>OY992537.1:99234283-99299233 GCA_963921195.1 Pegoplata infirma | reverse complement strand
AAAAAGAAAAACCAAAATCGATTAAGAATTGCGACCTGTAGGCAAAATTGGACAAAAAAGTCCATTTCATTGGCAAAACAATTTGTCCACATTGGGAAAATCAAAAGTTAAAAAAAATTAAAATCAAGAGTGATATTCGGTTTTTGCAGACAAAAACATAAGCATGTCTGCATGACTTTTCAATTTCTAACTTGTGCCTTTACAAATTCCCAAAACAAGTTGTCGGAGATTAAATGAACATTAATATTTTACATAAGGAAATTTAATTTTTAGAATAATTTGATTTATTAACATGCATATCTGCATTTTACCAGTTCCTTCTGTAAAGTTTGTGCATCAAGTATTCGCTAACCAGACATGCGCAGTTGAAAAAAATGCGTTTATAATTCTCATTTAAGCATAAATGTTGTATGGGCCGTTATATGTAACTGTAAACTACAGTATAACAGTTTTGAATATCGTAAATATTATGAAACATTTACTTAACAGTGTAATGTTTTATACACATAAAAGACTAGCTGTTAAAACTTACCGTTGTTAAGTGTATACCTGCAAAGAAATAAAAAACATAGAAAATGTTATTAAAACATATGTTAACCAATCAGAGATGCTTAAAAGAAAATTTAACTAAATATGAATGTTATAGTATAATGTAAAGTAAAATCATTTATTTACAAAAAAAAAAAAATTAATAAAAAATTAAAAAAAAACTGTTTTATTACTTTTTTTTTTAGTTGTTTGACAGTTGTGATCAAACTAAGAGAATGCACAATTTCTTCTTCTAATACTCAATGAGTGTAGAATTGAATATGCAATAATATTTTTGTTTGAACATTGGCATTTGTCATTTAAATTCCTTATGCTACTTGTAGTAGGTTTTCATAATTACAAAATAGTCCTGACAATGAAATCTGAAAAATTTCGAAACACATGTCGGTCAAGTCTTGCAAAAATTACCAACATAAATAAATTTGAAACAGATAAATATATTTCTAGAAAATTATTCTATGAGAATATTATAGTTTTAATTAGTATAGGAAAAAGACCTAGACCTAGAACAAACCTACTCAAATTATAATATTTTAAAAAGTCGAATAAAACAATTTTTATTTAAAACAAGTAGAAAAGTCAAATTCGACTTGACCAAATCTGTGAATACCCTCCACAATGCCCTTTTTAAGTGATAGTAAAAAAATTTGATCATAAATACTTTAATATGTGTAAAAAACTTTTTTTTAGTAATTTTTGATAAAAAAAAAATAATTTACTAAATTTTTTTTGAGTGCAAAATTTTTTTTGAGTGTAATTTTTTTTTTTTAATGTAAAAATATTTTTGAGTGACAAAAATACGTTGTAAAATATTTTGTGACTTACCAATATTTTTAAAACATGTTTAACGGGTTTTCAACACGTGAATTGAAGGTGAACTAATCTGAAATTCTCGGTTTTGCTAATAACTTTTAAACCACTGGTCCGAATAGGTTGAAATTCAATACGAACTAGGCCAGGGGAACGACAAATATATGTGTCCAGCTTCAGCATCCTCTAAATTGTGTTTCGAAAGTTAGCGTGTTTTTAATCTCATAAATTCACGATAAACCCTTGCCGAAATTCAGTCTTTTGCTCATAACTTTTGAACCAATGGACCGATTTCGCTAGATTGTAATATGAACCTGACCAGGTAATTGCCCAACATATATGCCAAACTTCAGGACTTCTTCTTTCAAAAGTTAGCGTGTTTTTAACAGACAGACGGACGACAGACGGACATCGTTAGATCGTCTTAAAATCGATCGAGGATCATGAATATATATGGGGCATTCCATGTCAAATAGGACACTTTGGAATTTTTTTTTTTTTAGATTTTCCCAATTTGTTAACAGTTTTTATTACCCTTCGAAAACTCTTTCGTAGTAAATTACCAGTTTTTTTTTGATGACCCGTTCAAAAGTTATCGAATTTTTAAAAATTGGTAGTTTGTTACTTTACTAAAACTTCTTTTACTAATAACTTCTAATAATGGTCCAAATTTCAATTTTTTTTTCAAAATTTTTGTTTTTTGCATTCTTTTAAAAAAAAAAAAATCCCAAAAAATTCTTAAAAGCGCTCTAGTATGCGATTTTTAAGTTTAAAAATTTAAATCTCATTTTTGAAAATGTTTGTACTCTTCGATTTTTTTGAAATTTTTCTGTGTAAAACTTCTTTCAATTCTACAATTTTTTTGCCTTGGAGGATCGTGGGATAACAATTATTACTATTTTTTTAAATTTTTTGAAAAAATTTTATTGTAATTTAAGGGGTCATTTATAAGACCGAACTCCATTAATTTTTACGTCTTAACATTTCTTTGGAACAATAAAACCCTATCTCTAATTTCTTAGGGGCTCCCACACAAAACGAAATTTTTCAATATTTGTTCCAACCGCTCCAACTGCCCTAATAGTGCCCTTAGAGCAACAAAATGTATGACCGACCCCCAATATTTTTTCACTCCAAACATTTTCTCTGAACACACCTACCCTCTATCTTTAACTGTTAAGGCGGTCCCCATACAATTTTTTTTAATTTTTTGTAAATTTATTTTATTTAATCAGCTTCTACAGGTCCAATGGTGCGTCCGAGAGGGGTCATTAGTGAGACCGACCCCATTTATTTTTACAATACAACATTTTTTTAAAACATACCTACGCCCTATTTACACTCCCTACGTAGGCTTCCATTCAAAATTACATTTTTATAAAATGTGCTCCAACTGTTGCTTGTATGGGAGCCTACTAAGGGAGTGGGGTTGTAGGGTAAAAATAAATGGGGATCAGTCTCACTAATGACCCCTCTCGGACGCACCATTGGAATTTCCAAAGAAATGTTAAGACGTAAAAATTAATGGTGGTCGGTCTTATAAATGACCCTCTATGACGCATCACTGGAGCAGTAGAAATGATTTTAAGATTGGAAAATTACAATAAATTTTTTTCAAAAATTTAAAAAATAGTAATAATTGTTATCCCACGATCCTGCGCAAAAAAATTGTAGAATCGATAGAAGTTTTACACAAAAAAATTTCAAAAAAATCGAAGGGTACACTCAAAAAAAAAAGTTTGTAAAATGACATAAAATCCCCGTGATTTTACGGGGCAGGTTTTGTAAAATATGTACCAGCAAGAATCCCCGTAATGTTACGGGGATAATTTGTAAATTGATTTAACAAAAGAAAATGTAAATTTACATATTTTTTTGTAAAATATTAACTTCGAGGTGAACATTTTTTTTGTAAATTTACAAAAAATTTTGAAAATTTACAAAACAAAATTGTAAACTTACAGAACAAGGTTGTTGTTTTACAAAGAAAAAATAGAAATTGAAAAAAATAAATTGTAGATTAACAAATTATTTGGTTAAACTACTGTTTTTACCTCAAAAAAAATGTTGAAAAACACGTATATTTACAATAAAAATTGTAAATTTGCAACAAAAAAAAAATAAAATTTAGAAAACAAATTGTAAACATACAAAAAAAGTTGTAAATTCACAAAATAAAGTAGAAAATCAAAAACCAAAATTGTAAATTTACAAATTGTTTGGTTAAACTACTGTTTTCTATGGCAAAAAAATTGTATATTTACAATATAAAGTGATAAATTTACAATTTTTATTGTAAATATACCATTTTTTTTTTTTGCCGTAAAAACAGTAATTTAACCATAAAATTTGTAAATTTACAATATTGTTTTTGTATTTTCTACTTCATTTTTGTAAAATTACAACTTTTTTCGTAAGTATACAATTTTGTTTTTTAAATTTTCATATTTGTTTTGTAAATTTACAAAAAAATTGTTTTATTTACATATTTGTTTTGTAAATTTAAAGGTTTTTTTCCATTGGTGCATCTTTTCCTTCTTCGGCATCTGGAGTAGCACTTCAAAAACCTGAAATGATTTTTTTTTTTCACTTGAACACTTTTAACAAACTTTTTAATGTATAACACTACACTTTTTTATTTTTTTCGACATTTCGTTTATCTTAAGTAGAACAAATGAGAATTGCGAAGGAGGGTACACAAGAAATTTCTAATATTTTCAGGAAAAATTAGTCAAAAAATAACCATTTTTTTTTAATTTTTAGTTATTTTCACATTTATTTTTAAAAAATCGGAAATTTTTTTTTTTGATATTGTAGATTGGATGTTTCAGTACCTGTTAAAATTAGAAAAACTTAATTTTTCATAATTGGCAGCTTTTTATTTACATTTTTTTTAGGTGCCAAATTTAAAAAAAAAAATACCAAAAAAATATGGTAAAATTACCAAAAAAATGGTAAAAATACAAAAAAAAAACTAGAACAATTATATAGTAGAAACACATAAAAATGGTGGTATTTTACTTAATGCAAATTACCAAAAAATGGTGTAAAATTATTCTTTTTGCCAAAGCTTACAAATAGTTGAAAAATTTTTGTGTCCGGAACTTTAAAAATTTCCAAAAATTTTTTTCATGAAATTTTTTATTTATAAAAAATTATATTATTTATTATTATTAAAAAATTATTTTGAACTAAATTTTTTACTCCAAATCGCAAAAAAAATTGGAACTTAGAAAATTTTTGCGTGTCCTATTGTTGAATAAATAATTTTTTTTTTTTTGTGTAAAACAACATTAATTCTAGTAATAAAATAAGTTTTGTATAATTACATTGGAATTTTGTACTTTTCAATACATACCTTTCAAACTGAAACCTTGTCAACGATCTTAAAAAAAAAATGTTTGTAATAAAACATTTTTTTGGTAGAAAGACTAAATAACATCAAATAAAATGTTGTTGTACAATTACAGTTTTCTTGTGTAAAAAAAACTAAACACCTTGTAAAATTTTTTTAATTTGTAAAATAATTCACTTTTTTGTAAATTTACCTAAAAAATTTGTAAAATAAATTTACCAACATATAATAGTAAAATTACAAAGCAAACTGTAGTTTTAGTTTTATTAAATATACAACAATTTTTGTAATAAGACAAAAATATTAGTAAAATAGAATTACAAGACCTTTTACTTGTAATTTTACAAACTTTTTTTTTTGAGTGTACAAACATTTTCAAAAATGAGATTTAAATTTTAAAACTTAAAAATCGCATACTAGAGCGCTTTTAAGAATTTTTTATGGTGTTTTTATAAAAAAGTACTTAAAAAAACAGAAATTTTGAAAAAAAAAAAAATTGAAATTTGGACCATTATTAAAGAAGTTATGAGTAAAAGAAATTTGAGTAAAGGAACAAACTACCAATTTTTAAAAATTCGATATCTTTTGAACGGGTCATCAAAAAAATCTGAAAATTTACAACGAAGGAGTTTTTGAAGGGTACTAAAAACTGTAAACAAATTGGGAAAATCTAAAAAAATTTTTGTAAACAAATTCGTGTGGCCCATACAAAAATCCAACTCTTGTTTTTATGAACCACCCTGTTGAGCACCCTAACAAAAATTCATCACGAAAATATTAAAAATATTTTAACAAATGCATTGAAAAATATTTATTAACTATAGAAATTTGTTTCGTATTAAAACAAAAAGATAAATTTTTACGTGCTGAAAAATTGGCTTCAATATTGTACTATTTTTTTAAAATTTTTAAACAGCATAAAAATAATTTTACAAATTTTTGTAATACATAAAAATATTTTTCCATTATGTGTAATACATATTTTCATAAAACAAAAATGCATTCAAAAATGAAAAGAAAAACAGAATCGGGAACATGTTCTTAGTACAGAGGTTCTTAAATTTTTAAAATATTTTTATCTACAATAAAGTTTTTTAGTAGCAAATAGTAAAATGAAGCTGTAGCGAGTGCCTAAACTCAAAATAAATTCTCTATCCAATCAGCAGAAAAATCTGCTGAAAATACACCCATTTTAAGCCATATGAGAAATCTGCTGATTTAAGCAGCCACGGTTTGCTGAAAATCTGTCATGATTATCTAGGTGAAATCAACAGAGAAATCTGTCAAAACAGCAGAGAAATGTGCTAAGATATTTTCTAGAATATTTTTGTTTTTAGAATTTTTTTTATGGAAAAAACTTAAGAAAGTTTTCTTGAAAAAATGATGACAGTCAACTATTTCTGTTAAATTACAAAAAAATCTGCTAAAATATGTATGAATGGAATTTGACAAATTCCGAAACACGTGTCGATTAAGTCTTGTAAAAATGACCAACATAAATAAATTTAAAACAAAAAGAATAATTTTCTTGAAAATTATGCTATGAGAATATCATGGTTTTAATTAGTAAAGAAAAGATTGACCTCGAGCCAGAATAAACATCCTCAAAATATAATATTTTAAAGGTCGAATAAAACAATTTTTATTTTTCAATAAAAATTAATGTGAATATGTTGAAAAATATTTTTAAAAATGTCGATTTGATTGCAAAAAGAAAAAAAAAACACTTTGAAAAAAAAAAATGACAGCAAACTATTTCTGTATAATTAAAAATTAATCTGCTAAAAAAAATTTGTTCAAAAATATTTTGAAATTCAGTAGACAGAATCAGCAAAAATTCAGTAAAATTTCTGTTATTTTCTTTAACTAAATAACAGAGATTTTAGTAAAAATATCCATTTTAGCAGAAAAATCTGCTGAAAGTTTGCTAAATCGACTTGAAAATTGTTTTACAGATTTTTTGACAGAGCTTTTATTTTGAATGTAGATTTCACAAAAAAATAAGTAAGATTTTTATACTGCTAGTGCTTTGGTAGCCCCCAATTGAGAATCCCTGTCATAAAATATGTATTCACAAATTTATAAACGCACCCATGTGAGTTTATGAAAAATATGAATAACGTACATTTTTTTTTTTTTTCAATTTTTATAAAAGCATCATCAGAACAATAACAACTGCAACTGCACAACGAAAATATTTCAACCATTAAAGAAAAATATTTTGTAATAACAATATTGAAGGGGTGGGAATTTGCAACAATAGCTTTTTTTTGTTTTTATTTTAACTAGGCAGAAGTATTTTAGAGTAAATTTTGATATGGAAAAAAATATTCTGAAACTAAGACTTTTTCAATAGGAAATAGTCTCTGAATCTGACACTTTTTTGTTTAGGAAAAGGGTCTAAGAATCTGAGATTTTTCTATACAGGACAAATGTCTCAGAATCTGATAGCTCTTCTGCATAAAAAATGTCAGAATCAAAAACTTTTTCTGTATAGGAAAATGTCTTCCCATCAGAATCTAAGACTTTTTCTTTATAGGAAAACTTTTTCAGAATTTAATGCATTTTCTGTCAAAATGGCTCAGAATCTGAGACTATTTCTGAATCTTAGTTCAAAAACCTTAGTCGTTAGCACCGATGTTAATAATATTTACCTTCATAATTAATTATGATGGCAAATCTTGTAAATAAATAAATAATAAATAAATATTTCTGAATCTGAGAGATTTTATGTCTCAGAACCTGATACTTTTCCGAACAGTAAAAATACCTCAGAGTCAGTAAAATATCTCTGAACCTGATACAAAGAATTTTTCTCTGTAAAAAATATGTATAAGAATATCAAGACTTTTTCTATATAGGAAAAATATCTTAGAATCTGAGACTTTTTCTGTATAAAAAAATGTTTTAAAATTTGAGTTTTTTTCTTTATAGATAAAATGTCTCAGAATCTGAAACTTTTTCTGTATTGGAAAAATGTTTCAGAATTTGTATAGGAAAAATGTCTCAGAATTTGAGCCTTTTTCTGCATAGGAAAATATCTCACAATCTGAGACTTTTTCTGTATGGGAAAAAGTCTCAGAGTCTGATACTTTTTCTGTAAAGGAAAAATGTCTTAGAATCTGAGACTTTTTTTGTATAGAAAAAATGTCTCAGCATCTAAGACTTTTTCGGTGTAGAAAAAATGTCTAAGAATCTGAGACTTTTTTGTATACGAAAAATGTCTCAGATGTCTCAGATTCAGAGACTTATTCTCTGTTAAAGTCTAAGACATTTTCTGAATAGGATCAGATTCTGGATAAGAAAAATGCGTCAGAATCTGAGACTTTTTTTTTGTATAGAAAATATATCTGTGAAAAATTTTCAGAATATAAAATTTTTTATTGGAAAAATGTCTCAAAATCTAAGATTTTTTTGTTTTAAAAACTTTGTGTTACGTGAAGCAGTAGTTTTCAAATAAAAATTTTGACTATTTATACATATCGCTAGAGATGGGCAAAGGGTAAATACCCGCTAAAATATGTAAATTGGGTAGAAATTGGTAAATACCCTGGTATTTTTTAAAAAGGTGTGTATAAACTATATTGTAGAAAATTTGGAGAACAAAAACATTTTGAAGCAAAATATAATGAATTTTATACTAAAAACAAGTAAGAAAATTATAGTCGGTCATGACCGACCATATAATACCCTACACCAGTGTTTCCGGGAAAATGGGTAAAAATTCCACACATGGACCAATTGGGTCCATCATTTGTCAAATGATAGATAGAATTAATAAGTGTAGAAAACACTCACATACCAAATTTGAGTGAAATTGGCATATAAACAGTAATATCGGGCGAAATTTTTACATGGGGCCTAAGTCCAAAAATGGTCCGATTATAATCAGATTTTTGGGTTATTAAAGTATGCGTTAAACACACACAAACAAAATTTTAATCAAATGTTTTCTATTTTCATCAAATTTTATAAATTAATGTGAATATCGGAGGGTGATTTGTATGGGGACTACAAGAAGAACTAGTCCGATTCATTTGAAATTCGGAACGGTGATTTGTGAATACAAAAAACGTTTACCTGCAAAAATTTAGAAAGAATATCTATTAAAATACGGTTGTTAGGGACATTTGACCCACACTCAAAAAAAAAAAACTGTAAAGTTGGCAAAAAATTTAGTTAAATTTAACTAAAAAAACAACTGATTTTGAACCTACTAAATTTCTAGTTAATTTAACAAAAAATATTTAGTTAACTTTTCGTAGAATGAATGTAGCAAAAAAACAGTAATTTTAACTAAAAATTCAGCTGAAAATTTCGTAACATTTTTTATTAGGTGAATTCAGCTAACCTTTTTTTTTAAATAAAAAAAAAAAAATATTTTTCACAGCGTTAAGTTCAGCTTAAGTAGGACTAATGAGATTTGCATAGGAGGCTACACAAGAAATGTTTAAAATTTTCGACTTGACAAAAATGTTACAAAAAATCAGCAAATTAATTAGTAAAAATTCGTAAACTCAGTTTTAAAGTCAACAAAAAGAATTAATTCCAAATTTGTACAAAACTAGTATTTTCGTAAATCGAACTTAACTAAAAAAAGTAGTTAAAACGCTGATTTTAACTAAAAATTTGCTAAAAAGCCAGTAAACTCGAGTTAACAAAAAAAAGTTTGTTAACTTTACAGTTTTATTTTTTTGAGTGCAAATTTAAAGGGGACGTTTGTATGGGGGCTAGGTCAACACATGGACCGATTTTTTCAAATTTCAATAGCGTCCGTCCTTGGGTCAAAATAAGCTAAAGTTTCAAATTTTAGACAAATCGGTTAACAATTGCGACCTGTATCGTGCGCACAACGTTTACATGGACGGACGGACATCGCTAAATCGACTCAAAAAGTGATTCTGAGTCGATCGGTATACTTGAAAGTAGGTCTAGGACCAATATTTCGGGTAGTTACAAACATCAGCACAAACTCATTATACCCTGTACCACAGAGTGGTGTAGGGTATAAATAGTACTTTTTTAGAAAAAATAGTGCTCTTTTAGGAAAAATAGAAAAAAGTACTTTTTAGAGAGAAAGTGTTTTTTTAGAAAAAGTAGCGCTGTTTTTTGTAAAATAGTACTACTACTATTTTAGAAAAGTACTATCTCACCTTTAAGATAAAACGTACTTTTTCTGAAAAAAAGTACTTACAAGGGAAGTCTCCCTGGTGTAACCCTCCGATCTTCATGAAATTTGGATATGTTGTTAAGAACGAAAATTAATTCGACACGTGTTTTTTTTAGCGGCCCAAACCCATGTTTAGAGGGGGTCGATTTGTATTGGGGGAAATTGACCTTTTTCAGTTTTTTACGGTTTACGCATATTTATACAAAATTAATATAGGCATATGTGGTATCAGATTAAGGGTATTAAAAATACCTATCTCGTGGTGCTAACAACGGGCCAAATAAGTTAATATTTTTCGACTTATTAACAAAAATGTCCTAAAATTTTAGTATTTTACTCAATATGACGAAAAGTTGTGCATGTTTGGACACGTTCTTAGCACACGTAGATAGGTTTTCCACGTAGATAGATTTTAATTTGGTATGTAACATGACTAGGTTTCTTTGCATAATATAGGAGATAAACGAATAAAACTGAAAAATGGCCTTGTCTTCCCCCCTCCTTTTTACCGCCTAAATATGAATTTGGGACGTTAAAAAAAATACGTGTCCCTTTATTTTTTCTGCTTAACAAAATAAAACCAATTCCAAAAAGATCCGCGGGTGACACTAGGGAGCCTTCCCTTGTTAGTTAGAAAAATGGTACTTTTTTCCTTAAAAGTATTATTTTAGAAAATATAGTACTTTTTTAAAAAAATAAAGTAATTTTTAGAAACAAATTTACTTTAAGATAAAAAAATACTTTTAAAAAAGTAAATTTTTCACTCCTTTTTTAGAAAAAAAGTTCTTTGTTCTAAAAAAAGTATCTTTTTAATAAATTTACTTTTTTCAAAAAAAAAAATTTATTTTTCTAAAAAAAAATTTTTTTTCTAAAACAAGGTACTTTTTCTAAAAAAAAGTACTTTTTTCTAAAAAAAAAGTAATTTTTTCTAAAATAAAAGTAATTTTTTCTACAAAAAAGTAATTTTTTCTAAAAAAAAGTATTTTTTTCTAAAAAAAAGTACTTTTTTCCTAAATAATCACTTTTTTCTAAAAAAAAGTACTTGTTTTAAAAAAAAGTACTTTAATACCACTTTTTTTAGAAAAAAGTACTTATTTTGGAAAAAAAAACTTTTTTTTAAAAAAAAGTAGTAAAAAAGTACATATATGGTTTTGAATTGAGAAAAGTGTGAAAGAAAAATTTTAATTTTTCTAAAAATTTAAGATATCCTGGTTTGTTTCTTACTAGTTTCATATTATCCAGTTATAATAATCTTCAGAAAAACTTTTAATGTCAAATCTAGACCGATACACCAAGTAGGCTGTTAAGCAAGTATCAACTAAATCTGATTTTTTCAATTCGAGTGTGGTTGTTGCTGTGGTTTTTTCTAAAAGAAGGGTTGTTATTGTAATTATGTGTAAACAAACTTTTATATTTAGTAATCATTATTCTTCTTCCTCTCCTTCATCAATTCTGATCTAAGTACTTATTTTTGCAAACATTGCCAGACATGGTCTTTATTTTAGACACAAATGTTAGGTGTTGCCATTTTTCCAAAGATACTGATTATTGCCACTTAGGGCGACTTATAGTCGTTATTTTTAGAAAAAAATACTTTTTTTTGAAAAAAAAAGTAAATTTTTTGTCTAAAAAGTATTTTTTTTTTCTAAAAATGCACTTTTTTCTACAAAAAAGTAGTATATTTTCTGTAATACTTTTTAGGAAAAAAGTAAAATTTTTTCTAAATAAGTAAACTAACTAAATAAGTACTTTTTTCTGAAAAAGTACGTTTTTAACTTAAAGGTGCCGATTAAAGTGTCCGATTTGACGTGGAGTGGAATATACCCAGACAGAAAAATACGACCGGGAGAGTGCTGGCAAAGTACCTTTTGGGCAAATCCAGCTCAAACCACACAGCATTCGGATTTGTCACCTTCG
Source organism: Pegoplata infirma (assembly GCA_963921195.1). Lineage (NCBI taxonomy): Eukaryota > Metazoa > Arthropoda > Insecta > Diptera > Anthomyiidae > Pegoplata > Pegoplata infirma. The sequence continues at coordinate 99,287,432 of OY992537.1, read as the reverse complement.
ATTTAAATAAAATTTGCCAAATATATTGCAAATGGATAGTGTTCCTAAAATCACTACCTTTCTGGCTCCAAAACCTTTCGGTTTTCGAAATATGGCGTCTTGAAAATTGGCAAAAACGTCAAATTTTCAATAAGGTGCGCATACAAAGTCACCCATAACTTTAAAACTATAAAACCCACAATTACCAAATAGGTACCATTTGAAAGCTGAAAGGATTACCTTATAAGCGGCATGCACAATTTTTTCTTGTAACGAAAGGTCAAAGGTCATATTTCAAGGTCTAATGTTCAAAGACCTATATCTTAAAATCCGATATTTTTAAAATTCTCAAAAAAATATATGATAACAACCAAGTCTTTCCCTACATTTGTATCAAAATTTCAGGGTGGACACTTATATGGTTCCAAAGTTACAGAGGAAAACGTGCTTGAAGTCAAGATTTTCTCTACGAGTTCATATGCAAAAGCTTACACACACAAAGCAGCATAGCATGCTGTTAGTAGTAAACAAACAAAGGGACGGACCTAAAAACTGAACCCATTATTTATTAATATTTCGACCTCCTGAATTTGATTTCACAATCAAAACTGAATTTTATCGTAGGGTTTTCTTGTTTTCTTACAAGGAAAATCTTCAAAGTGAACATACGTAATTTTTTTGAAATTTATGCCCATGAAAGACAACAAATATCTAACATCGACCTGTCTGAGCTTATTGGTCTTAATTTAGTTTTAAAGGGTTAAACGGGAGTCAAAAATGACCGATTTTTAGTAATTTTAACTTTTAGGTACATTGATGCCACTTATATCAGATCCGTTTCATTTGAAAAAAAAATGTTGGCGTCTGTTTGAGACATTTTATTTGTTGCATAATTGTTTTTGTTAAAAATGTATAGTTTTTGGTAAACTATATAGTTTTTGTAAAACAAATTCATTGTTGGTACTATTTTCTATTTAAATTAAGCAATCACATGAATTTTTTATTGGCAGTTTTTCTTACAGGTCGGGTTTCATCCGAATTTAAAAAAAAATAATATCTTTATTCCACTAATAATAAATATTAAGGCAAAAATTCAAAGAAGTTCGAAACATTAGTGTTTTCATTTCTAAACCATATTATATTCTTGATTATATTCTTGTTTATGAGCTTTATTCCGCTTTGGACATACGGTTCCCCCACCCCATTCCTATTTCCCTACTATGGAAGAATATAGGTTTCGAATGAAACCGATCTGTTATATGAGGCATTCCACACCAAATGTCCAGCGAAAAAACACGTGTACCATAAACTTCTGAATAGCTTGTATGGATAGCCCTATATGGAACTTAGAAAATTGCGTTTTCGGTTTTTCAATTTTTCAAAAACTGGGCTTAGGAGGCGTGGTCAAATATTGGAAAAATAGTCAAATTTGTGGCGAGTTGCCTTGATTAAATATTTATCACATTAAAACGGAATGCACCACAATCTTAAAAATTTACATTCTTATATAGTCGTATGGGCTATCGAATAAATTTTTTTTCCTTGAAAAATTTTCAGAACCCGTTCTGAAATTTTCCATTTTTTAAAAAAGTCAATTTATCAAAAATCCGGCCACTTTTTTTCGTTTTTTTTTAAATTTTTTTTTAAAGTTTAGATGTTTGTCCATCCACACAAAAAAAATCAGAAATGTATTTTTCGTTTTTTTTCGAGAAAATCGCATTTGAATTTTAAATTTCATAACAATTCAAATGCGATTTTCTCGAAAAAAAACGAAAAATACATTTCTGATTTTTTTTGTGTGGATGGACAAGCATCTAAACTTTAAAAAATTAAAAAAAAAAAACAAAAAAAAGTGGCCGGATTTTTAATAAATTGACTTTTTTAAAAAATGAAAAATTTCAGAACGGGTTCTGAAAATTTTTCAAGGGAAAAAATTTATTCGATAGCCCATAAGAAACTATATAAGAATGTAAATTTTAAAGATTGTGGTGCATTCCGTTTTAATGTGATAAATATTTAATCAAGGCAACTCGCCACAAATTTGACAATTTTTCCAATATTTGACCATGCCTTCTAAGCCCAGTTTTTGAAAAATTGAAAAACCGAAAACGCAATTTTCTTAGTTCCATATAGGGCTATCCAAACAACCTATTCAGAAATTTACTGGACATATGTTTTTCTGTAGCGGGACATTTGGTGTGGAATGCCTCATATGTGGCATCAATATAAAGTACCTAAACTTAAAAATAACTGAAAATGGGTAATTTTAACCGCGTTTAACATGAATTTAGGCCGACAAGCTCAGACTGGTTGATTTCAGATTTATTTTTTCTAGCTTGTGTATAAATTTAAAAGAAATCAGGTATGTTCACTTTCAAGGACTTTCCTTGTAAAAGAACAAGAAAACCTCTACAATATAACTCAAAATACATAAAAAGTATTAAGCCTTGTTCTAGGCCCGCACCTTTGTTTACGACTATGTATATTGTTTTGTTTGTGCAATATTTTTTATATGAACTCGTAGAAAAAACCTTTCCTTCGAGCACGTTTTCTTCTGTAACTTTGGAACCATATGAGTGTCCACCCTGAAATTTTGATACAAATGTAGAGAAAGACTTGATTGTTATCATATATTTTTTTGAGAATTTTAAAAATATCGGATTTTGAGATATAGGTCTTTGAACATTAGACCTTGAAATATGACCTTTGACCTTTCTTTACAAGAAAAAATTGTGCATGCCACTTATAAGGTAATCCTTTCAGCTTTCAAATGGTACCTATTTGGTAATTGTGGGTTTTATAGTTTTAAAGTTATGGGTGACTTTGTATGTGCACCTTTTTGAAAATTTGACGTTTTTGCCAATTTTCAAGACGGCATATTTCGAAAACTAAAAATTTTTGGAGCCTGTAAGGTAATCATTTTATGAAAACAAACGCATGTGAAATATTTTTTGCGAATTTCATTAAAATCGGAGGTGACAAATCCGAAAATCACAGTTTTCTGTGCGGTTTGACATGGAATCACCCTTTTATGGTCGCTTGTGTGCTGGCAAAGCATCAGAGTTAAGTACTCTCCCAGCGTCCAAAATGATAAACACGGTAAACGGTATGCCGTTGCTATTTTAAAGCGCTTTGAAAGCGCTTTAAAAACAAAAAATATGGTACTATTATAGCACTTTTAGAACAAAAAAATGGGACGTATGAGTAAATCCATATCAACATAGCAAAAAAAATTGAATTTTTGACGTCAATCGACCCAAATTTCATGAAACTCGGTATATATGTTGGGACTTACTCAACTTATACTCAAACAAAATTTAAGACTTTTGACTTCCGTAGTTTTGGAAATATGACGTTTCAAAAGTCAAGAAAATCCTTTAAAAGGTAAATTACAAATATTTATATCTCGAAAAGTATTTGAGGTAAATCACTCCCAGATAGCTTTTTTTAAAGGCAAAATCATCACCTTTAAAATATCATTTTGCAAAAATTTTTATTTTGGGATCTTTTTTGTGTTTCTGCACAATTCGCGATTCGCAAAAACATATCAAAAAAAGCGACATTTTTAAAAATCTGAAAAAAATATATGTTAATGGTATGAGTCTTAGCTACAAGCTCTAAAAATTTCGCGTTGGTGAACGTATTAAGTCCAGAGATATTAATAAAAATGTGTTGACAAGTAGGAATTTTTTTTAAAATCTGATGAATATTTAATTACTATTTTTGAATATTTTTGCAAATACATAAAATAAAACGGTGAAAAAAGTAAAGTTGATGGTACACACGAGTATTTCACATGAATATATTGAAACATAACTTTTTATCGATTACACTACTTAACAAAAGTCAACTTTTTTTGCAGAGACTTCTAGAACACATTTTAAAAAGTATTTGGCCTACACGAATCTGTCATCATAAACATTTTATCAAATTGTCTTCTGGACATATAGGCCTATTTTACAGACTAAGCCCTCAAACCCAAGAAAGAAACGTAATAATTAATGTTTCACACTGACATACCTCATATTATTTGTTCGTTTAATATTTTTGTATGCTTCAGCTGCAAAAGCTAAATGGGCAAATCACGAGAACGCGATTACATAAAAATGACAATGGATTCGCGTTTAGTGGATTCACGTTAAAGAGGGCAAATGACTTAAGAAAATGTAATTTAAACAATGAAAATTAAAAAAATAAAAATATTAGGGGAAAAAGTATATGCAAATAATATTTGCAAATTTTGCTCAAAATTTAGATTTTTTTTGCAAATATTTTCGCATAAACTCAATGAATTTTGAAATAATATGCATTTTTAATAATTTTTCTAATATAAAGTCATTCGTTGCTTTTTATGGGCAGGGACCGCAAAAGAGGTCTTTTCTCGAAAAGGCGATTTGATCAAATTTTTATGATGACAGATTGGTGTTAAAGAGACCAAAATACTTTAGCAAATGTAATCTAAGAGTCTGTGCAAAAAAAGTTGATTTTTGTAGAGTAGTGTAAATGATAAATATTCATGTTATATTGTAGCTATGTGTAGTACCCGTATGCACCATTTACTTTACTTTTTTCACCGTTTTATTATGTGTATTTGCAAAAATATTAAAAAAAAAAATTTAATATACATCAGATTTGATAAAAATTTACTACTTGGCAACACATTTTTATTCATATCTCTGGTCTTAATACGTTCACCAACTTAAAATTTATACAGCTTGTAGCTAAGATAGTAGCCAATAACATATATTTTTTTCAGATTTTTAAAAATGTAGCTTTTTCAGATATATTTTCGCGAATCGCGAATTTTCCAGAAATAAAAAAAATTCCCAAAATAAAAATTTTTGCAAAATGTTATTTGAAAGGTCATGTTTTTGCCTTTAAAACAAGCTATCAGGGAGTAATATAGATCAAATACTTTTGAAGATATAAATGTTTATATTTCATCCTTTAAAAGATTTTCTTGACTTTTGACACGCCATATTTCTGGAACCACGAAAGTTAAAGGTCTCAAATTTTGCTTGAGTATAAGTCTTATAAGTCCCAACATATACACAAAGTTTCATCAAATTCGGAGACATCGAAGGAAATCAGGGGTTCATGTTGAAAAAATTTAACTCGTATATAAATTATATACATACTTAAGTCCATAAGACACAACTTTTTTGGTGTTTATTTGAATAAAGAAATTTATTAAATTAGGATAAAAAATTTATTGACTCATTTATTAGGATAAAAACATTCTGAACAAACTTCGAACAATTTTCTAAGTCCCGGAAAAAATTTGTTTGCAGTTTTATTTGCGCTTTGGAATATAAAAAATTTGGAAAAGTCCCGAAAAAAAGTGCATTGAACCGAAATGGGTATGTATCCGGAGTTCCTCACGAAAGAAACAGGTGTTTTTATATAAAAGGTGTCAAGTTTGTAATTTGTAGGTCCAGAGACTCTATGTAGGTCATTGTGTATAAGTGACATATCATGAGAACTATCAAGGACCGGCCACTTATTCTGCAGGGAAATAAAAAATATTCCAATTGTTATGAAAATTAATAAATTTTAATAAAAAATTTATACTTTGAACGGATTTAAATAGAAAAACATTCGCAAAGCGCTTGGAAAGCACTTTTTCGAATTCATACTACCTTCTACACAAAAAATAAAGTGCTTTGTCGAGACTTTTTCTTTGGAACGATTGGCAGTTTCTGCCTGGGTACATATTTATTTTTGAAAAAAAAAAAATAAAACAAATTACTCATTTCAAATGACGATTCCGCTTATTGACAACCAGAGCTTGCTATATGTTTGATTTAAAATGCTTTTTATAAATTCCCAACTAAATTCCCAAAAAAGTATTTATATTTTATTTACTCGGTATTTACCCATGCATCGGGTAAATACCGGGTAGAATCCCAGCACAACATATCGCTCGTTTACTTGTATAGTGTCATAACTAAAAATATTCTATTTTTGCAAAAAAAAGCATTTAAAGTTTACAATTGAAACGGTTTTCCATTGAAAAAGACCAGTAAATAGAAAATGTAATTATGGCGTGTTCTCTTCTCAAATGGTAAGTTTTAAAGATATTAACACGAATTTTTGACACAATATAAAGCATGATATAACTAATAATTCTGTACTTCAAATCAAAAATCACGTTTTTTGAGTTATGCCCTTATATAAGTAAATGAGCGATATGTAAAAGTTTAATAATTTTTGTAATATTTGCAAAACAAAAATAAAACAAACTAATTTTTAAATTAAATAACAGAGAAGAACCTCAAGATGAAAAAACTTCTACAAAAAAAATATCAAAGAAGAAAAGAAAAAAAAGAAAAAATTGTATATGAAACTAGTAAACAATGTTCAATTCGAATTGGCCGTATTACAAATACCCTACACAATATTTAAAAAAATTTTATTGATTGTATTTTTACAAAAAAAAAAATTTTAAAAAAATTTAGCTGGAAAAATTTTATTTTGATTAAAAAAAAAGCTTTGATTTTTTAACTAAAAAAAAATTTGAAGTGTATTTTTTAGTGTAACCCCATTCTTATTTTTCGATTAGTTACAAACGGAATGACAAACAAACTCCTCTTCACCACAAGGTGAAGGGTGTAAAAAGAAGACATGCAAAGATGCAAAAAGGCATAAAACCAAGAAAACCCTTTATGTTTTCTTTAATAAATTTTATGGTTACGCATACAAACATATTAAAAAGTACCCACACATACTTACAACTACATCTACCCAGCAAAAAAAAAGTACTTCATGCTGTTCGGGGGTCTTTGGGGGCACCTTCTGTCGTGAAAAATCTTCACAAATTCATTTATTATGCTTTTTGCAGTAAACCAGAACTATTTTATAATAATTTTAAATAATTTTCTAATATCTACGCCTACAAAAGAGGCGGTTCGTAAAAAAACTGTCACCAAGTGCACGACTTAAAATTTTTTCAGGCATAAAAATTTTTCATTTGTTTAAAAAAAAAACCTATAAAAAAAATCACATTTTTCAAAAATTGGTTTAGTTATTCCCTGCCTTGATTTTGTACGCTTACACATCTTCACTGCCTATGACCTTCATCATATCTTATACAGACGGAATGACATACACTCAAAAAAAACTTGTGAAATGACAAGAAAAGCTTATAACTTTTAGTTTTCGTTACCTTCTATTTTACGAGAGTTTCAAGTAAAAATTACGAACTTTTTTGTAATTTTACAAGCTTTTTACCAAAAAAATTTTAAATTTTCAACTTTTTTGACGCGATAAAACTTACAAGAAGTTCTCGTGACTCGATTTTTTGCTACCTCCTATTTTACTATAATTTCTAGTAAAAATTACGAACATTTTTGTAATTTTACAATAATTTCATTGGTAAATTTACGAATAAAATTGTAAATTTACAACTTTTTTACGCGATAAAACTTAAAAAGGTGTTGGTAAAATTACCAATTAAAATTTTAAATTTACCGCTTTTTTATGCTATAAAACTTACAAGGATTCATGTAATATTAATAATTTTTTTTTTTTGTAAAATTAGCTTGGAAATTTGGAAAATTACAAAACAAAATAGTAAAATTACAAAAAAAAAATAATTTCGATCGACCAGCAATTTTTTTTTTTGGTGAAATGGGTTTACGAGACTTTTTCTAGTAATGTGACGAGGTTTTTTTTTAATGTACGGACATTCCAAGAATGTTTAAGATTCGATAAAGAATTAATAAAATATATTGTCATGCATTACACATGGAATAACATAGTTAGTATACCCCCATACTGTAGTTGGAGGGTAAACATTTTTTTCCATTTTTTTAAAGTTATTTTCTTTGCTGGGTTCATTCACAATACAATATCAGCCATTGTTATGTTGAATTGCTACTGAAATCTTCATCGTTTCGTACATATTGCTGAAGCCCAAAAATTTTTAATTTCAACGTGTGTAAGTGTACACTAGGGTGGGTCGAAAACGGAAAAGCGTTCAAGAAATTTAAAAAAAAAAATCTCGAAGTTTCTTTCCCTTGACCCTTTCATAGAGTGAAGACAAACTTTCATTTAAAAGTAATTTGAGCCAAATCCGCTCATTTTAACTCGTGGCGACCTTCTGTCAAAGTTTTGGTATTTTAGAAAATTTTTCACAAAAAACTCTAAACTTTGATCGAAGCGCGCCATGAGCCAAAATGTTTTGATTTAGCTCAAATTAAGTTTAAATGAAAGTTTATTTCAAGCTTTATGAAATAGTCAGTGGAAAAAAATTTTGAGATTTAAAAAAAAAAAAAAATCTTAAATCTACATTTCTGGACAAATTTAAAATGGCGATATCTCGATTTTTTTAATTTTTTTTTTTTAATTTTCAAAAATCCAAAACTTGATCGCCGGTCGGCACGGGTTAATTTAATCCGATTGTCCTCAAATGTCCCCTGGGGATTTATGTTTCATTATCATGGGTTTTTACCTATGGAAACAAAACATAGAAACCCAAAAGGAAAGCACAGCTGTAGTGCTACGGGACGCCTCCACAGGTTGCAGATAGTGGATGACCCTACCACGTAGGTTGGAGGGCAACTGCGAATAAAATAAGCAGTGGCGGACAGTAAAGCGGATTAGAGAAGAGAGTCTCAGAAGGACACGCCTGGCAACGTGTAACTTTAAATTCTGAGTGTCAAAGAGGCTCTAATCGGCATGGCGAATAATTGGCGCCATTAAATAACCAATGACAATTATATAATAAGGTTCCCTGGCCTTGGAAACAGGTTGAGCTATGTGCTAATAACTCATACTCGTAAAAAACAAATTATTACTGAAACGCCAACAAATTTAAATAACAACCCCCCTAACACGATGACGACTTACGGCTTTAAGCAACGGATAATGATTGGAACGTGGAACGTTCGAACCCTCTCCACACCATCGAGACTGGAGCAAGTTTGTAAAGAATTTGGTTCATATAAATTGGACGTTCTTGGTCTGAGCGAAATTAGATGGCTAGATAAGGGATCCAAACAACTTGATTCCGGGCATACTTTCATATATTCGGGTCACACTAGCAACAAAATAAATGGCGTAGGATTACTGCTCTCACCCAAAGCGAAGCAGTCTCTCATTGAATATGTACCTTTCTCTGATCGTATTGTTAAGGCCAGATTAAACTCAAAATTCCGCAAAATCACGATCCTCCAGTGTTATGCCCCTACCGAACCCGACGATGAGGAATCGAAAGAGAGCTTCTACAACCAACTTGAAGCTGCATTCAATACAATTCCAACTGGTGATATTAAAATAGTATTAGGTGATTTTAACGCCAAAGTGGGTAACAACAACAACAGCTTGCAGAAAGTAATTGGAACACACGGTCTTGGTTCTGTGAGAAACAAAAATGGTGAACGTTTGGTTGATTTTTGCGCCCGTCAGTGCTTATTTATCGGAGGAACTAAATTCCCACATAGGGATATTCATAAATACACCTGGGAGTCTCCCGATGGAAATACACGCAACCAAATTGACCACATTTTAATTAATAAATTATTTACTGGATGTTTACTTGATGTCAAGACTAGACGAGGTGCGGATATCTACAGTGACCACCAACTACTGGTTGGTACCTTTAAGCTTCGCCCAGCTGCAAACAAGACAAACAGCTCGAAAAGACTTAAATATAACATTTCAAAACTTACCAACCCCCAAACCCTTACCTCATACAACAATGCACTAAGGGAACGTTTACAACCAGATACTGAATACCAGTGGCAGACCATAGCAGAAGTCTGCGCGGATAGTGCAAAATCCGCACTTGGTACACAAAAACGCGTACATAAACCATGGCTAAGTGATCAAACTTGGCAACAAATACAAGTTCGTAAACAACTAAAACATAAAGTCGATCGCTCCAAATCGTATGAAGAAAAACAAAGACACAAAAGAGAATATCGTTCAGCTGCTCGTAGAGTTAAATATATGGTAAAACTAGATTGCGAAAAATATTACAATAATATAGCCAATGATATTGAAAAGGCAGCAAATACCGGAAACCTACGAGATGTGTACAGTGCAATTAAAGAACTTAGCGGAAGGAAAACTAGAACTACTGCAACGCTTAAAGATGAGAACGGTAGTGATCTGACTACTACTGACCAACAACTTAACAGATGGCATCGCTTTTTCTCCTCTGAACCCAACCCCACACAGATATCACCACATTTTCTCAGAGAAGCTCCTCGTAACCCACTAAGAGGTATATCTACATCCCCACAAGATGAAGTATTAAAGATCCTCAAAAACCTGAAGAACCATAAATCTCCTGGCACTGACAACATACCCGCCGAGCTACTTAAGTACGGAGCTACAACAATAGCGCAATCCCTTACACCCATAATAAGAAGAGCATGGATCAACAACCAGATCCCTAATTCCTGGAAAGAGGGTGTGGTCATAACGGTGCCCAAAAAAGGCGACCTAACCCAGTGCAAAAACTGGAGGGGAATTACACTGTTAAATTCTATCAGCAAGATTATGTCGCTCCTTATCTTAGATAGGATTAGCCCAGTGATAGAACCATTGTTACGGAAGGAACAGGCCGGCTTTAGACCAAACCGCTCATGCGCTGACCATATAAACACACTTCGTATTATAATAGAACAATAGATTGAATACAACTCGCAGCTATATCTTCTTTTCATTGATTTCGAAAGAGCTTTTGATACTGTATCCAGGCGCGCTTTATGTGATGCACTCTCGATGAAGGGTATACAAGAAAAAATAATAAGCCTCATCAAGGAGCTATACACAGACTCTGTCTCCATCGTACGCTTTAATGGCCAAGAAAGTAAAACATTTCAAACTACCAGAGGGGTTAAACAAGGCTGCGTTCTGTCTCCCACGCTATTTCTGATTTTGCTTGACTGTGTAATGGAACAAACGAATATCGATTGTCCCCGTGGTATCCGCTGGAATTTAAATGAATATCTTAATGATATTGATTACGCCGATGATCAACAACACAACATCAAATGGCCAAAATTCAAACGTTTGTTAACCGATGTCTACGACAAATACACAAAGTTTTCTGGCCAAACTGGGTGACGAACGAACAACTGTTGTCAATCTCAAATATGGCCCCTGTTCCGAAGGAGATATTAAAGCGTAAATGGACCTGGATAGGCCATATACTCCGAAGACCAATAAATGATATCGCAAGAGCTGCCTTAGAATGGAATCCTCAAGGACATCGCCGACCCGGTCGACCTCGCAACACCTGGCAACGGACACTCGAAAAAGAATGCCAAACGACAAATAAATCTTGGAACCAAATCAAATTCCTCGCCAGTAACCGCGTTGAATGGAGAAGATTCGTTGGTGCCCTACGTTCTACTACATGAACTTTCTACGAATTATTTCAAAACTTTGTATATAATTCTTATGAATAAAGGCAATAATATAATATATGTCCTCAAATGTGCACCACATTAGTTTAAAGCCAAGGAGAATACAAATTTGCCCAGACGTTTAAAATCGGAAAAAAATTGTCTGCCACAAAAAACAATGCCAGTCTAATGTATAAGTATTTCATTTTCTTAAATTTGTTTTTTCCTTCTGCCGTTCCGTTGCTTTTGCGGCTGCTTTGGTATGCAACAAACAACAATGCCTGTTGGCTTTGATGCCTGTTGGCAAAGCAACAAATACACTCAAAATAATTCTACAGTAAAAGGTTTAGTAAGTGATATTGTACCAAAATCTACTAATTGGTAACTAATTTTAGTATCTTCAAAGTACTAACATTAGTAATTTTTACTGGTTTTGACTAATATTAGTTAAAAATTTTAGTATTGGTTACCAATTTCTGCACTAGGTCCTTTTGGACTAAAATTAGTTAAATTTTTAGTATTGAATACCCACGTTTTTTTTGGGTGTACTCTTAAATGCATTTTTTATAAATATAAAGATATGATAGCATGTATTGTAAGCTGTTGAAGAATATGAATATTAAAATGTGAGAAAAAAAGGAATTGCGTGAAATGTGAAAATTCATATATAAAGATCCTTCAGTATATAAATATAAATTTTCTTGCACGTAGTAAAAATTACAATTTTGTTGGTAAAAAGCTTGTAAAATTACAAAACATTTACAAGCTTTTCAACAATAAAATTGTAAATTTACAACTTTTTTGACGAGATAAAAATTACAAGGACTTCTTCATGACTTTATTAGATACGTCCTATTTTACGAGAATTTCTAGTAAAACTTTTTGTAATTTTACAAGCTTTTTACCAATAAAATTGTAAATTTACAACTTTTTTGATGCGATAATACTTACAAGGAATTCTCGTGACTTAACTAAATATTTTTTGTAAAATTATCTTAGAAATTTGGACATTTACGAAAAAAAAATTGTAAAATTACAAAAAAAATTAAATTTCGATCGAAACTTGTTTGTTAAAAACAAGAAAAACTGTCAAATATTGGTAATTTGACAAGTATTAAAATTTTTGTTTAAACATTAGCGATTTGTCATTTAAATTCCCTATGCTACTTGTAGTTTAGGGTTTTTTTATATGCTAAATAGTCTTGACAAGGGAATCTGACAAATTCCGAAACCAGTGTCGGCTAAGACTTGCAAAAATTACCAACATAAACAAATATAAAACAGAACAATATTTGAAAATTATTCTATGAGAATATCATAGTTTTAAATAGTAAAGAAAAAATTACCTCGAGCTAGAAAAAACATACTCAAAATATTGTTTTGAAATACATTTGGACACTTTTAAATAATATTTTGACAAGTTTTAAAACATTTGGAAAATTTTAATTTAATTAATTTTTAAATAAATAATTTCAAAATTTAATTTTCGTCCATTCTTCATCATACATACTCATCGAATACATACAATCATATGTTAATGATTTTTTAGCTTTTGGCAAAATTCCCTTTAGCAGTTTATACATTTTATAAAATATTTGTTCATTTATTCATACGCACATTCATATTGCTAATATTGGTTAGATAATATTGTTATTTTGCCAAAAAAGCAAAAATATGAAAATTTGTCATATTTTACTTTAATTAACTAAGAAACACTCATGTGTAAGTACATGAATGTTATTTAAAGAATAAAAAAGAAAAAAACAAGTGAGAGTGTTACATTCGGCTGTGCCGAATCTTTTATACCCTCCAAAATGTAAAAAAAAAATATAAAAAAAAAAAATCCAGGGGCGTCTTTTTTTTTTTTTTTTTGGAGGGGGGGGTTGGTGGGAGACGTTAGGGGGCACCTTCCCCTTGTGATTTTTAACTTCTTCTGATAGAAGAATGTTGCATTTGCCTACCAAAAGTACAAAAAACTATGCAAAAAATGCGGTTATTCTTGGGTTGGTTTAGTTCTCCAAAGGGGAACTTTTTTCCCCTTGGTCCGATTTTGCCCATTTCCGAACTTAACTTGCCTAGGAATATAAGACATATTCGTACCAAACTTCGGAAGTCTAGCTCTTTTATTTTGGACTGTATCGTGTCCTCTACAGACGGACAGACGGACAGACGGGCAGACGGACGGACGGACGGACGGACGGACGGACATAGCTAGAATGTCTTAGAATCGATCACTGATCAATAAAATATATACTTTATGGGGTCCTAGACCGATATTTCGATGCGTTACACACGGAATGACAAAGTGAGTATACCCCCATACTGTGGTTGGAGGATATAATTACTACGTTTTAAAAGTAATTGCCAAATAATATTGAGAAAGTGTTAAAACAAATTTGGCACTGAGACATTATTTATTTAAAATGTGTCTGGTCATGAAGTTAATTTTTGTTGAAATTTAAAAAAATGCTTTGTATAAAAGAAAATTTAAATTAATGTCTGGCAAGGAAGATCTCCTCCAAATGCTCAAGTCAAAATAATTTTTAATAGAAAAATTTGTGTTATTGTTAACACATAATTTTATATAAAAAATTTTGTGTTATCGATACATCGAGAACTCACAATAATTTCCGATAAAAAATATATCGATAAATAACAATAATTTTCTATAGAAAATGTTGTGTATTGATAACTCACAAAAATTTTCTATAGAAAATTTTGTATTATCGATACATCGATAACTCACAACTATTTTCTATAGAAAATTTTGTTTTATAAATGCATTGATAACAATTTTCTATAGCAAATTTTGTTTTTTTAATACCTCGATAAATTACACTAACTTGTTATGGAAAATTTTGTATTATCGATACATCGAATTTTCTATAAAAAGTTTTGAGTTATCGATACATCGAATTTTCTATTGAAAATTTTGTGTTATCGATAAATTGGAAGGTCTACTAAATATGCTCAACTCCACTCAAAATAATTTCTTATAGAAAAATGTGTGTTATTGTTGTTAACATATAATATTCTAAAAAAAATTTTGATTTATCGATACATCAAGAATTTACAATAATTTTGATAAAAAAAAATACATCCATAACTTACAATAATTTTCTAAAGAAAATTTTGTGTTATCGATAAGTCACAATAGTTTGCCATAGAAAATTATTTGTTATCGATACATCGATAACTCACAATTTTATAGAATATTTTATAGAAAATTCATCAAAAACTCACAATATTTTTTTACAATTACATAAAATTGGATTTTTTTTTTTTTAAATTTGTGTTATCGATATATCGATAACTCACAATAATTTTCTATAGAAAACAATAATTTTCTAAAAAAATTTGTGTGTTATTGATACATCGGCAACTCACAATCGTTTTCTACAGAAAATTTCGTGTTATCAAAAATAATATTCTAATGAAAATTTTGTGTTATCGATACATCGAAAACTCACAGTAATGTTTTACAGAAAATTTTGTTTTATCAGATAATTTTTTTAGAAAATGTATTGTTATCGATATATAGATAACTCACAATAATTTTCTATACAATTTTGGATTTTCGATACATCGATAAATGACGATAACTTTCTATAGAAAATTTTATGCTATCGATAACTCAAAATAATTTTGTATTATCGATACATCGACAACTCACAATAATTTTTATATACAATTTTGTGCTATCGATACATCGATAACTCCAAATAAGTTTCCTTAGAAAATGTTTTTTTTTTATCGATACATCGATAACTCCCTATAATTTTCTATAGAAAATGTTTTGTTATCGATACATCGATAACTCACAATAGATTTCTATAGAAAATTTTGTGTTATCGATATATCAGGTAACAAAAATAATTTTGTGTTTTCGATACATCGATAACTCTCAATAATTTTCTATAGAAACTTTTGTGTTATCGGTACATCGATAACTCACAATACTTTTCTATGGAAAATATTTTTCTTTAGATAATTTTGTGTTATCGATACATCGATAACTCACAATAGTTTTCTATAGAATAATTTTCACAATAATTTTCTTTAGAAAATTTTGTGTTATCGATACATCGATAACTCACAATAGTTTTCTATAGAAAATTTCAAGTTATCGAAACATCGATAACTCAAAATCAATGTCTATAGAAAATTTTCTGTTATCGATAACTCAAAATAATTTTCTCAATAATTTTCTTTAGAAAATTTTGTGTTATCGATACATCGATAAATCACAATAATGTTCTATAGAAAATTTTGTGTTATCATTGCATCGATAACTCACAACTATTTTCTTGTGTTATCGAAACATCGATAACTCACAATAATTTTCTACAGAACATTTTGTGTTATCGATACATCGATAACTCACAATAATTTTCTAAAGAACATTTTGTTTAATCAATACAACGATAATCGTTATGGTGAGTTATCGATATATCAATAACACAAAATTTTCTATATAAAGTTTTGTCTTATGGATACATCGATAATTCACAATAATTTTCTACAGAAAATTTTGCGTTATCGATACATTGATAACTCACAATAATTTTCTACAGAAAATTTTGTGTTATCGATACATTGATAACTCACAATAAATTTCTAAAGACAATTTTGTGTTATCGATACATGGATGAGTATCAATAATTTTCTATAGAAAATTTTGTTTTATCGATACATCGATAACTATCAATAATTTTCTATATAAAATTTCGTACTATCGATACATTGATAACTAACAATAATATTCTATAAAAAATTTTGTATTATCGGTACATTAATAACTCACAATAAGTTTCTATAGAAAATTTTGTGTTATCGATAAATCGATAACTCACAATAATTTTCTTTTAAAAATGTTGTGTTATCGATACATCGATAACTCACAATAGTTATACCCTACACCACACTGTGGTACAGGGTATAATGAGTTTGTGCTGATGTTTGTAACTACCCGAAATATTGGTCCTAGACCCACTTTTAAGTATACCGATCGACATAGAATCACTTTTTAAGTTGATTTAGCGTTGTCCGTCCGTCCGTCTGTCCATGTAAACGGTGTAAACACGATACAGGTAGCAATTTTTAATCAATTGACTTGAAATTTGAAACTTAAGCCTCTTTTGGCCCACGGACGAAGCCAATTGAAATTAGAAAAATCGGTCCATATTTAGACCTAGCCTCCATACAAAGGTCCTCTTTAGTTTTGGCTCAAATGACTCTAATAGCCGCATTTTATCATATTTCATCTACACAAATCATGTTTCATCTACACAAATCACCATTCTAAATTTTAAAGAAATCGGACTAGTTCTTCTTGTAGCCCCCATACAAACCACCTTCCCGATTTTCACATAAATCTCTCAAATTTCATGAAAATAGAAAATATTTAATTAATATTCTGTTTGTGTATGTTAAACGCGTACTTTGATAACGTTATAAAATCTGATTATCATCGGACCATTTTTGGACTTAGGTCCCATGTGAAAATTTCGCCCGATATTCAGTTGAAGTGGTTTCCTGTTAACAAAAAGAAGCCTATTCCACTCTAATTTTATTAGTGAGTGCATTTTACACTTATTAAAGATTAGATAAAATATAGATCTAATCAGTCCATGTTTGAACTAGGGACCCATTTTC
The DNA here is from genome assembly GCA_963921195.1 of Pegoplata infirma. Lineage (NCBI taxonomy): Eukaryota > Metazoa > Arthropoda > Insecta > Diptera > Anthomyiidae > Pegoplata > Pegoplata infirma. The sequence goes on along the minus strand of OY992537.1, from coordinate 99,270,441 downwards.
CGGAAAACTCTGGTGAAGGGTATTATATGGTCGGTCTTGACGGACTATAATTTTCTTACTTGTTTTCTATAGAATAATTTTCACAATAATTTTCTCTAGAAAATTTTGTGTTATCTATACATCGAAAACTCACAATAGTTTTCTATAGAAAATTTTAAGTTATCGATACATCGATAACTCAAAATCAATGTCTATAGAAAATTTTCTGTTATCGATAACTCAAAATAATTTTCTCAATAATTTTCTTCAGAAAATTTTGTGTTATCGATACATCGATAAATCACAATAATGTTCTATAGAAAATTTTGTGTAATCGTTGTATCGATAACTCACAACTATTTTCTATAAAAAAATTTTGTGTTATCGAAACATCGATAACTCACAATAATTTTCTACAGAACATTTTGTGTTATCGATACATCGATAACTCACAATAATTTTCTAAAGAAAATTTTGTTTGTTTAATACAACGATAATCGTTATTGTGAATTATCGATATATCAATAACACAAAATTTTCTATAGAAAGTTTTGTCTTATGAATACATTGATAATTCACAATAATTTTCTACAAAAAATTTTGTGTTATCGATAACTCACAATAGTTTTCTATAGAAAATTTTGTGTTATCGATACATCGATAACTCACAGTTATTATCAATAAAAAAATTTTGTGTTATCGATGCATCGATAACTCACAATAATTTTCTACAGAAAATTTGGTGTTATCGAAACATGGATAATTCAGGATAATTTTCTATAGAAACTTTTGTGTTATAGATCCATCGATAACTCACAATAATTTTCTACAGAAATTTTTGTGTTATCGATAAATCACAATAATTTTCTATATAAAATTTTGTGTTATCGATAAATCCCAATAAATTTCTATAGAAGATTTTGTGTTATCGATGCATCTATTTTGTGTTATCGATACATCGATAAAATTTTGTGTAAATCGATAAAGTTTTGTGTTATCAAAACATCTGATAACTCATAATAACTTTCTATAGAAATTTTGTGTTATCGATAATCGATAACTCGCAATAATTTTCTTTGGAAAATTTTGTGTTATTATTGTTTCTACAGGAAATTATGTGTTATCGATGTATGATCGCTTACACAAAATTTTATCTTTTTAATATTTTTTTTTAATAAGAAAATCGTATGTTATCGATATCTCGATACATCTATAGCTCCCAATATTTTTATTATTTTTTTTTTTTTTTACACACACCTTATTTTTTTTAATTTTCCTAAATGTGTCTGCACGCGATTAGATAAGCCAAAACACACTAAAACACATACAATTATAAATAATCTCATTAAAATCCATACAAGAGCAATGCAAATTTGTCTACACTCAAAAGTAAAACTTTGTCACAAATTGTGTAAAATGACTTTCAATTTGCAAACCTCTTACAGATTTTTCTGTTGAAAAAGATAATTGAAGTAAATTCTCTGTTGTTCTGTTTTAGAAAATAACAGATTTTTTTTTTTCAATTTTACTGATTGCTGAATTTCAAAATATTTTTGTGCAGATTTTTTGCAGATTATTCTGTTATTTTACAGAAAATCTCTGTTGATATTTCTTTTTTTAAATGTTCTAAGTATTTTTAAGATGTATTTTTTTTTTTTTTAATTTTTGTGAAATTTTAAATTAAAAATGATTAAAACTAAAAACAAAAACACAGCAGATTGTTTTGTTAATTTTACAGAAATATTAAGTTATTTCTTTTTGAAAAAAATTATAAGTTTTTTTGTTGGATTTAAAAAAAAATTGGAAATTTTATTCTTGGTTCAGTTTAGTTTACAAAAATTAACACTTCTAAAATTTTCTGGTATTTATTTGTGATTAGCAGATTTTTCTGCTGTCTCGACACATTTCTCTGCTGGTATCACCTAAATTATTAAGAAAGATATTTAACAAGCCAAGTTTTCTAAAATCTGCAAATTTCTCATATGACTCAAAACCTGTGTATTTTCAGCAGATTTTACTGCTGGATTGCCAGAAAACTTATGTTGAGTGTATTATTTGATTATGTAAAATAATATCTACTAAAATTTATGTATGTACATAAGTAAATTTTGCAGCATCAACAAGACAACTGCAATGAACAGCAGCAAAATCAACAAATTGGAAATACAAATATTATTTACATAATTGTGTATTATTTAAAGCAACAACTTGAAATGTTATTAATGTTGTAATTATTATGCTTAAATTTTGGAAATTGTTTAGTTATCGTAATTAATTGTTGTAGTTCAGAGATTTGAAAGCATGTCAAATTAGGGGTTCAACTATTTTTTTTTTATAAATGTTCTTTACAAATGCATGTAACTTCTATAATTTTTGACGGATTTTATTTAAAATCCTGTATTTAGCTTTAGCTTTAGCATTAGCTTTAGCTTTAGCTTTAGCTTTAGCTTTAGCTTTAGCTTTAGCTTTAGCTTTAGCTTTAGCTTTAGCTTTAGCTTTAGCTTTAGCTTTAGCTTTAGCTTTAGCTTTAGCTTTAGCTTTAGCTTTAGCTTTAGCTTTAGCTTTAGCTTTAGCTTTAGCTTTAGCTTTAGCTTTAGCTTTAGCTTTAGCTTTAGCTTTAGCTTTAGCTTTAGCTTTAGCTTTAGCTTTAGCTTTAGCTTTAGCTTTAGCTTTAGCTTTAGCTTTAGCTTTAGCTTTAGCTTTAGCTTTAGCTTTAGCTTTAGCTTTAGCTTTAGCTTTAGCTTTAGCTTTAGCTTTAGCTTTAGCTTTAGCTTTAGCTTTAGCTTTAGCTTTAGCTTTAGCTTTAGCTTTAGCTTTAGCTTTAGCTTTAGCTTTAGCTTTAGCTTTAGCTTTAGCTTTAGATTTAGCTTTAGCTTTAGCTTTAGCTTTAGCTTTAGCTTTAGCTTTAGCTTTAGCTTTAGCTTTAGCTTTAGCTTTAGCTTTAGCTTTAGCTTTAGCTTTAGCTTTAGCTTTAGCTTTAGCTTTAGCTTTAGCTTTAGCTTTAGCTTTAGCTTTAGCTTTAGCTTTAGCTTTAGCTTTAGCTTTAGCTTTAGCTTTAGCTTTAGCTTTAGCTTTAGCTTTAGCTTTAGCTTTAGCTTTAGCTTTAGCTTTAGCTTTAGCTTTAGCTTTAGCTTTAGCTTTAGCTTTAGCTTTAGCTTTAGCTTTAGCTTTAGCTTTAGCTTTAGCTTTAGCTTTAGCTTTAGCTTTAGCTTTAGCTTTAGCTTTAGCTTTAGCTTTAGCTTTAGCTTTAGCTTTAGCTTTAGCTTTAGCTTTAGCTTTAGCTTTAGCTTTAGCTTTAGCTTTAGCTTTAGCTTTAGCTTTAGCTTTAGCTTTAGCTTTAGCTTTAGCTTTAGCTTTAGCTTTAGCTTTAGCTTTAGCTTTAGCTTTAGCTTTAGCTTTAGCTTTAGCTTTAGCTTTAGCTTTAGCTTTAGCTTTAGCTTTAGCTTTAGCTTTAGCTTTAGCTTTAGCTTTAGATTTAGCTTTAGCTTTAGCTTTAGCTTTAGCTTTAGCTTTGGCTTACCCCCTTTCGAATAGATCTTTAGAAAAGGTTTTGTAATCAGTAAAAAAATTGTCTTAAGAGAAATGTCTTTGAAATCAAGAATTTAAAAAAAAATGTTTTGAAAATCATGAATTGTTTTGTGTCTTTCACTCTATTTCAATAGAAAATAAAATTTTTTAATTTCTCAAAATTCTTCTATTCTGAATGTCACCTTCTCCATTCGTCATCTTATTTTTCGAGCAATATTTTTTCCAGTATAATAAATGTTTATTATCTTTTTCGCATCTAAGAGCTTTCATAATTAACTGATGTTGAAATTGATATAAGGTATTTGAAAAATTCAAGAAACATATTTCGACAAACACTCATTGTCAGTATCTTCAACAAGCAATAACTATTATTAGTTTTTCTTGAGTTTAGGTCACATATAACATAATTTTATAAGGAATACGTGGGTATTTTGATAACTGCATTAAACTCGAGAATGTTATAAAAGTTTATTTTAAGCAAACTTGAGATGACTAAAAATTACCAAAAATAACAAATTTTCTATTGCCAAATATTTTATTTATAATCTTCTCAAATCTAAAGAGAAAAAATATTTCTGAAAAAGAGTAGAGTCGAATATGTAATAATAATATTTTAGTTTGCTCATTAGCGATTTGTCAATAAAATTCTTTTCTAGTTGTAGTATTTTATTTTTATATTTGCTAAAGAATCTTGACAATGGAATCTGACAAATTCCGACAAACGTGTCGATTAAGTCTTGCAACAATAACCAATACAAATAAATTTTAACCGAAAAATAATTTTCTTGAAAATTATTCTATGAGAATATTATAGTTTTAATTAGTAAGGAAAATAATAACCTCGAGCTAGTATAAACTTACTCAAAATATTTTTCTGAAAATTTTAGAAAATTTTTTTTATATTCTGTTTTAAATTTTTAAATTAAAATAATTTGATTGTTATTCGACATTTAAAATTCTATGTATTTTGAGAAAAATTATTCTTGCTCAAGGTCATGTTTTTGCTACTAATCATTACTTGGCTGCACAAAAGATCACATTGGTCGCACTTCATTGGGCATCTTTCTAATCTAACCTAATCTTGTCAAAGTAACAATTTTCAAGAAACAATTTATAAAAAAGTTTGTTTTGAATTGATTTGTTTGGTTATTTTGCAAGACTTACTCGACACGTTTTTCGGAATTTGTCAGATTTCATTGTCAAAAGTATTTAGAAAATTGACAATCTTTAGTGCCAAAACATAAGGTCTGATATTCGTATGTAAGTAGACATAATAAGAATTTATAGCTTTTCAAGAAAATATTTATAAAAATTTATAAATTTATTCTTAAAAATTGTTACTTTGACAATATCATCGAAATGATTAGCAAAAGAAATATGACCTTGAGCTAGAATAATTTTTCTCAAATTTTTGTTTTATACCCTCCACTCTAATGAGAGGGTATATATAAGTTTGTCATTCCGTTTGTAACACCTCGAAATATTGGTCTAGAACCCCATAAAGTATACATATGGGCAAGGCCACCGTCAGTAACGTCACGCTCGCTTACATATTTTGGTCAATATCTTTATAAAATACAATTATTTCTCCCAACTTGAGAGCGGCATATGAAAGTTATCGTCATAACTGTTGTTTCATACCCAGACAATTTTACTGTATCTCGTTTTGTTGTGAAGTTATGACCATTTTAAGCTGTCAGTAACGTCACCGGATTTTGGAAGTGTGTTTGGAGGTAACTGAACTTTTATGTAAAAATGAGCGCATTGAAAGAGTTCATGTTTATTATTGCCCAGTATTTAAAAAAAGGAAAGATGAAAGATGATTTTTATCCAAAAGGTGGGCTTAATATTTTATGTTATATTATACATAGTAGAGGAGTTTTAAGATGCAATTAAATACCAAATTATTAAGCAAAAAAGTAAAAAAACAAAAATAAAAAAATCCGTCAGTAACGTCACACAATCTTATTTTGCAAAAATACCCTGCTATATGCAAATAATGCTTCATTTAAGCATAGAGGGACCCAACACGGCGAAAAAATCATAGTAGAAGAGTTTAAGATGCAATTAAATACCAAATTATTAAGAAAAAAGTAAAAAAAAACAAAAATAAAAAATCCGTCAGTAACGTCACACAATCTTATTTTGCAAAAATACCCTGCTATAAGCAAATAATGCTTCATTTAAGCATTGATTATGAAAGTACTTCAAAAATAAAATCAGCTCATCAAACCTCTTTTCTAATTAGTTAATGCATAAAAATACATTTTATAAAAATTTGTCAGTAACGTCACCATTTATTTGCGGCTGATTACTTTAAGCCCTAATTGGTCCAAAAGCCAAGATTTGTACACAGATTTGCTTGCTCGTCAATAGTTTGATTTATATTCTATCCAAAAAAAGTAATCATCTGGGCCATTCCAGAAAATTTAGCTCAAATTTTAGTCATTTTTGGAAATGGTGTATCAGATTAATTTGAACCTTGACACATAGATAGCCCTTATAAATATGATATATGTACCATATATCGTTTTTTTAAATTTGGTGTATTTAACGAATTATGGCGGGTCAAAGATTGACTTTTTAAGCAAAAGTAAGAAAAATACATCACGTTTAATGAGCTGTAACTCGATTTTCACAAATTTAGGCTCATGTGAAAGCTGGGGTTCTTCTTTTAGAAAATATTTTTAAAATAACACAGTTTTTTTTACAGAAATGATGCAAAAATGCAAAAACATTTTTTCTTTTCGAATATTTAAAAAAACACATCTTCGATTTTTAAAAAAAAAATTCTGGTGAAAAATAACAATGTTTTGTATAACATATTCAAAATTCAGAGTGGGATCTTCATGGGATCAAAAACTATTCTGTTTTAAGTACGTGGTTCTCATATTTTTCCCTTAGAAAATTTACATTTCTAATGTTTTGAATGTTTTTCAAAATTTTAATAGTATAATTTTCTTTGAAAATTTAAATTTTTATATTGAAGAAACATAAAATTTTAATTTTCTAAGTTAAAATTTAAGAACTTCGTACTAAAACCAGAATATTTTTTGATCCCATTGGGATCCCACTCTGAATTTTGGATATGTTGTACAAAACAGTATTGTTTATCACTAAACTTTTTTTTAAAAAAATCGAAGATGTGTTTTTTTAAATATTCGCAAAAAAAATGTTTTTGAATATTTGCAACACTTCTGAAAAAAAACCGTATGCTTTTGAAAATATTTCCCAAAAGAAGAAGAATTAAGCTTTCATATGAGCCATTACTTGTGATAATCGGATTAGTAGTTAAAAAGTTAGAGCACGTTAAACGTCATGTATTTTTCTGAATTTTGCTAAAAAATTCGAACTTTGACCCGCGATAATTTGAAAACTACAGCAAATTTTGAAAATCCAAAAATGCAACATATCTCATATCAACGTGGATATCTATGAGCCAAATTCTCAGTGGCGTCCAAAGGCATGTTTCCGAACAGTGGGGCGATAATTTTTGGAATTACCCATCTGTCTAAAGCACAAAAATATAACAACAAAATTTACCTTTTTCGCCGACATTGATATATTTTCCAACTACGCCTTGCACGTGCCACTTATGAAAAGAATGTAAAATGTCAAAGCAGACACAAATTTTGGACTGGCATACAGTGATGCCATATTCTATACATATTTGACATTTCAAATGTAAAAAATATTTTGGGCTTTGTGACAAAAAAAAATCTATTCGTGGCCTTGCCCATATATATTCATGATCCTCGATCGATTTTAAGACGATCTAGCGATGTTTGTCCGTCCGTCTGTCTGTCAGTCAGTTGAAAACACGCTAACTTTTGAAAGACTTTTCGGAGGCTCCTGAAGTTTGGCATATATGTTGCGCATTTTCCTAGTCAGGTTTGTATTGCAATCCAGCGAAATCGGTCCAGTGGTTCAAAAGTTATGAGCAAAAGAGTGAATTTCGGCGAGGGTTTTTCTTTAATTTATGAGATAAAAAACATGCTAACTTTCGAAAGACAATTCTGAGGAGGCTAGAGCTTTTCATATATATATTTGTCGTGCCCCTGGCTTGGTTCGTATTGAATTTCAGCCAAATCGATGCAGTGGTTCAAAATTTATTATCAAAACCGTGAATTTCAGATTAGTTTCACCTTAAATTCACGTGTTGAAAACCCGTTAAACATGTTCTAAAAACATTGGTAAGTCACAAAAATATTTTACAACGTATTTTTGCCACTCAAAAATATTTTTACACTAAAAAAAAAAATACACTCCAAAAAAATTTTACCTCAAAAAAATTTAGTTAATTTTTTTTTTCAAAAATTACTAAAAAAAAAGGTTTTGTACACAAAATAAAATATTTCTAATCAAAAATTTAATTTTTTTCACGTTAGAAAATTTACTATCACTCAAAATTGGCATTGTGAAGGGTATTCATAGATTCGACCAATTCGAATTTAACTTTTCTATTTGTTATATTCATTTTCGTTATAAAATAACATTTCAATGCATATAACCGAAACGTTTTAAATAAGGTTAAGATTTTTATGCACTAAAAAATCGAAAATATGCGCTAAAAATTTCAAAATATGCTCTAAAAACCCTAAAAATATGCACTAAAAAATAAAATGTTTGCAATAAAAATCTTGTTCTCATGCGAAAAACTTCTAAAAAAAAGTAAAAAATAACGTCGGGTTTGAATAGTAACGTTTAAAACTTTATGAAAGCAAGATTTTTTAGAAACTAAACAATCTATAAAAAATTAAATTAAATAATAAAAAAAAAAAATTTCTTATTTTCAAAATAAATTTTTAAAATTTTAATCAGTTTTTGAAACAAACTAATTTCAATTTGTGTTTTTGCTAGTTTATGCCAAAATATGCAAAAATATGCACTTAAAAGAAAGTATGCACAAAATATGCATGTAAAACCAAAATATGCATTTTTACCAAAATATGCATTTTTATCAAAATATGCAAAAATATGCAAAAACAAATCGATGCCATTTTAATGCAAATTTCTTGATTCGGAAAGATAATTGCTAGATATCCTTTTTAGATTATCGACAAAAAAACATGCATTTGCATGGAAATCACATCCCTAGTTATAAATAAATTCACACAAATTTTAAAAGTTTTATATTAAAAATATTATTTTACTCACTTTCCAACTTACCCACTTATAAAATGCAAACACTCTTGTTATAAAACTTGTATACTTTATTTTATCGTAGTCTTCTTCTTTCATTTCTTAATTAACTTCTATAATTTGTTCTTTCGTCCTTGGTCGTTCGTGTTTGTCTTGAAAACTTGTTAAAATTAAGTTTAAAGTGTCCTCTTTGAAAAATAATTAGTAAGTCCAGTGTAAACGTTGTGATTGTAATGATAAAATATTGACAATAACGTTCGTAATTGCCATGATAGGAAAAAAATGATTGCAAAAAAAATGCAATTTTTAAATCTAATAAGGATATTCATGTTAGAAATGTTGCTCAAGCAAAAAAAAGGAAAATTAAAATCTTTTAAAGGGTACTTGGCGATTTCCGTGAATTAGTTAATGTTGTTGAAAAGATCTTTAGAAAAAGCCTCAAATTCTGAAAAAAAAAATATTTTTGTTAATTAAAAATAAATTGTTCACAATTTTTTTTGTAGAAAAGTCCTAAATTCTGAGAAATTTTGTTTAAGCAAAATTCAAAAGATCAGAAATTTTTTCTGTTAATAAAAAAATTAAATTCATCGAAATATTTTTCTGTAGAGAAATTCACAGATTCTTAGAATATTTTTCTATAAACATTTTTTTTATTCTCAGAAATTATTTTTTATAAAAAAATTATTAAGGTTTTAAAAAATAATTTTCATTGAAAAATTAAAAGATTCCGAAATATCTCTTATACAGAAAATTACCAATATTCTAAGTAATAAATATTTTTATAGCAAAATAATCAGATTCAGAAAGGTTCTCAGATTCTGAATTATTTTTTGCATATAAAAAAAATTGAATTTTGAAAAAATTACTTTATAAAAAATTTTTCTTTATTGAAATTACATCAAATTATGAGAAGATTGTTCTAAATAAAGATTCTAAAATTCTGAGCAATTTTTTGTATTCTTCGGTAGAAGTTAGACAAATCCTCCAATTCTGAGATTTTTTTGCATCCCAAAAATTTCCAATTTCTGAGACACTTTTTTATAAAAAAATTTTGAAATTTTTAGAATTGTTGTCTATGGAAAAACTCTTCTAATGTATTTTTCTATGGAAAAAAATTCTAAAATCTAAGAAAACTTTTCCAATCGAAAAATTCTTAAATTCTGAGTCAGTTTTTTCCAAAAGTGTTGTTATTCTGAGAAAATTTTTTTGACAGTAGAGTCAGTAAAAGATTTTTGAAGTGAATACCCCAAATAATGTTTAACTACATTGTACATATATGAGACATTCCGCACTAAATAACCAGTAACAAAAAGGCATGCATATGTCGCAGAAGAGCAGCATTTTTTTCTTCAACTTTTGATTTTTTTGAAAATTAAAAAAAAAAAATAAAAAAAACATGACTTGAAATACATACATTATATTTTGGAAACAAAATTTGAGAATTTTTTTTTCCTTAATTTCTTGAACGTATGAAAAAAACACCATTTTTAGAAATATGTTGACCAATTGGCCGATTGCGGAAATGATATTCGTGCTCAGCAGGCCAAAATCAATCAAAATAATGTATCGCAAAATAATTTATTATATCTTAAAATTTTTCAAAAATTCCAAATGAACGTGGGAAAACCCGCAATTTTTTGCAAATTTCAAAAAAATTGGGGTCACATAATAAAAATTGGCGATTTTATAGCAAAAAAAAATAAAAACATGGGAATTGCGAAATCGCCAATGAACATAAATAGAAATATATGTTAAAATCATTGTTGTGATTAATTTTGATGCATATTAACAAAACGTCCATTCCTCACAAAAATTTTAGCCCAATTTAATCAAAACCAACAAAGTTATTTACAAATTCAAAATTTTATTCAATACTGTTTTTTGCTCGTCCTGTAAAATTAATAAAATTTTAGTTAGGGCCTTTTACATTTTAGGTGACGACGATATGTACGTTTTTTAGGTTTAAAATAAGTACACCATGTCGTATGTGTGCTAAGAATTTAAACATTTCCAAACTAATACTCATACGCCAACATACTTGCCAATATGATTTTAGTCGTTAAAAATATTGCATACTTTCAGGTTCTAAATCAATCACAGGTCGTATGAGTGTTAAGCAATTACAAATTTACGCAAATATCACTTATACGCCATCAGATGTGCTTATTTGATTTTTCATGCTAAATTTACATTTTTCTATTCATGATCAGACAATTTTAATTTTTTCAGTACCTATTTTATAAAATTTTTCTAAAATAAAAATGTCTTAAAGTTGAAATCCTCAGAATCTGAGACTTTTTCTATAGGGAAAATTGCTCAGAACGTCAGATTTTTTTATATAGAAAAAAATTTCTCAGAATCTGAGACTTTTTCTATAAGAAAAATGTCTCAGAATCTGAGACTTTTTCTATAAGAAAAATGTCTCAGAATCTGAGACTTTTTCTATAAGAAAAATGTCTCAGAATCTGAAACTATTTTTATAAGAAAAATGTCTCGGATTCTGAGACTTTTTATATAGGAAAAATGTCTCAGAATATGAGTCTTTTTCTATAAGAAAAATGTCTCAGAATCTGAGACTTTTTCTATAGTAAAGTCTCAGAATCTGAGACTTTTTTTATTGTTATAATGTCTCAGAATCTGAGATTTTTCTATAGGAATAATATCTCAGAATCTGAGACTTTTTCTATAGGAAAAATATCTTAGAATCTGAGATTTTTTCTATAGGAAAAATGTCTCAAAATTTGAGAATTTTTCTATAAGAAAAATGTCTCAGAATCTGAGCCTTTTTTTATAAGAAAAATGTCTCAGAATCTGAGACTTTTTCTATAAGAAAAATGTCTCAGAATCTGAGACTTTTTCTATAAGAAAAATGTCTCAGAATCTGAGACTTTTTCTATAAGAAAAATGTCTCAGAATCTGAGACTTTTTCTATAAGAAAAATGTCTCAGAATCTGAGACTTTTTCTATAAGAAAAATGTCTCAGAATCTGAGACTTTTTCTATAAGAAAAATGTCTCAGAATCTGAGACTTTTTCTATAAGAAAAATGTCTCAGAATCTGAGACTTTTTCTATAAGAAAAATGTCTCAGAATCTGAGACTTTTTCTATAGGAAAAATATATCAGAAGTTGAGACTTGTTCTATATTGTCTAAAAATTATGTCCATTTTCAAGACAGTGAGAAAAACTTTCATTTAAAATTGAGTAAAATCCGATCATTTTTACCTGTGGAGCACTTGATTGAAGTTTTGGCTTTTTAAAAAACTTTCACCAAAACCTCTAAACTTTGAACGAAGACCGCCGTGGGTTAAAATGGTCTGATGTGGCTCAAATTAAGTTCATTTGTGTCTGCAATTCCAGATCATGTTGGTAACCCTTGCAAAATAATGTAAGAGACAAAAAAGTTGAAAGAAAGTATGAAGTGAGGTTGAGATTGCTAGAAATAGAATTGTAGTGTTGGAAACTGTCAAAATTTATTCTGTAGAAACTATAAATATTCACATATATAAAAAACAGTTTTCATTAACAAGACAAACCGACATTTAAAATCCTACTGATGATGACACTAACTGGGGTGTTTGAAACCGGTATGGGAAATACCAGAATGTCTAAAATTTTTAGAAATTCAATTTTTCTTCTGCATTTTTTCAACTTGAACCCTTATAACAAATATAATTAGAGACCGTGCTCGATCTGTTCTTACAGAAAAAATCAAATAAATTTAAATAAAAGTTTATCTCAATTTTTATGACATAGTTAATGGGAACATTTTTTTAGATTTTTTTTTTTTTTTTGTTTAATTTTGAACGTAGACAACGCCATTTTTGGAAATTTTTTGACAAATTTCAATTTGCGATGTCTAGAAAATCGCTGAACCGATTTCAGAATTTTTTTGATATTTGTACTCAGCACGTCAAAACTATAAAAATGATTGAATTTTATCTGGAAATTTGATATGAAATTCCCCATATATATAAAAAGATTTCATGCAGTTGATAAAAAAAATATTAAGGCTAATTTATAGAAATTAGTTTTTTGAAATTTAATAAGTATTATCAATAAATTTTGTAATTAATTTTAAAATAATGAAAAGCAATATCTAATATCTTTGCAATTTTCTAGTTGATTGGAGTAGATAGATATTGCATCTATGCATAAATGCATAGAAATATGAAATCAAAAGTATTCTCTAAATAAATTCTCTATCCAATCAGCAGAAAAAGCTGCTGAAAATTGACCCATTCAAAGTCATAAGAGAAATCTGCTGATTTTAGCAGACTCGGTTTGCTAAATAACTGTCTTGATTATCTAGATGAAATCAGCAGAGAAAGTTGGTGAAATTCAGCAAACAGAATCAGCAAAATTGCAGACATTTTTTTGTTATTTTCTAAAACTAAAGAGAATTTTCTTAAAATATCCATGTCAGCAGAAGAATATGCTAAAAGCTATTTTGTAATTTTACAAACTTTTTACCAATAAAATTGTAAATATACAATTTTTTGGCGTAATAAAACTTACAAAGAATTCTTTTGAATTTACTAGATTATTTTTGTAACAAAACTTATAAATTTGTAAAATTACAAAAAAAAACAGTAAAATTACAAAAAAATTTAAATTTCGATCGAAAATTTTTGTGTTAAAAAGCAAGGAAAACTGTCAAATATTGGTAAAATGGAATCACGAGACTTTTTCTAGTAATTTGACAAGATTTTTTTTAGTGTAAAAGTCTGAGCGAAAATCATGCATTTTTGATCCTTTACACTCAGAAAAACTTGTAATTTTACAAAAAAAATTACGCTTAAAATTTTGTTATTAAAAAAATCATATCAAAAATCATTCTAATGCACAGAGGGCCAGACAGATCGATTTCCGGCCAAAAGTCCTTATTTGTAAATTCTCAAAAAAATGTTTACCAGTTTGTTGGGTATATATTTCTGAACTTATCTTTGTGATCCAATTACACCCTTTCCTTTGACAGGTCTTCAAAGTTAAAAAAGTTGGTAAAAAAATTTTTAAAGTTGAGATATTTCTTTAATTTTTTTCCAAACTTCTATTGCTAATGTTTAACTTTTTGTTTGCGTGGTTCAACCTTATATATAAGCCTTTGCAACCAAAACAACATGGACAAATATAATTCATTTGCATGGCAGCAATTCGCTTTTTTTGTGAAAAAAGTTATAATTTTTTAGATATTTACCTCGCGCCGAAAAAATCCTCAGCGATCCTCAGTTCGATACAATCGGTCTATATTTTTTTTGATATAGAATGGATCCATATCTTTCGAAAAAAGTTGCCCAAACTTGCTCGAAATGATAAATGGCGAAATTACAGCTATATATGCAGTGGTCCGAGATTTGTTTTTAAAAAAATAATTTAACCCAAAATTATGTTTTACGGCTTGGTTAATTTTTTTTTTATTGACAGAGAGTGCCTTAAGTGTAGGAAAAAAAATTATCTACATTTCTAGTTTTTTTGTAGAATTATGGAAAATATCAATTACACCATTTCCAATTAAATTCAAAGATTTTTTATTGAATTTCCAAAATAAAGAAAAAAAGTGAATAATTTGTCGTCACCATTTTCAAAAGCTTTTCTGATACTAAGTAAGTCATTTACACCATTTCCATATTTATATCAAAAAAAAAATATATATATATATAAATTATGTGCGTAGATTTAACTGCACTCTTAATACTCTTAAAACTAATTTTTAATTAGATCAGACAAAGTTAAAAAATCTAGCCGCCATATTGTTTCCGCCATATTGAATTTTATCAGTTCGATTTTAAGATAACAGACTCGGAAATTTACTACGTCACACTTTCAGCTAGCTTCAACAAAGAAAAGGAATATAACTGTTTTTTAATAACTTGTAACAAACTTTACTAAGCATATTTAGTCCGCCATTTTGTTTTTCAAAATTCAGGCCAGTAATTCTGATTCAGTAACTCCAAGACCCCTTAAAATAAAATTTGAGTTAAATCGGACAATTATTAAAAAAATTTGTCCGCCATATTGTATGTGCCATTTTGATTTTTTTAATTTTTAGTTAAATTTTGAAATCAGCGACCCCGAAACACTCTAGAAGCACATTTTCAGCCGGATCCAACAACATTAAAGATTTTTGGCCGGAGTTGGATCATTCTTTAAACTTTAAAAAGCATATTTAGTCCGCCATTTTGTTTTTCAAAATTCGGAGTAACAATTCTTATTCAGTAACTCCAAGACCCACATAAAACAAAATTTGAATTCAATCGGACAATTTTTAAAAAAATTTGTCCGCCATATTGGATCCGCCATTTTGATTTTTTTGGTTTTGAGCTAAATTTTGAAATCAGCGACCTCGAATTCCTCCAGAAGCACATTTTCAGACGGATCCATCAACGATAAAGACTTTTGGCCGGAATTGGATCATGCTGGCCCTGTGTGTAATGTTACAAAAATTCTCTTGAATTCAAAAAATTACAAATAAATATTTAAATTTTACAGTTTACAAAAAAAAAGGTTAAAGTTACAAAGAATATTTGAAAAATTACAAAAAAAATTTGCAAATTTAAACAAATGTGTATGTAAAAAAAAAAAAATAGTGAGAAATTAAATTTAAATTTTCTTTTATAAATTTAAATTTTCTTTTTCAAAATGTTAAGCCTCAGCAGCTTCTTAAATCTAAGACATTTTTCCCATACATAGAAAAAGTGTCAGATTCTGAGTAAAAACATTAAAAACATGTATTCGCAGAAAATTTTCATGATAAAATTTTCAACAAATTGGAAGAAGCATAAAAGTGTGAAGTTAAAAACTATTCATAGTTTCTTGAGAAAAAAAATAAAATAAAATTGTTTAAAGTTCACAAATTATATGATGATGACATTAATTGCTGTAAAAGTGTTGTATTAGAGCGGCATTTTTTTGTATGGCAAACTATTTTTTCTACCGATTTTGAGGTTCCTGGAAATTTTTAATTTTCCTAGGTCTAGGACTTATGGAGTACAAATTTGAGGACAATCGTATTTAATTTACTAGTGGCGCCCAGCATTCGAAGTTTAGGAATTTTGAAAATTTAAAAAAAAGTATAAAAGTTAAATTCGACTTGGTCGAATCTATGAATACCCTCCACAATACCTTTTTTTAAAGGAAAGTAAATTTTTTAATGTGAAAAAAACTAACAGTACTGATTGATTAGTGGAAATTTACACACAGACTTTTTTCCTTGATTTTTTTCAATTCCCTCTTAAAACTTCTTCGTTCTCTTCTCTTATTCTACTTCTTTTGCCCATAAACTCGAATGCAGTAGCTGACATGCAAGGAAAAAAGTCCGTGTGTAAATACCCACTTAGAAATATTTTATTTTGAGTAAAAAATTTTTTTTGTCATTTTTGTAAAAAAGAAAATAATTTACAAATTTTTTTTTTGAGTGTAAATTTTTTTTTTCGAGTGTAAATTTTTTTTTGTGTAAAAGTATTTTTGAATGACAAAAATACTCTGTAAAGTAATTTTGTAAGCGTGTTTTCAACAGACGGACGGACGGACATCGCTAGATCGTCTTAAAATCGATCGAGGATCATGAATATACAGTGGGCGACAATACATTGGAAATTTTTTATAGTAGATGCAATTTGTTAAAGACAAAGTTAATAATACTAAACGTTATTATTATGAAACGAGTATTATTATAAAAAATTGTAGGTAGGTAAGTTATCAAGCTTTTATTTAAGCTTGATAGTGTACAGATTGAGTTAATAATAAATGTGCTACGAGGGTCGATCTGGAAAATGAAATTATTTATAGACATTTTTTAGAACATTTTTTTAAAATAATTCCAAGTCGATTTTTTTGTTTGAACTTGAAACATTTAAAATTTAAAAAAACGTCCAATTATTGTTATTCAGTGCTCAAATAATTTTTCCAACAACCCAAACAAACCGTGAAATTTTTTAAGTACAGTAGAAAAAATCCACATTTTTTGACCTCCAATTCTTTTGACCACCAATTTCTTGTAAACAAAGAAAATATGTTATTGTTTTTTAATTTTAGTACACTTATAAGTGTAAAGTAATTAAATAGTAAAATACTTAAAATTTTTCTTTGTTTACACAAAATTGGTGATCAAAAGAATTGAAGGTCAAAAAATGTGGATTTTTTCTACTATACTTAAAAAATTTCACTGTTTGTTTGGGTTTTTAAAAAAATTACTTGAGCATTGACTATAATTTATTTGACCTATTTTTAAAATTTTAATATTTGAACTTTGAAAGAATCGACTTGGAAGTATTTTTAAAAAAATGTTCTAAAAAAATGTCTATAAATAATTTCATTTTCCAGATTGACCCTCGTAGCCCATTTATTATTAACTCGATCTGGAAACTATTTTGAGGTGTTACAAACGGAATGAGAAACTTATATACACCCTCTATCACTAGAGTGGATTGTATAAAAACATTTAATAATAATGTGTGTTTCGACACATCATATTTATTAATTTTAAAACGCTGAACACGAATATCAAAAAAATCGGTCGAACAATTTTCGAAATTTGTAAAAAATTCCGGTTTTTCCTACGTTCAATGAGTTTTTTTAAAAAAATCTCAATATGTCTTTTCTTTGACCCTTTTATAGAGCTTGAATTTATTTCCCATGTAAAATATTTTGCTAAATCCGGAAATTAAATTCAATGGTTTAAAAGGAGTAGTTTTAAAATCGGTCGAACGGTTTTCGAGATATCGCTATTTAAAATTAAAAAAATTGCGGTTTTTTACTACGTTGAAAAATTTTTTAAATAAAAATCTCAAAATGTATTTCTTTTAACCCTTTTATGAGCCAAATGATATCCTATTAACCCATGGCGCTCTTGTATCAAAATTTTGGATTTTTTAAAAATGTCTGAAAAAAAAAAAAAAATTTAGCGCTACATAATTTTTACTAATTTTGGCATGCTGAATACGAATATTAAAAAAATATATAAAGTTGGTCGAGCGGTTTGGAAATTTGTCAAAAAAAAATTCAAAAATGGGGGTCTTTTCCAAAGTCCAAGAATTTTTTGACAAAAAATCAACAATATTTTTTCCATGGACTATTTCAGAATTGAGAAGACTGACATTTTAAATTTATTAAAGTGAAATCACACCATTTTAACCCACGGCGCCACGGATTAAAATTATAGGATTTTGATTGAATTCATTTAAAATAAAAGTTTTTTTTAACATGATAATGTTTTTAGGCTGGGGTCTAATTTTAAAAAAGTTGCAGAACGCCACCTCAGTTTGACTATATAAGCTAACGATTAAACAAAAAAGAAAATAAGAATTATAGTTTTCATTTTATTACAACCGTAAACTTCGAAAATAATTTAAAATTAATAAATAAAATAAAAAAACACATAGTTCTGGTCACTTGATTAACACAGTATTGCCATACCAAATATCGCATTTTCAATTAGATTTGTTACCATCATCGCAAATTTTTTCAATAAAATATTACCACATGGCAATACTAACCAGTATATTTGAAAATCGAATATGTATCTACAAGCAAGAGAAACATATCAAAATTTAAATCATTACACAGCTCAACATGAAAATGCGTATTGGATTCTGGTAAGGGATTTAGGTAGTGTTTGTTGCGCTGATTAAAAATCTGCAACCCAAATATGTCTATCACGTCAGGATTTTTAGTTATTCGCGGTTAAACTGCCGAAAAAGGCCATTTTGGACCCTTTTTGAAGGCTTATAATATAAGATCCTGACATGCGATTGACTTGGTATCAAGCTCATTCAAAAGTATGTGATTTTCTCTATAAGACAAGATAAAATGTTCTTCAAATTAAATTTTCTAAAATGGTAAAAAAATCATTAACAAAAAACCTTCCATTTTTATAATATTAAGTTTATTTACACAGAGTTTTTTAACAAATTTCCATACAAATACACACGTAAATATTAGATTTAAAGCACTTGTAGCTAATGATTTTTTCACCATTACGAAAAATTAAATTCCAAGAAAATTTTATTTGGTCTTAAAGAGAAAATTTTATTTGGTCTTAAAGAGAAAATTACGCAATTTCGAATGAGCTTAATATTAAGTCAATCGCATGTCAGGATCTTATTTTATAGGCGCCCAAAAATAGCCAAAATAGGCCTTTTTTGACACTTTAACCGCGATTTTCTCAAAATTGTGACGTGATAGAAAAATTTTAGTGACCGTTTTGGAATAGGGCACCAACCTCTATCAACTTTTTTTGGTTTGATTCAAAACGCAGCGACAAACCTCAGATTTGTAGAGCGGTGTTATTTAAGTAAGCTACTGTGGCCTTGCTGAAGTGAGCCATACTGGAAAACAGAAGGTTCGCTGATCGAATCCGTGGTCTGTCAACTTATTTATTTTTTTTTTTTTTTATTTAGTTTTTTTTAGCTTGTACATTTCTTTTTGTTAGGGAAAAATTTGTTTGCATTAATTCTTTATACTTTTTTATTTAATTATAAATAAAAAAAAATTATATATTCAGATTTTTCTTAATTTTATAGTTGTTTTTCTTTCTCAATTTTGTGATTTTTTCTGAATATATCTGCATTTTTCTGACTTAATTTTTGTATTTTCTTGATTTGTTCTTACACTCAAAATAATTACTCTGTAAAATACATTGTAAAATGACTGTAATCTCTATTCAACAGATGTTTGACAGAGTTTTCTGTCAAAATACAGATTTAAAGAAAATACTTTGAATTTTTTGTGACAAAAAACAAAGTTTTATCTGTTATATTACTTTTAACCTTGTAATCTTTATTTTACAGATAAATAACAGATTTTTCTGCAAAAATACAGAATTTAGGAAAATACTTTGTATTTTTTGTAACCAAAAACTAAGTTTTGTCAGAAAACTTAAAAAAGAAAATTCCAAAATAAACTGCATTTAACTACAGAGTTTTTTCTATAAAATTTTGGTTGCATTAAATACATTTTACAAATATACAGTGGGCGACAATACATTGGAAACTTTTTTATAGTAGATGCAATTTGTTAAAGACAAAGTTAACAATACTAAACGTTATTATTATCAAATGAGTATTATTTTAAAAAATGTTGTGTAGGTAATTTATTAAGCTTTAATTTAAGCTTAATGGCATCTAGATTGAGTAAATAATAAAGGTGCTACGAGGGTCAATCTGGAAAATGAAATTTTTTATAGACATTTTTTAGAACATTTTTTTAAAATATTTCCAAGTCGATTTTTTCCAAGTTAAAACATTAAAAAATTAAAAAAAGGTCCAATAGATTTTATTCAGTGAACAAATATTTTTTCCAATTACCCGAACAGACAGCAAAAAAATTTAAGTACAGTTGAAAAAATCAACATTTTTTGACATCCAATTCTTTTGACCACCAATTTTTTGTAAACAAAGAAACATTTTAATATTTCATTACTATACATTTAGGTGTACCAAAATTAATAACCAATAACATCTTTTGTTTGTTTACAAAAATCTGGTGGTCAAAAGAATTGGAGGTCAAAAAATGTGGACTTTTTTTACTGTACTTAAAAATTTTCGCTGTTCGTTTGGGTTGTTCGAAAAATTATTTGATCACTGAATAAAATCTATTGGACATTTTTTTAAATTTTTAATGTTTGAACTTGGAAAAAATCTATTTGGAAATATTTTTAAAAAATGTTATAAGAAATGTCTATAAATAATTTCATTTTCCAGATCGACCCTCGTAGCACATTTATTATTTACTCAATCTAGACGCCATTAAGCTTAAATTTAAGCTTAATAAATTACCTACACAACATTTTTTTAAATAATACTCATTTGATAATAACAACGTTTAGTATTGTTAACTTTGTTTTTAACAAATTACATCTACTATAAAAAGTTTCCAATGTATTGTCGCCCACTGTATGTAAATTAACAGAGTTTTTCTTTGCTAAATGGTGCTTTATTTAACCAATATTTTACTAGAGACTCTGTAAATTAACAGTTTTTTTGTCCAAAACATTTTACAGAGTTTTATAGTAAAAAACAGAGTTTTTTTTTGTCAAAAGACGCTAATATTTAACCAATATTTTAATATAAAGTCTGTAAATTAACAGTTTTTTTTTTAAAAATCATTTTACAGAGTTTTTTTAGTAAAATTACTAAATAATGTTGCTATCTGGAAAAGCACTGCGAAATCTGTTAAATTAGCAGAGTTTTTCTGTAATTTACAAGAGTTATTATTTTAAGTGTAGTTTTCCAAATTTTTTGTAAATAAATTTGAAAAATTTCTTGGAGTTCTTTTTTTCTGAATATTTTTTTAATCCTTACATATTTTTTTGCAAATATGTGAGCGTTATTCGTAAAAAGTTTTTATTAAATAAAACATTATCATGATTTAATTTTTTGGGCAAGAGTACAAAACTCTACGGCATTTTTATTTTATAAAAGAGTTAAAAATAAATTTTTCCGTTTTTTTTTTATTTCTTGGCCCGGTTTTGAAATTTTTGAGAGCTTTTTGAAATTTGCAAAAAATGACAGTTTTTTCCTACGTTCAAGAAATTTAAAAAAAAATCTCAGAATTTCTTTCTCCTAATCCTTTAATAGAGCTTCAGACAGTTTATCATTTAAACATAACACCGTCCGACAGCCAATATTAGACATGGACCGGTTGATATACGTCTGAAAGTAGAGATTAAATGGAGTTAAACTGCATCTACAGTTTCCTTTTGCAAGAACTTCAAAGTTTTAAAGGGTTCGTTTTGTAAAATATTTCTGAAATATTTGTACACAGAACACATTTTGTACATAAATAGAATGAGCTGCTTTCATTGATTTCAGTTCATACTTTAAATGAACAAATTCATACTATTTATAAAAATTTTAATAATATTTAAAGTTCTAAAAATTAAAAAAAAACAAAGTTAGTTTGAATTAAAATATTATATTTGTCAGAAATTTTTTGGTTTCTTTTTGTAAAAATAAAATAAATTATACGTAAAATTGCAATTTTAGCCATAAAAAGGTAAGTAAAATTTGTTATTTCATAAATTATTATAATTCGGCATCTTTTTCTGACAAACGTATGTATTTCCTTCAGAAATTTACCAATCTGTTATATGTAAGTTTGTGTCTGGAATATATCCTGCAAGAAACCATCAAGAGATACTCCCAAAATGGAATCCCTTACCTTCAATATTTATCAAAAAATTAGTAGAAGAAGATAATACCAAGAAAATTATCAAACTGTGTAAGATTTAAGATAAAAATTGTAATTGAATATATCTGTTGTCAGAAAAATATTTGCAATAATAAAATCGCAGAAAATCATTCAACACACGCATTTTTCTAACTAATTAAGATGGACTTTTGTGCAAAAAAAAATTACGGAAGCCAAAAAAAAAAGTAAATCCAACATGAACTTGATAAAGAAAATAATGACCTCGAGCCAGAAAAAACATCCTCAAATTATAAAAAAAAATATTATCTTGCGACAGAAAATATAGTAATTTTTTATAAAAGTACTTTTTTAAAAAAAAGTACTTTTTGGAAAAAAGTACTGTTTTCTAAAAAAAGCACATTTTCAAAAAAAAAAAAAATTACTTTTTTACTACTTTTTTCTAAAAAGGTAGTATTAAAGAACTTTTTTCTGAAAAAAATAACCTTTTTAGAAAAAACGTACTTATTTTTTAGAAAAATAACCTTTTTTTAGAAAAAAGGTACTTATTTTAGAAAAAGTACTTTTTTTTAGAAAAAATACCTTTTTTTAGAAAAAAGTACCTTTTTTAGAAAAAAAAGTACCTTTTTTAGAAAAAGTACCTTTTTTAGAAAAACTACCTTTTTTTGGAAAAAGTAACTTTTTTAGAAAAACTGCATTGTTTTAGAAAAAGTACTTTTTTCAAAAAGTATTTTTTTTTTAAAGAATTTTTTTTAAAACAAAGTACTTTTTTTCTTAAAAAGTAGTAAAAAATTTACTTTTTTAAAAAGTACTTTTTTGTCTAAAAAGTAAATTTTTTTCTAAAAATTAATTTATTTTTCTTAAAAAAGTACTATATTTTCTAAAATAATACTTTTTAAGAAAAAAAAAGTACCATTCTTCTAAATAAGTACTTTTTTCCAGAAAAAAGTACGTTTTTGTCTTAAAGGTGAGATAGTACTTTTCTAAAATAGTACTATTTTACAAAAAAAAACGCTACTTTTTCTAAAAAAAACACTTTTTCTTTAAAAAAGTATCTTTTTCTATTTTTCCTAAAAGACCACTATTTTATTCTAAAAAGGTACTATTTTTCCTAAAAAAGTACTTTTTTTAGTATAAAATTCAATTTTGCTGCAAAATGTTTTTGTTCAACAAATTTTTTACAACATAATTTATACCCACCTTTTTGCAAAATATCCGGGTCTTTACCCATTTCTACCCAATTTACCTATTTTACCGGGTATTTACCATTTGGGTATTTACCCTTTGCCCATCTCTACGGATGTTTCCAACGTTCACGAAATTTTTTTAAAAAAATGTCAAATTTTCTTTCCATTGACTATTTCGTAAAGCTTGAGTCAAGCTTTATAAAGCTTGAGTCAAGCTTTTAAATTTGAGCGAAATCAGACCATTTTAACCTATGGCGCCCTTAGCTCAATGTTTGATGGAGATTTTGGTGGAAAATTTTCAAAAAAACCAAAACTTTTATCGAAGGACGCCAAGGGTTTAAATGATCGGATTTGGATCAAATTAATTTTAAATGCAAGATTGTCTTGAGTTCTATAAAAGGGTCAAGGAAAAAAGGTGTTCAGATTTTTTTTTTTTCTTAAAAACCGCCATTTTTGCAAATTTCTAATAGTGATATCTCGAAAACCGTGCAACCGATTTTTAAAATTTGTGTTCAGCGCATCAAATTTGAAAATATGATGTATCGCATGATTTTTATACCCTCCACTCTAGTGATAGAGGGTATATATAAGTTTGTCATTCCATTTGTAACACATCGAAATATTGGTCTAGGACCCCATAAAGTATATATATTAGAGCAAGGTGAATTGTTCGGAGCAAAATTTTCGACAAAATCGTCTAGGATATTTGGATTCTGCATAAAATTCTAAGAAAAAATGCCAAACAAACCATGTCTCAAAAATCAGTTTTGACCCCCCCAATTTTCAAAAATAGTTTTGTACGATATACGCCTTTTTCATTAATCATCACCAGAAAAAGGGAATTTTTTGACCTGGGATCTTTAGATTGTGTACATAGATACACTATGGAGCCATTTAGACATTCCCATTTACAGTTTTATTAAATTCCAAAATCTCACGATTTTATTCGCGATTTTCATTTTTTAAAAATCACAAAATATGAAAAAGTAGTGTAGTTTGATGAGCGATAACTTCTTAAGTAAATATCCGATTTTTAAAATCAAAATTGAAATTAAAAGCTTAAGTCCTCTACATTAAACTTGAAAGTTAAAAAAAATTGTGTTATTAAAAAAAATGCATTTTAAATGCAAATGCATTTTTTAGTGCATTTTCGTCAACTTTTGATTTTTTTTTAAATAACATATTATGAAAGTATGACATTTTTACAAAAAAAATCAGTCATCATTTTAATAGGACACAAGAGTGTTCTATTTTTAATATTTTTTTTAAATTATACCCATATAAAAATAATTTTTTTTTCGTGTATCGATGTACTTTGAAGATCTATAACTCTTTAAGTAAACATCGGATTTTGACAATCAAAATTGAAATTGAAAGCTAAAATCCTCTACTTTAAACGAAAAGGTTTTAAAAAATTGTGGCAAAAAATAATGGTGTAGTTTACCACTTTTAAGTTTTTTGTGGATTTTTAAAAATTAAAATCGCCAATAAAATCGCGAGTTTTTGGAATTTGATTAAACTGTAAATGGGAATGTCTAAATGGCTCCTTAGAGTATCTGGCTTCAAAATAAAAAAAAAAAATCTGAAGACCCAAGTCCAGATTTTTGTTTTTTAGCGCCCTCTAGCGGCGGTTAAAGCAAAATAAATATCAAATATGGATTCCCCATACCCAAAAATACATCTAATACAAAATAAAAGCAAAATTTATTAGTAAAACAATATATTCCAAATAATAAGCCCAGCTAAAAAAGTCGTATATCGTTCAAAACTATTTTTGAAAATTGGGGGGGTCAAAACTGATTTTTGAGACATGGTTTGTTCGGCATTTTTTCTTAGAATTTAATGCAGAATCCGAATATGCTAGACGATTTTGTCGAAAAAAAATTACTCCGCCCTAATATATATTCATGATCCTTGATCGATTTTAAGTCGATCTAGCGATGTCCGTCCGTCCGTCCGTCCGTCTGTCTGTCCGTTGAAAACACGCTAACTTTTGAAAGACTTTACGGAGGCTCCTGAAGTTTGAGATATATGTTGGCCATTTACCGGGTCAGGTTGGTATTGCAATCCAGCGAAATCGGTCCAGTGGTTTAAAAGTTATGAGCAAAAGAGTAAATTTAGGCAAGGGTATTTTGCGAATTTTCGAGATTAAAACCACTCTAACTTTCGAAAGACAATTCTGAGGGTGCTGAGGCTTAGCATATATATTTGTCGTTCCCCAAGTCTGGTTGCTTTTGAATTTCAGCAAAATCGGTTCAGTGGTTCAAAAGTTATAAGCAAAGCTCTGAATTTTGGATTTTTTTCACCTTAAACTGTTGAAAACTCGTTAAACAAGTTTTATAAGCATGGTGAAATACCAGTTTTTTTAAAACTTGTTGTTGTTTGTTTTCCTGCCGTGGGGTGCAGTTTAGTTATTGGACAATTAAATACCTATTTGTTATTGTTTTGTTTTTGTTAGTGTAACTGTATGTAATGGTGAATAGTAAGTATTTTTGGAAAAAAATCAAATAAAGTATTTGTATGATTGAATGTTAGTTTGTTTTGGTTTTTAAAGAAGAGGTAAAATAAAGAAGAGGTAAAATAAAAAGAGGGAAATATGTGAAATAGTTTTTTTTTTTTGTATTACATACATGTATGTAGGTATAAAACAACAAAAATGTTTTACAAAGTAATTTTGTTACTCAAAGAAATTGTACACTAAAAAATTTTTACACTGAAAAAACATGTGACACTCAAAAAAAAATGTACACATTAATTTTTTTTAATGAAATATCACACTCAAAAAAATGTTGACAGTCAAAAAAATTTTACACTCAAAAAAATTTGATTGATTAAAAAAAGTTTTACTCAAAATAATATATTTATAATAATTTAATTTTTTTTTAGGAAATTACTATCAGATAACATTGTAGAGGGTATTCATAGATTCGACCAAGTCGAATTTAATTTTTCTACTTGTTTTTTTTTTAATTTTCAAAAATTTTAAATTTTGATCGCCGGGCGGTACGATTTAGTTAAATCCGATTTACCTGAAATTTGCACCACACAATTTTTTGGTCTAGTAGAATAAAAAATTTCCCGGATACTTGAAAAATCTAAAGTTTAAGAAAAAATTGCCACTCTAGTGTTGTCCGTATGTGTTGTATGTGTTCCTTGCATCTTTATGTTGGTTGACTGGTTGGTTGGTTAGTTGTTTCGTAGATGTTTTCTTGTTGTTATGCAAAACTGTTGCTAGTTTTTTGTTTTTGATAAAAACATAGAAACACTACATACATTTTAGTGTAGTTTGGAAAACTTTTGACAATGGTTTACCATCATGCAACATGGAATATTATTAACTCACACATAAAATACAAAATTATGAGTACAACTACTCAAAAACCTGTACAAGGAAAAGATAGTGGGAGGAAGCGAAAGAGAGCGGTTTTGGTGGGAGTTCAAAAGTTTTTAGGAGCACAGTGTTTTATAGTCAAATACTGAAAATTTTAAATATTCAAATATTCAAAAACTAAGAAATTTAATAATGACCGAGTGACTTTTTTGACTTTTGATTTTCCCGAGTGTTTTACTTTTGTTCTACTATACCTAAAAGTTATATATGAGGCATTCCACAACAAATGTCCCGCTATAGAAAAACATGTGTCCCGTAAATTTCTGAATAGGTTGTTTGGATAGCCCTATATGTAACTAAGAAATTTGCGTTTTTGGTTTTTAAAATTTTCGAAAACTGGGCTTAGGAGGCGTGGTCAAATATTGGAAAAATGGTAAAATTTGTTGCGAGTTGCCTTGATTAAATATTTATCACAATCAAACGGAATGCACCACAATGTCAAAAATTTACGTTCTTATATAGTTTTGTATGGGCTATCGATTAAAATTTTTTTTGGAAAATTTTCAGAACCCGTTCTGAAATTTTCCATTTTTTAAAAAAGTCAATTTAAAAAAAATCTTTTTTTTCGAGAAAATCGCATTTGAACTTTAAATTTTATAACAATTTTGTTATTTGCTTGTATTTCTTTGTTTTAAAGTTGCGAATGAGTAATATTAATTGCATAAATATTCGTCATACGCTCTGTTGACACAAGAAAATACAAGCAAATTACTAAATTGTTATGAAATTTAAAGTTCAAATGCGATTTTCTCGAAAAAAAAGATGAATGTGTTTCTGATTTTTTTTGTGTGGATGGACAAACATCTAAACTTTTAAAAAAATAAATAAAAAAGAAAAAAAAAGTGGCCGGATTTTTGATAAATTGACTTTTTAAAAAATGGAAAATTTTAGAACGGGTTCTGAAAATTTTCCAAAAAAAAAATTTTTAATCGATACAAAACTATATAAGAACGTAAATTTTTGACATTGTGGTGCATTCCGTTTTAATGTGATAAATATTTAATCAAGGCAACTCGCCACAAATTTGATCATTTTCCCAATATTTGACCACGCCTCCTAAGCCCAGTTTTTGAAAAATTGTAAAACCAAAAACGAAACTTTCTAAGTTCCATATAGGGCTATCCATATCACCAATTCAGAAGTTAACGATACACATGGTTTTTTTCGCTGGACATTTGGTGTGGAATGCCTCATATGTGTTACAAATTTGAGGCCAATTGGATCAAATTATTTTTTTTTTTTTTAATTTTTAAAATTTAAAAAAAATATTTCTTGTGACACACATTATTATTAAATTTGATGCGCTGAACACGAATATAAAAATAATAAAATCGGTAGAATGGTTTTCGAGATATCGCTATTTCGATTTTTGAAAAAATTGCGGTTTTTTCCAACGTTCAAGACATTTAAAAAAAAATCAAAATTTCTTAGCTCCGAACATTTCATAAAGCTTGAGACAAACTTTTATTTAAAATTAATTTGAGCCAAACCCGATCATTTTAAAAGGTGGCGCCCTTCCATCAAAGATTTGGTTATTTAGAAAATTTTCACCAAAAACTCTAAACTTTGATAGAAGGGCGCCATGGGTTAAAATATTTTGATTTGGCTCAAATTAAGTTTAAATGAAAGTTTGTCTCAAACTCTATAAAATAGTCTGTGGAAAAAAGTTTGAGATTTTTTGTTAAAAAATTTGTTGAATGTAGGAAAAGGCCGCCATTTTTTCAATGTTCTGACAAATTTCAAATGGCGATATCTCGAAAACCGCTAGACCGATTTCAGAAATTTTTTGATATTGAACTATAATAATAAATAAATGCAGGACTGAATTTCTTAATTTTAAAAAAAATCCAAAATATGTGTGGAAATTTTCCAAAACTCCAAAAATTTTGATCAAATGGGTCCACGGGTTAAAATGTTCGGATTTGGCTCAAATTAAGTTTTAATAAAAGACTGTCTCAAACTCTATGAAAGGGTCAGGGGAAAGAAATTTCGGAATTTTTTTCAATTCTTGAACGTAGAAAACCCCGTCATTTTACAATTTCAAATAGCGATATTTCTTAAACCGTTCAACCGCTTTTATTTTTTTTATATTCGTGATTTGTAAAACTTTAAGATTTTATTCGTTGGTAGACCACTGTTCCCAAAACATGTTTTATTTTTGTTTGCGGTTGTTAACTAACACCTAAACACTTTTTTTTTTTGTTATATATTTTATAGTGTTGCCAATGGTTGAGTATTAAACAAAAAAAAAAAAAAAGCATAAAAATAAAAAAGTGGCAAATAACAACTTTTTCTGACAGCATAATATTTTATAATTTTACTTGTAGTTTTTTAGTTTTAGTTGAATTGTTTTCTATGTACAAATAAATGTTATTGTTATATTGTGGTATGCAAAATTTTTATTTTTTTCTCAATGTTTTTTTCCTTAATTTTTATTTAGTTTTTTTTTTTCATAACTTTTTTTAATTGTTGCTCTGGAAATGATAAAATTTACAAAAATATAATGTAGTTATAAATTAACAAGTTTCTATACAGTGGCGGTAAAAAAAGTTAATATGCCCCTCAGCTTTATTTGATAAAAATTGATAAAAAAAAAAAGTCTGAAATTAAATTTGAGTCATTTCTTGTGTAAAAAATATTTAAAATCATAAAATCATTTTTTAGAATAGCACTTTCTGTAAAAAAAATATTTTCATTTTCTACAAAAATTTAAAAAATATTGGAAATTGAACCCACAAGACTGCTACAATCATAGCCTTGCAACTAAATATCTAAAATCTGGTAAATGTCAAAAATTTTTGTAAAATGAATGCTCTCTGCGAGAGATTGTTGATATTAATATCAACTACTCACGAAGCGTATGATTAATATTATTTATAACCTTTAATTAAGTATTACTTGTGCATCTGGATCAGTGGTCGGCAGAAAGAGAGAATATGAATTCATTGCAGTGTTGCCACCAACAAAATCGTAAATTACACATGGTTCATGCCAAAATTACACATGAAATCACAAATTACACATGGATCATGCCAAAATTACACATGAAATTACACATGCTTTTTTAATAAGGTTTTTTTTTTAATTTTCAAAATATAACGGTTAACCAAAGTCTGGTTTTTACTGCTCAAAAAACCTACGATTTATATTTTTTTGCGAAATTTCCGTCTGGATAATCTAAGTCAAATCAGAAGAAAATCTGAAAAACACCAAAAAAAAATATATTGATTTCAGCTGAAAATCTGCTCATTTTAACCAAAAACCCTGCTGATTAAAGCAGAAAAATCTGCAGACTTGATGAAAAGTCTGAACATCTTAAACGTATTGTTTAAGTAAAATATTTTAAGCATAAACATAAAAGAAAATATTGCAAAATTTTAAGGACAAAAAACGGCAGAAAAGGTGGCTTATTTCACAGAAACAGTTTGTTGTATTTTTTCTTTTTTTTTCAAATCGTAAATTTTTTTTTAATAAAATTTAGAAAAATTCAAAAAACCATTTTTTCACCATTTTTTTACCCATTTTTTGAACGCCTAAATGCCTGATATGGCCGAAAAGCCGAGGCACCCCAACCTAAGAATTGTCTCTTTTGTATATATTTTAAGCCCCAGGCAAATCAGTTCATAAGGGTTGAGATACTTCCCTTGTAAGTATTTTTAAAAAATTAGCAAAATAGTCTGCTATTTTTGAATTTTGACAATTTTTAATCGTTAAAATTTCACGAAATAAAAAAAAAAAATGTGCAAAATTTTAAAATAATTAGCTTAAATGTTCACAAAAATATTTTTGTAAACTCAGCAAACAGAATCCGCAAAATAATTAAAAACTTCTGTTATTTTTTAAAACTGAATGACAGAGAATTTCGTTAAAATATCCATTTCTGCAGAAAAATCTGCTAAAAGTTTTGTTAAAACAAATTATGAAAAAAAATGCTCCAAAAAGTAAAAATATCAAATTACACATGAATTACACATGCAGACAATTACACATGGGCTACACATTAAAAAAAAAAATTACACATGATATGTGTAATTACACATGAGGTGGCAACACTTATTCATTGGTATATGAAAATAAACATGCATGTGTTGGTGTATTTCTCAAACAAAGCGATATCAACCAGCTTGTTGTTGTATTTTTATGCTCTTAGTTGTGAATTTTGTTGACATTCGTGTTGAATACATGTAAATAGCCGAATGTGTTCGGGATCCATGTGCAATTGATGCCGACCACTGATCTGGATACAATAGAGGTGAAGTTTTTGGTGACAGGACATAATCCCCACGGAAATTACCCCCATAACGGAAATGGGGATTATGACCGAATTCATCACGGACATAACCCCCATAATAGTTGCGGGGACTATGACCGTTTCAAAACGGTCAAATCCCAATGGTGATTATGTCCGTTCCATGTTGGGATTACGACCGAAAATTATTCGGTCATAACCCCCATTCATATTATGGGGACTAAGTCCAAAGAAATTTCGGTCATAATCCCCGTTTTTTGCGGAGAGGGTGGGTTTAATGTATGGAGTTTGCATTCCCTAAGCCCGGCCGAAGGCCGGCTACGCAGAAAAACTTTTGAGACAAAAAAAAATAAAATTTTTGGGATTATGACCAACTAGTATAGTGGACATAATCCCTGTAATGGGGATTATGGCCATTTGTTATGTGGTCATTATCCCCATAAATCTGGGAATTATATCCGTTTTTTATTGGGATTATGTCCAAATTATTTTCGGTCATAGTGCCCACTACAATTATGGGGATTATGACCGAAATGAATTTGATCATAATCCCCATAACGGAAATGGGGATTATGTCCGTGGGGATTATGTCATGTCACCGAAATTTTTTCATCAATTTTTTATTCTACTAGATCTAAAAATTATCTGTTACAAATTTGAAGCCAATCGAATAAAACCAATCTATGGCACCCGGCGATAAAAGTATTGGATTTTTGAAAATAAAAAAATAACATACATCTTTTATACCCTCCACTCTAGTGATAGAGGGTATATATAAGTTTGTCATTGCGTTTGTAACTCATGGGTCTGGGACCCCATAGAGTATTTATATTATTGATCAGTGATGAATTCTAAGACATTCAAGCGATGTCCGTCTGTCTGTCCGTCTGTGGAAATGGTGATCACGGCCAAAGTATTAAACATACACTCAAAATAATCACTCTGTTAAAATACATAGATACTCTGCTGAGCCAGCAGAAAATACCATGGATTTCCAACCAGCAAGATTTTTTGTTATTTTACGAAAAAAGACTGTAAAATGATTTTGATAAAAAAACTGTAAATTTACAGAATTATCTGTAAAATGTTGACGAAAGCGACCAGAATTTTACCAAGAAGCATGGATAGTAAGAACTTGACACAAAATAAAGGCAAATGCTATCATTTAAATGCGTCCGCTTAAATATTTCGCACACGAATGTTTAACTTTGTAGAAATTATTTATAAACTCGATAGATGTTCTCACGGTTTTTTTTCACAAATTTCTTATTTTCAGTGCCACATTTGAGCGGGGTCATTCCAATAAACCCTTTTATAAAATTAAAGGGAAATCGTTTAGGAATGCCTGGACTTTCTTATATATCTTTTTAATGCGCTTGATATGGCTTTTACTCAACGGTCACTATGTGATTCCTGATCAATTTCTCCTTCCTTAATGTGCAAGTAGTGTTGACAATTAGGAAATGTTATCGTGAAAGATTGCCCGCTTTAATGATTCCAAATTGCAAATTTACTTATTTTTGTGAAAAATACGATTTTTTACGAGTACCTTCAATTTTACACGACATCCACGTAAAATTTATCAGCTTTTGTTGTAGTTTAAGACGCTTTTTATTTTTAGTATTTTCTTAAAATCTGTATTTCAGCAGATAACTTTGTCAAATATCTATCGAATTGAGATTACAGTCATTTTACAGAGTATTTAACAGAGTTATTATTTTGAGTGTATATGACTAACAATAAGACTTATTTACTTGTTGTTACTCTAAGTAGTTTGGTATTGCATTTGAGCGAAATCCGTTCACAGGTTCAAAAGTTATGAAAGAAAATGTAAGGACACCTCTCAAATTTTTGTACATTCAATATAACCTAAAAATACAAAATGCTTTAATTCGGTTGCTGGTTGACACATGTGAACAGAATTGATCACCAAATGGTATTTAAACAAGTTTAAACACACTTTTTTACAAAAAAATTCTTTTCGCGGATTTTTTTTCAAAACATTTTTTTTTTTGCAAATAAACTCTTTTACATTGTAGATGGTATCAATACATTCGGCAAGTTCGAATTAAACTTTTTTTCTTGTTTCATCAACTTTTGATTTTCCCAAGTGTCCGGTTAAATTTTTATTTCCAAATTTTTTAAATTTTTATTTAAAATTTGATTTCCAAATTTTAGACTAATCCAATAATACTAACCCGAAAATTACAATAAAAAAAATACCATAACTTTGATTAATTTTAATGCGCTGAACAAGAAAATCTAAAAATTTAATAAATCGGTCAAACGGTTTTCAAGATATTGCTATTTGAAAATTGCAAAAAAGAATTCGGTTTTTCGTACGGTCAAGAAAATTAAAAAATATATCTAATTTTTTTTTCCCCTTGACATTTTCAAAAAGCTTGAGACAAACTTTCATTTAAAATTAATTTAAGCCAAATCCGGTAATTTTGACCCATGGCGTCCATAGATCAAAGTTTTGATTTTTTAGAAAGTTGTCACAAAAACTTCTTTATTGAAATGCGCCATGGTTAAAGTGGTGTGATTTGGCTCAAAATAAGTTTAGATGAAAGCTTGTCTCAATTTCGATATAGTCAATGAAAAAAAAAATCGAGATTTTTTTAAAACATTTCTTGAAATTTTTTTTTTAATTTTTGGAAATTTTTTGACAAATTTCAAATGACGATAGCTCGAAACCCGTTCGACCGATTTTAGATATTTTTGGATATTCGTATTTAGCATTCCAAAATTAATAAATATAATATATCGCAACATATTTTTTTTTTTTTTTGTTGTTAATTTTTAAAAAATTCAAATTATAAATTCAAGATATCTCGAAAACCGTTTAACTGATGTTGAAAATTTTTTTATTCGTTTTTAGCGGTTAAAATTTAATAAACATAATGTGTCCCAAGACAATTTTTGTTTAATTTTAAATTTTCAAAAATCCAAAACTTTTATCGCCGGGCGCGAAGGGTTATTTAATCCGATTGGCCTTAAATTTGTACCACATATGTTGTAAGCCTAGTAGACTAAAAATTTGTTCAGACTTTCAAAATTAAAAAAAAAAAAAAATTTGCCATCCAAAAAAATGCCTTAAATTGTCTGCAAAATTTTCTGATTTGGTAGCACCTGTTAGACAGTTTTGGGACATTTTTAAAATAACAGCCACTATCATAAACAACTGGTGCTATTTCTTTGTTCACACCTGTATTTATATATGATGGTTTCTTTTTTTGTTAAATTTATGTTTTTATATAAATGTAAAATTTTTTAATTTCACTAATTGCTGTAAAAAAGGTAACACAAAGTTTTGAATTTGAGTTTCTTGTTGATTAGAAATATTTGCTGAAAATATAAATTTTGTATAGTGTACTCTACCAACAAAATGCTAAGGTGCTGGGTATTATAAGTTATAGATGATATTTGTAACAACGTTTTTTTTTGCGATTACGTACCTACTTTTATAAATCAAATGATATCTTGGAGCTATAGGGCTGTTTGTTTACTTAAATTTCTTACTATTTTTACTACAACTGGAATTTTTTGTTTACTTTTTGTACTGAAAATTTCCAGCTGTAGCAAAAGTAGTAAAAATGAGTAGATTGTAGTAAGGTAAACGAACAGGCATTATATTTTAAATTTTTTTGAATCGCCTTCGGGAAAAATTTAAAAAAATGAGCACAGGTTCTAGTCGCTATAGAAAAATTGCTAAATTTTTCTTAAAAAAAAATATTTCTTTAAAATTATTCGCAGATTCTGAGGCATTCATAGAAAAATTACCACATTGTAAACATATTTTCTTAAGAAAGCTGTCGACATCTCCACTTAGCATGTGTTGTCAATTATTTTTTTCAGATTTTCTCATAGTACACCAAAAATTATTATTTCTCAGAAATAATTAATATGGACTCAAACCGAAGTAAATAAAAAACTTCAGTTAAGCAACATTTTCAGATTGTGAAATATTTTCTAAAGACAAAATTTCAGATTTTAAGATATTTTTTCCAATGGAAAACTTCTCTAATTCTTAGACATATTTCCTATAAAAAAACAATTTGCAAGCTTTAAGATGTTTTTCTAATATCAATATTTACAGATTTTAAGATATTTTATCGATTGAAAAATTTTTTGATTCTGAAACCTTTTTATATGTATATTAGAAAAACTTTTAGATTCTGAAACCTGTTCCTTTTGAAATATATATTGTCGGAATTTGAGACATGTTTTTCATTCTCTATGTCTATATGGCTTTCGTTACCGCATTAAAAAAATTTAAAAAAAATAAATATTACCTTAGATATATCTGGCATATACATAAATAAGAAGTTTTCTAAATACAATTTTCATTTTTAATGCAAACATTGTTTATTGAAATCTTGTTTTACCAACTTAGGAATCTAAGAGCATATGTATGCAACACTTCAGTAAACTAAAGAATAATGTTAAATAATAAAAATAAAAGTGTAAATATGTAAATTGTAAAAAAATGTTCAATTCAACACCAATAGAAATTTAAATAGAAAATATGTGCATTGCTTGATTCAGAATAGTAAAGGAATAAAATCACGAAAAATAAAAAAATTAAAGTTGTTATTATTCGAGCTCGAGGCCAGTTTTTTTCTGGAAAACAAATATTTTTTTATTCCATTTCAATATTTTGATCCTCTTTGAGAATCATCATCAGGGGATTTAGTAAGTTTTTATACACACAAAAACTTCAAAATATGTTGTGAACGCATTGACATCTTAACTTGACATCTAAACTTGCACTTAAGTTAAGTGCAAGTTTAGATGTCAATGCGTGTATAAAAATTTACCTAATCCCCTGATGATGATCCTCAAAGAGGATCGAAATATTGAAATGGAATTAAAGAATATTTATTTACAAGAAAAAACTGGCCTCGAGCTCGAAGAATTTTTATTTATTGAAAAATAAAACGCAAATCAGTGCATGAACCCAAAAAAAATACTTCAAAGAGCAAAACATTACTCAGATTTCAGAATATTTTTTTATGGAAAAGTCTCAGATTCTTGGATTATTCTAATAAAAATGGTCTTATATTCTGAAACAATTTTTCTATAGAAAAATTTTCAGATTTTAAGACATTATTCCTATAGAAAATAATAGAATGTAGAAAGATTCAGAATTTTTTTGAAATTTTTTTTCTATAAAAAAAAGACGCAGAATCTGAAAAAACTTTCCTTATTGAAAAAGTCTTTGTTTCTAACATAAATCTAAGATTCTGAATAATTTAAATTAATAAATTCATTCTTTTTCAATTCTGCTTGAATTTTTTTAATACATATACTCACACACACATACAAATACATATAAATTTCTGCATTTCTTTACAGTCAAAAGGCGACAACATTGTTGGTTTGTTGTACTACTTGTTTATGCAAATGCAATTCTTTAATACACTTCTTTCTATGTATAAAATCAACAACAACAAAAATCGAATTGAGTGTATGAGAATACTAACACACTTAAATGTTAGCATCCTTTTTCTAAGAATGTGTTTGATTACACCGCTCA
>OY992537.1:98903336-99234083 GCA_963921195.1 Pegoplata infirma | reverse complement strand
TCTGCTGTCTGTCTGTCTGTCTGTCTGTCTGTCTGTCTGTCTGTCTGTCTGTCTGTCAGTCTGTCTGTCTGTCTGTCTGTCTGTCTGTCTGTCTGTCTGTCTGTCTGTCTGTCTGTCTGTCTGTCTGTCTGTCTGTCTGTCTGTCGTCTGTCTGTCTGTCTGTCTGTCTGTCTGTCTGTCTGTCTGTCTGTCTGTCTGTCTGTCTGTCTGTCTGTCTGTCTGTCTGTCTGTCTGTCTGTCTGTCTGTCTGTCTGTCTGTATGTCTGTCTGTCTGTCTGTCTGTCTGTCTGTATGTCTGTCTGTCTGTCTGTCTGTCTGTCTGTCTGTCTGTCTGTCTGTCTGTCTGTCTGTCTGTCTGTCTGTCTGTATGTCTGTCTGTCTGTCTGTCTGTCTGTCTGTATGTCTGTCTGTCTGTCTGTCTGTCTGTCTGTCTGTCTGTCTGTCTGTCTGTCTGTCTGTCTGTCTGTCTGTCTGTCTGTCTGTCTGTCTGTCTGTCCTGTCTGTCTGTCTGTCTGTCTGTCTGTCTGTCTGTCTGTCTGTCTGTCTGTCTGTCTGTCTGTCTGTCTGTCTGTCTGTCTGTCCTGTTGTCTGTCTGTCTGTCTGTCTGTCTGTCTGTCTGTCTGTCTGTCTGTCTGTCTGTCTGTCTGTCTGTCTGTCTGTCTGTCTGTCTGTCTGTCTGTCTGTCTGTCTGTTCTGTCTGTCTGTCTGTCTGTCTGTCTGTCTGTCTGTCTGTCTGTCTGTCTGTCTGTCTGTCTGTCTGTCTGTCTGTCTGTCTGTCTGTCTGTCTGTCTGTCTGTCTGTCTGTCTGTCTGTCTGTCTGTCTGTCTGTCTGTCTGTCTGTCTGTCTGTCTGTCTGTCTGTCTGTCTGTCTGTCTGTCTGTCTGTCTGTCTGTCTGTCTGTCTGTCTGTCTGTCTGTCTGTCTGTCTGTCTGTCTGTCTGTCTGTCTGTCTGTCTGTCTGTCTGTCTGTCTGTCTGTCTGTCTGTCTGTCTGTCTGTCTGTCTGTCTGTCTGTCTGTCTGTCTGTCTGTCTGTCTGTCTGTCTGTCTGTCTGTCTGTCTGTCTGTCTGTCTGTCTGTCTGTCTGTCTGTCTGTCTGTCTGTCTGTCTGTCTGTCTGTCTGTCTGTCTGTCTGTCTGTCTGTCTGTCTGTCTGTCTGTCTGTCTGTCTGTCTGTCTGTCTGTCTGTCTGTCTGTCTGTCTGTCTGTCTGTCTGTCTGTCGTCTGTCTGTCTGTCTGTCCTGTCTGTCTGTCTGTCTGTCTGTCTGTCTGTCTGTCTGTCTGTCTGTCTGTCTGTCTGTCTGTCTGTCTGTCTGTCTGTCTGTCTGTCTGTCTGTCTGTCTGTCTGTCTGTCTGTCTGTCTGTCTGTCTGTCTGTCTGTCTGTCTGTCTGTCTGTCTGTCTGTCTGTCTGTCTGTCTGTCTGTCTGTCTGTCTGTCTGTCTGTCTGTCTGTCTGTCTGTCTGTCTGTCTGTCTGTCTGTCTGTCTGTCTGTCTGTCTGTCTGTCTGTCTGTCTGTCTGTCTGTCTGTCTGTCTGTCTGTCTGTCTGTCTGTCTGTCTGTCTGTCTGTCTGTCTGTCTGTCTGTCTGTCTGTCTGTCTGTCTGTCTGTCTGTCTGTCTGTCTGTCTGTCTGTCTGTCTGTCTGTCTGTCTGTCTGTCTGTCTGTCTGTCTGTCTGTCTGTCTGTCTGTCTGTCTGTCTGTCTGTCTGTCTGTCTGTCTGTCTGTCTGTCTGTCTGTCTGTCTGTCTGTCTGTCTGTCTGTCTGTCTGTCTGTCTGTCTGTCTGTCTGTCTGTCTGTCTGTCTGTCTGTCTGTCTGTCTGTCTGTCTGTCTGTCTGTCTGTCTGTCTGTCTGTCTGTCTGTCTGTCTGTCTGTCTGTCTGTCTGTCTGTCTGTCTGTCTGTCTGTCTGTCTGTCTGTCTGTCTGTCTGTCTGTCTGTCTGTCTGTCTGTCTGTCTGTCTGTCTGTCTGTCTGTCTGTCTGTCTGTCTGTCTGTCTGTCAGTCTGTCTGTCTGTCTGTCTGTCTGTCTGTCTGTCTGTCTGTCTGTCTGTCTGTCTGTCTGTCTGTCTGTCTGTCTGTCTGTCTGTCTGTCTGTCTGTCTGTCTGTATGTCTGTCTGTCTGTCTGTCTGTCTGTCTGTCTGTCTGTCTGTCTGTCTGTCTGTCTGTCTGTCTGTCTGTCTGTCTGTCTGTCTGTCTGTCTGTCTGTCTGTCTGTCTGTCTGTCTGTCTGTCTGTCTGTCTGTCTGTCTGTCTGTCTGTCTGTCTGTCTGTCTGTCTGTCTGTCTGTCTGTCTGTCTGTCTGTCTG
The DNA here is from genome assembly GCA_963921195.1 of Pegoplata infirma. NCBI lineage: Eukaryota > Metazoa > Arthropoda > Insecta > Diptera > Anthomyiidae > Pegoplata > Pegoplata infirma. Next base: position 99,231,783 of record OY992537.1, on the reverse strand, counting down.
TCTGTCTGTCTGTCTGTCTGTCTGTCTGTCTGTCTGTCTGTCTGTCTGTCTGTCTGTCTGTCTGTCTGTCTGTCTGTCTGTCTGTCTGTCTGTCTGTCTGTCTGTCTGTCTGTCTGTCTGTCTGTCTGTCTGTCTGTCTGTCTGTCTGTCTGTCTGTCTGTCTGTCTGTCTGTCTGTCTGTCTGTCTGTCTGTCTGTCTGTCTGTCTGTCTGTCTGTCTGTCAGTCTGTCTGTCTGTCTGTCTGTCTGTCTGTCTGTCTGTCTGTCTGTCTGTCTGTCTGTCTGTCTGTCTGTCTGTCTGTCTGTCTGTCTGTCTGTCTGTCTGTCTGTCTGTCTGTCTGTCTGTCTGTCTGTCTGTCTGTCTGTCTGTCTGTCTGTCTGTCTGTCTGTCTGTCTGTCTGTCTGTCTGTCTGTCTGTCTGTCTGTCTGTCTGTCTGTCTGTCTGTCGTCTGTCTGTCTGTCTGTCTGTCTGTCTGTCTGTCTGTCTGTCTGTCTGTCTGTCTGTCTGTCTGTCTGTCTGTCTGTCTGTCTGTCGTCTGTCTGTCTGTCTGTCTGTCTGTCTGTCTGTCTGTCTGTCTGTCTGTCTGTCTGTCTGTCTGTCTGTCTGTCTGTCTGTCTGTCTGTCTGTCTGTCTGTCGTCTGTCTGTCTGTCTGTCTGTCTGTCTGTCTGTCTGTCTGTCTGTCTTCTGTCTGTCTGTCTGTCTGTCTGTCTGTCTGTCTGTCTGTCTGTCTGTCTGTCTGTCTGTCTGTCTGTCTGTCTGTCTGTCTGTCTGTCTGTCTGTCTGTCTGTCTGTCTGTCTGTCTGTCTGTCTGTCTGTCTGTCTGTCTGTCTGTCTGTCTGTCTGTCTGTCTGTCTGTCTGTCTGTCTGTCTGTCTGTCTGTCTGTCTGTCTGTCTGTCTGTCTGTCTGTCTGTCTGTCTGTCTGTCTGTCTGTCTGTCTGTCTGTCTGTCTGTCTGTCTGTCTGTCTGTCTGTCTGTCTGTCTGTCTGTCTGTCTGTCTGTCTGTCTGTCTGTCTGTCTGTCTGTCTGTCTGTCTGTCTGTCTGTCTGTCTGTCTGTCTGTCTGTCTGTCTGTCTGTCTGTCTGTCTGTCCTGTCTGTCTGTCTGTCTGTCTGTCTGTCTGTCTGTCTGTCTGTCTGTCTGTCTGTCTGTCTGTCTGTCTGTCTGTCTGTCTGTCTGTCTGTCTGTCTGTCTGTCTGTCTGTCTGTCTGTCTGTCTGTCTGTCTGTCTGTCTGTCTGTCTGTCTGTCTGTCTGTCTGTCTGTCTGTCTGTCTGTCTGTCTGTCTGTCCTGTCTGTCTGTCTGTCTGTCTGTCTGTCTGTCTGTCTGTCTGTCTGTCTGTCTGTCTGTCTGTCTGTCTGTCTGTCTGTCTGTCTGTCTGTCTGTCTGTCTGTCTGTCTGTCTGTCTGTCTGTCTGTCTGTCTGTCTGTCTGTCTGTCTGTCTGTCTGTCTGTCTGTCTGTCTGTCTGTCTGTCTGTCTGTCTGTCTGTCTGTCTGTCTGTCTGTCTGTCTGTCTGTCTGTCTGTCTGTCTGTCTGTCTGTCTGTCTGTCTGTCTGTCTGTCTGTCTGTCTGTCTGTCTGTCTGTCTGTCTGTCCTGTCTGTCTGTCTGTCTGTCTGTCTGTCTGTCTGTCTGTCTGTCTGTCTGTCTGTCTGTCTGTCTGTCTGTCTGTCTGTCTGTCTGTCTGTCTGTCTGTCTGTCTGTCTGTCTGTCTGTCTGTCTGTCTGTCTGTCTGTCTGTCTGTCTGTCTGTCTGTCTGTCTGTCTGTCTGTCTGTCTGTCTGTCTGTCTGTCTGTCTGTCTGTCTGTCTGTCTGTCTGTCTGTCTGTCTGTCTGTCTGTCTGTCTGTCTGTCTGTCTGTCTGTCTGTCTGTCTGTCTGTCTGTCTGTCTGTCTGTCTGTCTGTCTGTCTGTCTGTCTGTCTGTTCCGCAATAAGTAAAGAACGGCTTAACCGATTTTCATGAAATTTTCACCACAGATAGTACTAACCGAGGCGGGAACTATAGGCCATAAGAGACCGCGATCGGGCAAAGGGGCGTAAAATGCCACGCCCCTTTGTACCATGCTGAAGCTATATCTGCCTGTTCCGCAATAAGTAAAGAACGGCTTAACCCATTTTCATGAAATTTTCACCACAGATAGTACTAACCGAGGCGGGAACTATAGGCCGTAAGAGACAGCGATCGGATAAAGGGGCGTAAAATGCCACGCCCCTTTGTACCATGTTAAAGCTATATCTGCCTGTCTGGCAACAACGGAAAAACGGCTGAATCGATTTTCATGAAATTTTCACCAGAGATAGAAAAATCCGCGATCGGAAAAAATGGGGGTAAAATGTCACGCCCCTTTGTACCATGCTGAAGCTATATCTGCCTGTTCCGCAATAAGTAAAGAATGGCTTAACCCATTTTCATGAAATTTTCACCACAGTTAGTACTAACCGGGGCCGGAACTATAGACCATAAGCGACCGCGATCGGACAAAGGGGCGTAAAATGACACGCCCCTTTGTACCATGTTAAAGCTATATCTGCCTGTCCGACAACAACAGAAAAACGGCTGAATCGATTTTCATGAAATTTTCACCAGAGATAGAAAAATCCGCGATCGGAAAAAATGGGGTAAAATGCCACGCCCCTTTGTACTATATAGAAGCTATGTCTGCCTGTTCCGCAATCACTGAAAAGCGATTTTACCTATTTCACTGAAATGTTTACCACAGATAGTACTAACCGAGGCGGAAACTATGAGCCACAATAGAGGGCGATGGAAACAAGGGGCGTAAAATGTCACGCCCCTTTTTATTACACTGCAAGTTATTTCTTGCTTTTCCGCAATTACGCTTAAACGGCTGAGCTGTTTTTCATGAAATTTTCACCACAGATAGTATTAACCGAAGCGAAAACTATGAGCCACAATAGAGGGCGATCAAAAAAGAAGGCGTAAAATGGCACGCTCCTTTGTATTTCATTGAACGTTATTTCTTCCTGTTCCGTAATCACGCATAAACGCCTGAACCGATTTTAGTGAAATTTTTACCAATGATAGTACTAACCAAAGAGAAAACTATAGATTATAAATAGAGCGCATTTGCACAAAGAGGCGGAAAATGTCACGCCTCTTTGACACGCCCCTTTGTACTATACTGAACGTTTTTCGGAATGTTCCGTAATCATGCTTAAACGACTATACCGATTTAAATAAAAAATAATATAGCACGCCCATTTTTATTTTATTAGATTAGGTCTGTTCCTTAATAACGCTTAAACTACTAAGCCGATTTTAACAAAACATTTTCCAAAGACAGTACTAACAGAGGCGGGAACTTTAGTCTGTATCAACTGCAACGTCTTTTGCAATGTACTGAAAGTTTATTCTGCCTTTACGTAATCACGCTTAAACGGCGAACCCGATGTTATTATAATTTTTACCACAGCTATTTAGTACTTATTGAGGCGGAAACTATAGACAATTTATTTTTGTCTGATCCGTACTCACGCGTTAACGCTGAAACAAATTTAAAAACAGTTTTCACCATAGATAGTATTTACCGTGTCGATCGGGCCAAGGGGCTTAAGATGCAGCATCCCTTTGTATTAAATTAAAAAAAAATTTTTCTGTATAAAGGCACGCCACTTTGTAGGCAATATTAAACAGCGACTGATAAAAAGGCATATAATGGCACGCTCTTTTGTACTTTAGTGAAAGTTATGTCTGCCTGTTCCACGAACGTGGAAAAACTGCTGAGCAAATTTAATTGCAATTTTTTTCACGAGCTAACCAATAGGAGAACTATTGGTCACATGAGACCAAAATTTAACTAAATGCGTTAAATGCCACTTACACTTGAACTTCAGTGAAAGTTATGTCTTTATTGAAGTTTTCACCATATAAAGTGTTAACCGAGGAGGAACTGTAGGTTCCTTTTAAAAGCCATTAAAGAAATACATTAATAAATTTTAAAGAAATACATTAATTGTTTAGAGATGACCCTAAACTTATTGTACTGCCTACGTACTAAAAACCCATAAACTTATGAGCCGACCCACGTATATAGCGGTACTATAAAATGTATTATATTAATTGCTAATTCCCTTTTACTAATCCATTTGTTTGTCAAATATAACTCCTAGTGTTGTTGTTGGTACATTCAAATTCATATTGATGCAAGCAAGCATCAATAGTTATTTTAGAATTTATAACAGACACTCTAGTTTCTAACATTCAATAGTGAAGACATAACAAAAAAAGAAAAAAGTTTAAAATAACAATTAAACATACAACAATAACAAACAGTGATATTTACTAACATAAAAATACAGTGAACACTAAAATTAAAACCTAACATTTTAACATTTAAACAAATTGTTAAAACATATTTACCAAACAAAAAACATTTAAATTAAAATTAAAATACAAAAAACACAAAAACAAAAACTGAACCGTGTTTTATTTAAGGTCGCCCTTAAACATTTGGTCCTCGCGAACCGGATCGAAATTGTGTTTTTAAATTTTATATTTGAAACAAAAAAGTTCTTAAAAACTAAAAATTTCAATAACCTTGAAAAACTTTAAAAATTCCTAACGGCACCTTACAACAAAAGTGATATTCCTTAATCATTATCGTTAAAAGCAGCAACAACAAACCAAGACCCAAAACGCAGTCAACGTTAAGTAGCAGCGAAACGTCAGCAGCGATCCATCATCAACAAGCAGTGATCAGACGTCATCCAAGCAGAGGAAAAGACACCAGCAGCATCAACGACAGCAAACCCAAATAAGTATACCAAACGACACAGCAAGTAAGTACAAATGAAATTTCGTAAAAACAGAAATTAGAGGAAAGGACAACAACAAAATTTGGACACTCTTCAAAACGAAAATAACTTCAAATATTTGTACACTCGCTTGTGTTTTATACATATTTATGACCCTACATTTTTTGTGCTGTTGCTGTTGTAACAATTATAGAGTTACCTTCTCAACTTTTTTGGACATTTTCTCGGGACAAAAAATTCGTAAATTTTTTGGAAAAAATTTGACTCAGTTTTTTAACGAATCTTGTGTACAACCGCTGGTTATGCCATAGGGTTGCCATCTCAACAAGATTTCAAACTTTTCTGGGGAAAATAATCGCCAAATTTCCGAAAACTTCGAATTAGTTTTTACCGATACATTTGCTACAAGCTACATACAATTTGCTGTTTCACGTCACAGGGTTGCCAACTCAACCAGTTTCGGAATTTTTCCGGGGAAAACATTTTTTGAAAAATTATTGACGCTATTCGCGTACGAAATCAGTTTTGATCGCCAGCAGGTACACTTTTCGACCCATTTTCGTAGTATTTCATCTGACCCAACAATTTCAAAGCAACAAAATCCCTCACAATGACCCTCAACAAATTTGTAAATTGTACAAATGACTTTTTAAATTTGGAAAGTCGAGCCAAAGACAACATTTTGAATTTAGAAGACTATCTCTTTAAACTTCAAGCTCATTGGACACAAGTTAAGAGAATCTACGAGGAGTGCAGGGACAAAAGCCAGGGACCAGATGACCCAATCGATAGAAATATACTTCGGGATCAATATAAAAAATGTTTCGTAGCATATAAAAGTGGTTACAGTTTTTTAAAAACGAAAATCGACGCTAACAAAAATTGTGGAAAAACAACAGAATACCAATTTTCTGCTAAATCCCCACTTTTCCCAACACAGCCCGATTTACACAATTTTGAATCTTCCATTGGGAAAACAAGGTCACACCAAACGTCACATTTACCCACCGGGTCAACAAATACAAACTTTTCAAAATCTAAAGTTTTTCGTAACGACTCCCACTCTTGCCCGCATTGCAAAGAGTCGCATCCATTACGATATTGCCCCAAGTTTTTAGAAAAAGATGTCAAAGAAAGAATTCACTTAGCAAAAGTCACAAATTCATGTTATAATTGTCTTTTTGTCGACCACAGTGTCAAGGACTGCCCTAGCAAATACAGCTGTAGACTGTGCCAACAAAGACACTACACAATGTTGCATCAGGCCACAGAGACCCAGTTAAACAGCTTATTTCCCAAAAATATTGAAGAACGCCCAAGTACATATGCCACAGCGCAAATCAAAAATATACAGTCCACTCCCAGTTCAGCTTTTCCGAGCATATCATCCTTGACCCTACAAAAGGACACTCGATTACCACCGTATCAAACAACTTTACTGTTCACCACCATGCTACAAAATGAAGCTAGAGTCAAAAGATTCCAGGAAAGAGCTATCATCGACCCTGGATCTCAACCAACCAAGCAAAAACTAATCCCTGCCACCGGGCTTAGTTTAAATTTAGAAGTGTGCGCGCCAGTCTTACAGACCCCTTCTTCTAAGATATCAACAACAACATTGGACTCACAAAAACTTTATGAGACTGATAAATTTGAACCTTCAGACACTCGTATTTTTCAAAGTCCGTTGCATTACTCCCTTGAATCACCGTCTCGATCGATTGTATCCCTTTTGACACAAAAAACAGCATTTGGCTTGATTGTGGGGGGACCAGTTATCCAAACAACTCAATCCCTTTTGACGCAAAACACAGCGTTTAGCTTGATTGCGGGGGGAAAAATTTGGACAACGATTCAACCAAACAAAAGAATCCTGACACACTCTTGGGCGGTGGAGAAAACCCCAAAAAAGGTTTTGGGGTACAAAAAATTCGACTCCACAACACATATCATTAACTCTGGGAGGTATATTGTTACCCTACCCTTAAAAAATAGAGAAGAAACTGGAACTTCTCTCAGCAAAACCGAGCCTCATATTGTGAAAATGAGGAAACAACTCGACGCAAAACCTGATTTCACGACCCAAAGTAGTCAGGTAAATTCAAAACTTTTTAAAATGGGACCCATAAAGAATGTTTCTCCCCTGGACATGAATCAGGCTGCAAATTATTACTCGCCGCATCACGCAGTAGTAAAACCACTCTGGTTGACCACAAAGTATAGTGGGTCTTTTAACGCCGATAGTCTGTCTGCTATCAAGAAGACTTTCCACGATTTATACCCAGGACCCAAACTTCAACAAAAGTTAGTGCTGAAGTGGAGACTCAACCGATTTGTTCACAACGCCGACGCTTACACAACGCATCGACCAAAACATATCGACCCGACCCATTTTAAATATAAGCGAATATTGTTTCGCAAAACCGAAGAAAATCCTATAGTGGATTACAAATTTACAACTACGATTTTTGGAATTCATGTCACCCCGTTCTTAGACAAAAGAACATTTCTCCAAAAATTATCAAAAAATCAATTGGAATTATCAACGTATCTCAAAAACACATCACTTGAGCACAAACGAGTTAAAGCTCTTACAAATTATTTTGAGGACCCTTTGAATCAAGTTTTTAAACCAGCTGCAAGAACTCATCATCAAATCATATCACATAGAAAATCTGTGAAAATTCAACAAACTGACTATCACAGAGATGACTTGCCCGATAAACGCAAACGAACTACAGTGCGTTACACTGTTTTTTCTTAACTAACGAGAAGACGTGGTTGCCCAGTTGTCATTTATACAAATAATGTGATAACCGTCGTTGGGGCTACAGAACTAAAAAAGGATCCACTAGGACTTAGTTACTGTCATCAAAATCAGCTAACTCGTCGAAATCATCAACGCAAATTAATTACCCTTGGTACACTTAAAACACAAGTTTGGGATGGAGCTGTAAACTCACTCAACAATTCCTTGAAAGAAATCGTACCAAATATGGAATTAATTTTTCAAAAGCTGTCACCGATTTTGACCCAAAAAGAATTCAGTTTCAACTATCGACCCTCAAGTTCTGCTAGTGATGACCTTTACAACCCGACCCTCGTCAACTTTATCGGCATCTTGCTACTGACTCCAGCTGATCCAGATTCAACACATAAAAATCTGACCCTAGTCAACTGTTCGATTCACCTCAAAATTTTCAACAATTTATTTTGCTACAGATGTAAATCAAAATATCTGACCGAGCATCATCACGGATATAAATTGGATAGCCAAGAAGATTTCAACATCAACAACAAACAATTGCCATCCTACAAACGGAACTGGGTGAAAACGAAATTCACCATTGACCAAAAAATGCGGTCGTGTCAAGACTCATTTTAAAATTTTCGTAGATTTGTTTCAAAATAAAATACATCTACAACCATTTGTTATGCAACATTTTCTAATTTCATTTTTGTTTTTACTTTCAGGCATCCAAACCTCGCCAACGAAGCCAGCAAATTAACAGCATCTGTAACAATTAACAAAATTGACGACTGTCGCCTCCATTGTGAACTTGAGCTACAAAGTTGTCACATCACAAAAATTGATTAGATTCACGCCAGCAAAAATTTGCCATCGAGTTTGGATGCCAATCACCAACAATTGAGTTCAACAACAAACTTCAAAAAGTATCTTTTGACCCTGACCCATCGCTCAGAAAATTTTATTCATTTACAAAATGATCAGCAACATATGTTAATCATCACCGAAGCTGATATATGACAAAACAACGACACATAGTGAAGTCAAGCCATGATATATTACACCGAGTTATGGGGGGGAGAATGTTTAGAGATGACCCTAAACTTATTGTACTGCCTACGTACTAAAAACCCATAAACTTATGAGCCGACCCACGTATATAGCGGTACTATAAAATGTATTATATTAATTGCTAATTCCCTTTTACTAATCCATTTGTTTGTCAAATATAACTCCTAGTGTTGTTGTTGGTACATTCAAATTCATATTGATGCAAGCAAGCATCAATAGTTATTTTAGAATTTATAACAGACACTCTAGTTTCTAACATTCAATAGTGAAGACATAACAAAAAAAGAAAAAAGTTTAAAATAACAATTAAACATACAACAATAACAAACAGTGATATTTACTAACATAAAAATACAGTGAACACTAAAATTAAAACCTAACATTTTTACATTTAAACAAATTGTTAAAACATATTTACCAAACAAAAAACATTTAAATTAAAATTAAAATACAAAAAACACAAAAACAAAAACTGAACCGTGTTTTATTTAAGGTCGCCCTTAAACATTAATATTAGGATTGTTCCCATGACGGAGGAACACATACATACCATGTTCCCCACGCTGAGAAAAATCGAAAAAATCGATCAAACCTCAAGTAACGAAGCAGTAATTAAACTGACTAATAAATAACTCATTGATTACATATGTTTTTCAACCCGGGCAACGCCGGGTGCAAAACAGCTAGTATAGTATAAAGATCCTTCAGTATATAATTTCACCAATTTAAAAATATAAATTTTGTTGCACGTAGTAAAAATTACAATTTTATTGGTAAAAAGCTTGTAAAATTACAAAACATTTACAAGCTTTTCAACAATAAAATTGTAAATTTACAACTTTTTTGACGAGATAAAAATTACAAGGACTTCCCATGATTTTATCAGATTTTGTGCTACGTACTACGTAGTTTTAGTAAAACTAACGAACTTTTTTTTAATTTTACAAGCCTTTTACCGATACAACTGTAAATTTACAACTTTTTTGATGCGATAATACTTACAAGGAATTTTTTGTGACTTAACTAGATTTTTTTCGTAAAATTACCTTGGAAATTTGCACATTTACGAAAAAAAAAAATTGTAAAATTACAAAAAAAAATTAACTTCGAACGAAATTTTTTTGTTAAAAAAACAAAAAAAACTGTCAAATATTGGTAATTTGACAAGGTTTTTTTTGAGTGTACTAAAATTTTTGTTTGAACATTAGCGATTTGTCCTTTAAATTCCCTATGCTACTTGCAGTATAGGGTTGATTTATATGCTAAATAGTATTGTCAGTGGAATCTGACAAATTCCGAAACCAGTGACGGCTAAGACTTGCAAACAAAAATAAATTTAAAGCAGAAAAATATGTTTTCGTGAAAATTAATCAATGAGAATATTATATTTTTAATTAGTAAAGAAAAAATTACCTCGAGCTAGAAAAAACATACTCAAAATATTGTTTTGAAATACATTTGGACACTTTTAAATAATATTTTGACAAGTTTTAAAACATTTGGAAAATTTTAATTGTTAATTTTTAAATAAATAATTTCAAAATTAAATTTTCGTCCATTATGCATCATACATACTCATCGAATACACATACAATCATATGATAATGATTTTCTAGCTTTTGGCAAAATTCCCTGTAGCAGTTTATACATTTTATAAAATATTTGTTCATTTATTCATACGCACATTCATATTGCTAATATTGGTTAGATAATATTGTTATTTTGCCAAAAAAGCAAAAATATAAAAATTTGTCATATTTTACTTTAATTAACTAAGAAACACTTATGTGTAAGTACATAAATGTTATCTAAAGAATAAAATAGAAAAAAAAAATACTACGTTTTAAAAGTAATTGCCAAATAATATTGAGAAAGTGTTAAAACAAATTTGGCACTGAGATATTATCTATTCAAAATGTGTCTGGTCATGAAGTTAATTTTTGTTTAAATTAAAAAAAAAAACTTTGTTTAACAGAAAATTTAAATTAATGTCTGACAAGGAAGATCTGCTCCATATGCGTAATTTAAAATAATATTTAATAGAAAAATTTGTGTTATTGTTAACACATAATTTCAGATAAAAAATTTTGTGTAATCGATATATCGAGAACTCACGATAATTTTCTATTAAAAATTTTGCATCATCGATAGATCGAGAACTCGCAAAAATTTTTAATAGAAAATGTTGTGTTATCGATACATCGATAACTCACAGAATATTTCAATAAAACATGTTGTGTTATCGATAAGTCGCAATTATTTTCTATAGACAATTTTGTGTTATCGATACATCGATAACTTATAAAAATGTTTAAGAGAAAATGCATCGAAAAGTTACAATAATTCTTTATGGAAAATTTTGTGTAATTGATCTCACAATAGTTTTATGTTATCGATACATCGATAACTCACAATAGTTTTGTATTATCGATACATCGATAACTCACAATTATATTCTATAGAAAATTTTGTGTTATTGATACATCGATAACTCACAATATTTTTTTTTTCTACAATAATTTTCTAAAGAAAATTTTGTGTTATCGATACATCGATAACTCACAAAAATTTCCAATAGAAAATTTTGTGTTATCGATATCTCACAATTATTTCCTACAGAAAATTTTGTGTTTTCGATACATTTATAGTTCACAATAATTTTCAACACAAAATTTATCGAAAACTTTTAATAGTTTTCTATGGAAAATGTTGTGTAATCGATACATTGATAACTAACAATAATTTTGTGTTATCGGTACGTCGATAACTCACGATAAATTTGTGTTATCGATATATCGATAACTCACAATAATTTTCTATAGAAAATTTTGTGTTATCGATACATCGATAACTCACAATAATTTTCTGTAGAAAATTTTGTGTTCTCTATACATCGATAATTCACAATAAATTTCTATAGAAAATTTTGTGTTATCGATACATCGATAAGTCACAATAATTTTCTATAGAAAATTTTGTGTTATCGATCCAACAATAACTCACAATAATTTTCTATAGAAAACTCAAAATAATGTTATAAGAAAATTTTGTGTTATCGATACATCGAAAACTCTTAATAATTTTTCTTAGAAAATGTTTTGTTATCGATGCATCGATAACTCCATATTATTTTCAATAGAAAATGTTTTGTTATCGATAACTCACAATAATATTCTATATCAAATTTTGTATTATCGATACATCGATAACTAACAATAGTATTTTATAGAAAATTTTGTGTTATCGGTACATCGATAACTCACAATAAGTTTTTATAGAAAATTTTGTGTTATAGAAAAATCGATAACTCACAATAATAGTCTAATGAAAATTTTATCGATTTATCGAAAACTCATAATTATTTTCAATAGAAAATTTTGTGTCATCGAAACATCGATAACTCACAATAATTTTCTATAGAAAATTTTGTGTTATCGATACATCGATAACTCACAATAATTTTCTATAGAAAATTTATCGATTCATCGATAACTCACAGTAATTTTCTATAGAAAATTTTGTGTTATCTAAACATCGATAGCTTACAAAAATTTTCTATAGAAAATTTTGCGTTATCGATATATCGAAAACTCACAATAACTCTCTATAGAAAATTTTGTGTTATCGATAAATCGATAACTCACAATAATTTTCTTCAGAAAATTGTGTGTTATCGATACATGGATAACTTACAATAGATTTCTATAGAAAATTTTATGAAAATCGATAACTCACAATAATTCTCTATAAATAATTTTGTGTTATCGATACAACGAAAACTCACAATAATTTTCTATTGAAAATTTTGTGCTATCGATATATCGATAACTCACAATAGTTTTTTCAAAGAAAACTTTGTGTTATCGATACATCGATAACTAGCAATAATTTTTAATAGAAAATTTTGTGTTATCGATACATCGGCAACCTGCAATAATAGTCTATAGAAAATTTTGTGTTATCGATTCATTGATAAAACTTTGTGTTTTCGATAAAGCGATAAAATTTTGTGTTATTGATACATCGATAAAATTTTGTGTTATCGATATCTTACAATAATTTTCTATAGCTAGAACATCTGACAACTCATATTAACTTTCTATAGAAATTTTGTGTTATCGATAATCGATAACTCGCAATAATTTTCTATGGGAAATTTTGTGTTATAATTGTTTCTACAGAAAATTATGTGTTATCGATGTATTATCGAAAACACAAAATTTTATCTTTTTAACAAATTTTTTATAGAAAATCGTATGTAATCGATACATCGATAGCTCCCAATATTATTATTATTTGCTTTTACACACACCTTATTTTTTTTAATTTTTCTAAATGTGTCTGCACGCGATTAGATAAGCCAAAACACATACAATTATAAATAATCTCATTAAAATGGATACAAGACCAATGTAAATTTGTATACACTCAAAAGTAAAGCTATGTCACAAATTCTGTAAAATGACTTTCAATTTGAATAAGCAAACTTTTTGCAGATTTTTCGGCTGAAATAGATAAATTCTCTGTTATTCAGTTTTAGAAAATAACAGAATTTTTTTTTTATACCCTCCACTTAGTGATAGAGGGAATATATAAATTTGTCATTCCGTTTGTAACTCATCGAAATATCGGTCTGGGACCCCATAAAGTATATATATTCATGATGCCCGATCGATTTTAAGACATTCTAGCGATGTCCGTCTGTCCGTCTGTCCGTCTGTCTGTCTGTCTGTCTGTGGAAAATGCTCTCGCGGACAAAATATTACACAGAGATGACTGAAACTTAACATGTATATTGGAAGTTCTCCCGAGAAGTTTGGTATTGCATTTGAGCGATATCGGTTCAGCGGTTCAAAAGTTGTGAACGAAAATGTAAGCACACCTCAAAAATTTCAGTACATTCAACATAACCTAAAAATACAAAATGCTTTAATTCGGCTTCTGTAGTGCGATTCAGTAACTTTTTTAACGATATTATCGATATCGTTACCTAACGAGAATTGTCGGTTGTTTTAACGAAAATGTGATTCTATATTTTTTTCCTAACGATTTTTTTCGGTTGATTGTTTTTTTAAATACTATCGACAAAATTCGGTAGAAACAAAAAATGTCAAAAATTAAATATTGAAAATTTTAAACTAGTTGGAATTGCAAAATTTAAATTGTTTTTATTTGCAGAAAATGCACACCAACACAATTAGCTCCTTTGATTTCTTTTTTGGAAAGCGAAAAAGATTCGTTGAAGATAAATTTGCTGGACAACATGAGCCGAAAAAAGGTGTTAAATAGTGGAAGAATCAAGAGTGCAGAATTATGGCAAGTTGTAAGTTTTAACCAAAAAGGACAGATATTTACGATTGTTTGTCTTTTAATTTTGCATATAAAATATTTAACCGTCCTTTTTGTGCAATAATATTTCGCCATGGTAATCCTTAATGACCAAATTTCAGGTATAGAGAGATGTAAAGTCCAAAGTCTCTACAAGGCTTAAATCACTTCAACGAAAAAGGAGCGCGACGAAAAATCGGGATTATATTGGATTAAATGGCAGGAAATAGTGGTTGGCCTGACAGTATGGTACGTACCAAGTGTATAATAGTGAATAGTAGTTTTTCCAATTTTTAAGATTACTTAAAATAATGTAGAAAAAAAGTCTCAGAATCTGAGACTTTTTCTATAGAAAAAATGTCTCAGAATCTGAGACTTTTTCTATAGAAAAAATGTCTCAGAATCTGAGACTTTTTCTATAGAAAAAATGTCTCAGAATCTGAGACTTTTTCTATAGAAAAAATGTCTCAGAATCTGAGACTTTTTCTATAGAAAAAATGTCTCAGAATCTGAGACTTTTTCTATAGAAAAAATGTCTCAGAATCTGAGACTTTTTCTATAGAAAAAATGTCTCAGAATCTGAGACTTTTTCTATAGAAAAAATGTCTCAGAATCTGAGACTTTTTCTATAGAAAAAATGTCTCAGAATCTGAGACTTTTTCAATAGAAAAAATGTCTCAGAATCTGAGACTTTTTCTATAGAAAAAATGTCTCAGAATCTGAGACTTTTTCTATAGAAAAAATGTCTCAGAATCTGAGACGTTTTCTAAAGAAAAAATGTCTCAGAATCTGAGACTTTTTCTGTAGAAAAAATATATCAGAATCTGTGACTTTTTCTGTAGAAAAAATGTGTACGAATCTGAGACTTTTTCTATAGAAAAAATGTGTCAGAATCTGAGACTTTTTCTATAGAAAAAATGTCTCAGAATCTGAGACTTTTTCTATAGAAAAAGTGTCTCAAAATCTGAGACTTTTTATATAGAAAAAATGTCTCAGAATCTGAGACTTTTTCTATAGAAAAAATGACTCAGAATCTGAGACTTTTTCTATAGAAAAAATGTCTCAGAATCTGAGGCTTTTTCTATAGAAAAAATGTCTCAGAATCTGAGACGTTTTCTATAGAAAAAATGTCTCAGAATCTGAGACGTTTTCTATAGAAAAAATGTCTCAGAATCTGAGACGTTTTCTATAGAAAAAATGTCTCAGAATCTGAGACTTTTTCTATAGAAAAAATGTCTCAGAATCTGAGACTTTTTCTAAAGAAAAAATGTCTCAGAATCTGAGACTTTTTCTGTAGAAAAAATATCTCAGAATCTGTGACTTTTTCTGTAGAAAAAATGTGTACGAATCTGAGACTTTTTCTATAGAAATAATGTGTCAGAATCTGAGACTTTTTCTATAGAAAAAATGTCTCAGAATCTCAGACTTTTTCTATAGAAAAGTGTCTCAGAATCTGAGACTTTTTCTATAGAAAAAATGTCAGAATCTGAGACTTTTTTATGGACAAAATGCATAAGAATCTGAGACGTTTTCTATAGAAAAAATGTGTCAGAATCTGAGCCTTTTTCTATAGAAAAATGTCTCAGAATCTGAGATTTTTCTATACAAAAAAATGTCTCAGAATCTGAGACTTTTCTATAGAAAAAACGTCTCAGAATCTGAGACTTTTTCTATAGAAAAAGTGTCGCAGAATCTGAGACTTTTTCTATAGAAAAAATGTCTCAGAATCTGACCCCTTTTTCTATAAAAAAAATGTGTCAGAATCTGAGACGTTTCTATAGAAAAAATGTGTCAGAATCTGAGACGTTTTCTATAGAAAAAATGTGTCAGAATCTGAGCCTTTTTCTATAGAAAAATGTCTCAGAGTCTCAGATTTTTCTATAAAAAAAAATGTCTCAGAATCTGAGACTTTTCTATAAAAAAAATATCTCAGATTTTTTTGTATAACAGAACATTTTTTATAGAAAAAGTCTTAGATTCTGAGATATTTTTTGTATGAAAAAAGTCACTGATGCTGAGACATTTTTACAAAAAAGTCTCAGATTATAAAACATTTTTTCTACAGAAAATGTACCAGACTCCTAAAACATTTTTCTATAGAAAAATTATTTTCTAGTGATAAATTATCTCAACAATGCATTATATTTTATGTATCTTAAAAATCTATATTTTTTGCTTTTAGGCCCCCGAAAACTTCCAGATGGATCTATCAACAGCAAACTTGTTAATAGCTGAAAGCTCGACAAAAATGTCACACATTAATATCCCAAAAAGAAAATTGAAGATGCTCTATTGGAAATAAAAAATATGGTGGCTTAAATAACGATGTTTTTAATTCATTTTATTTTTTTTGAGTTATAAATGTATTTAATGAATTTTGAATAAATATTTAACTAAAATATTGAGAAATTATTTGATTCTGCTCAGGACCAGCTACCCTTTCCAAAACTCCCTAGCAATTCGGCATCCACCGATTGCATAAAACATGCATTTAAGACAAAAAGCTATTAGCACCACTTTCAGAATCTGATATTTACGGTGTAAAAAATTTAATTCTGTTATGTAGTGTAATATACTAGAAAAATTTGCTAGGGACTTTTTATGTACTCGGCAAATAATATTTAATACCTATTAAAATGTATTCGAAGGCCGTTTCAACAAAATTAGCAATTTTTTTTTACTATATCTTGTTTAAAAAGAAATAATATTTTATATTAACAACAGCTTTTTTTCTGTCGTTAGCCTACCGATATTTTTCGAAAGTTAACGATTTTAAGTAACGACAAAACTCGGTAAAATAAATTATAGAATCACATTTAACGACAATTGTAGATAAGTATCGATTTTCGACAATTTAACTACCGATTTTTGTCGTTAAAAAGTTAGTGAATTGCGCTACTGGTTGACATATGTTAAAATAATTGAACACCAAATGGTATTTAAACAAGTACGAACATATTTTTTGACAAAAAAAGAAAAAAATCGCGCATTTTTTTTTTTTGCCAAATTTTTTTTTCGCGGAATTTTTCTTCATTTTTTTTTTTTTTTCAAAAGTAATTTCCTTTTAAATAAAGTTGTTTGCAATAATCTTTTTGAAATTGTGGAGGGTATCACTACATTCGGCAAGGCCGAATTTAACTTTTTTACTTGTTCAATTTCGCTGATTGCTATATTTCAAAATATTTTTGTGCAGATTTTTAGCAGATTATTCTGTTATTTTACAAAAAAAGTCGATTGACATTTCATTTTTTAAATGTTCTAAGTTTTTTTAGATGTACTTTTTTTAAATTTTTGTGAAATTGAAAAATTAAATTTTATTAAAATAAAATTAAAAATTATTAAAATAAAAAAAAAAAAAAAACAGCAGATTGTTTTGTTAATTTTAGAGAGTTTTTTTGTTGGATTAAAAAAAAAATGACAATTTATTTTTCGTTTAACTTAAAAATTTAAAACTTTAATAAAAAACTTCGAAAATGTTCTTGTATTTATATGTAATTAGCAGATTTTTCTGCTGTCTCGACAGATTTCTCTGCTGGTTTCACCTAAATAATCAAGACAGATATTTAACAAACCGAGTCTGCTAAAATCAGCATATGGGTGAATTTTCAGCAGATTTTACTGCTGGATTGACAGAAAACTTATGTTGAGTGTATTATTTGATTATGTAAAATAATATCTACTAAAATTTATGTATGTACATAAGTAAATTTTGCAGCATCAACAAGACAACTGCAATGAACAGCAGCAAAATCAACAAATTGGAAATACAAATATTATTTACATACATAATTGTGTATTATTTAAAGCAACAACTTGAAATGTTATTAATGTTGTAATTATTATGCTTAAATTTTGGAAAATTGTTTAGTTATTGTAATTAATTGTTGTAGTTGTGAGATTTGAAAGCATGTCAAATTAGGGGTTCAACCAGTTTTTTTCTGAATTTATGCATTATTTTCAAATGCTTCAGCTTTAGCTTTAGCTTTAGCTTTAGCTTTAGCTTTAGCTTTAACTTTAGCTTTAGCTTTAGCTTTAGCTTTAGCTTTAGCTTTAGCTTTAGCTTTAGCTTTAGCTTTAGCTTTAGCTTTAGCTTTAGCTTTAGCTTTAGCTTTAGCTTTAGCTTTAGCTTTAGCTTTAGCTTTAGCTTTAACTTTAGCTTTAGCTTTAGCTTTAGCTTTAGCTTTAGCTTTAGCTTTAGCTTTAGCTTTAGCTTTAGCTTTAGCTTTAGCTTTAGCTTTAGCTTTAGCTTTAGCTTTAGCTTTAGCTTTAGCTTTAGCTTTAGCTTTAGCTTTAGCTTTAGCTTTAGCTTTAGCTTTAGCTTTAGCTTTAGCTTTAGCTTTAGCTTTAGCTTTAGCTTTAGCTTTAGCTTTAGCTTTAGCTTTAGCTTTAGCTTTAGCTTTAGCTTTAGCTTTAGCTTTAGCTTTAGCTTTAGCTTTAGCTTTAGCTTTAGCTTTAGCTTTAGCTTTAGCTTTAGCTTTAGCTTTAGCTTTAGCTTTAGCTTTAGCTTTAGCTTTAGCTTTAGCTTTAGCTTTAGCTTTAGCTTTAGCTTTAGCTTTAGCTTTAGCTTTAGCTTTAGCTTTAGCTTTAGCTTTAGCTTTAGCTTTAGCTTTAGCTTTAGCTTTAGCTTTAGCTTTAGCTTTAGCTTTAGCTTTAGCTTTAGCTTTAGCTTTAGCTTTAGCTTTAGCTTTAGCTTTAGCTTTAGCTTTAGCTTTAGCTTTAGCTTTAGCTTTAGCTTTAGCTTTAGCTTTAGCTTTAGCTTTAGCTTTAGCTTTAGCTTTAGCTTTAGCTTTAGCTTTAGCTTTAGCTTTAGCTTTAGCTTTAGCTTTAGCTTTAGCTTTAGCTTTAGCTTTAGCTTTAGCTTTAGCTTTAGCTTTAGCTTTAGCTTTAGCTTTAGCTTTAGCTTTAGCTTTAGCTTTAGCTTTAGCTTTAGCTTTAGCTTTAGCTTTAGCTTTAGCTTTAGCTTTAGCTTTAGCTTTAGCTTTAGCTTTAGCTTTAGCTTTAGCTTTAGCTTTAGCTTTAGCTTTAGCTTTAGCTTTAGCTTTAGCTTTAGCTTTAGCTTTAGCTTTAGCTTTAGCTTTAGCTTTAGCTTTAGCTTTAGCTTTAGCTTTAGCTTTAGCTTTAGCTTTAGCTTTAGCTTTAGCTTTAGCTTTAGCTTTAGCTTTAGCTTTAGCTTTAGCTTTAGCTTTAGCTTTAGCTTTAGCTTTAGCTTTAGCTTTAGCTTTAGCTTTAGCTTTAGCTTTAGCTTTGGCTTACCCCCTTTCGAATAGATCTTTAGAAAAGGTTTTGTAATCAGTAAAAAAATTGTCTTAAGAGAAATGTCTTTGAAATCAAGAACTTAAAAAAAAAATGTTTTGAAAATCATGAATTGTTTTGTGTCTTTCACTCTATTTCAATAGAAAATAAAATTTTTTAATTTCTCAAAATTCTTCTATTCTGAATGTCACCTTCTCCATTTGTCATCTCATTTTTCGAGCAATATTTTTTCCAGTGTAATTAATATTTATTACCTTTTTCGCATCTTAATTCTTTCATAGTTAACTGATGTTGAAATTGATATAATTTATTTGAAAAATCCAAGAAACATATTTCGACAAACACTCATTGTCAGTATCTTCAACTAGCAATAACTATTTTTAGTTTTTCTTTAGTTTAGGTCACATATAACATAATTTTATAAGGTATACGTGGGTATTTTGATAACTTCATTAAACTCGAAAACGTAATAAAAGTTTATTTTAAGCAATTCTGAGGTTACTAAAATTGGCAAAAACAACAACTTTTCTGTTGCCAAATATTTATCTATAATCTTCTTAAATCAAAAGAGACAAAATATTTCTGAAAAAGATTAGAGTCGAAAATGTATTAATATTTTATTTGATCATTAGTGATTTGTCATTAAAATCCCTCTGCTACTTAAAGTATTGTGTTTTTTATTTGCAAAAGAATCTTGATAATGGAATCTGACAAATTCCACGACAAAAACACGTGTCAATTAAGTCTTGCAACAATGACCAACACAAATAAATTTAAAACAGAAAAATTATTTTCTTGAAAATTATTCTATGAGAATACCATAGTTTTAATTAGTAAGGAAAATAATTACCTCGAGCTAGAATAAACCTACTTAGAATATATTTCTGAAAAATTTAGAATTTTTTTTTTTTCTATATTCTGTTTTAATTCTTAAATTAATTAAATTTATTCATTATTCGACCTATACAATTCTATTTTGAGAAAAATTATTCTAGCTCAAGGTCATATTTTTGTTACTAATCATTACGATGATATTGTCAAAGGCCACCTACACTGAAAAAAAGACCTAGCTAAAATTAAGGAAAAAATGTCTTTGAAAATTTATCATGAATTTTCTTAAAATTTCGTTAAATTTAACTTAAAAATGAGAAATTTTCTTAACTATGAGGACAAAATTTTAGTTCACATACTTATAATTAGTTCATAGTTTTCTTTAAATGGATTTTTTTAGTATTAGGAAAAAAATTCTTACTGCCAAAGAAATTTTCTACAAATCTAAGAATCGTATCTTTATTTTTAAGACATATTTCTTAAAAAACAAAGTTCAAGTTTAGTTAAAATTTACTAAAAAAAACATCATCGTTTTTCTCTTCTTTGAATTGAGGAAGTTTACTTCTTAGAATTTAGTTAATGACTTCTGAGAATTTAGTAAACATCTTAGAATTTAGTTAAAAATTCAAAATGGCGATATCTCGAAAACTAAGCGAGATAGAGCGAAACGGATAAGAAAGACTACAAAGATGGAATAGCCTAGCTCTGCATATCTGTCGGGGTCTCAAGACCCTAATTTTAGATCTAAAATTTGAAATTCCCGAGATTTTATATATGCACATATCTCGGTAAGTACTGCCAACACGAGAAAACGTCCAACGGCATTTTTGTATCTGTTGACTCGTAGAACACTTCCGCACTTTTTGAGTTATCCGGCTTTTAAGATTCTCAAGACCCTATCAGGCCCCTTATTAGCGTATCTCAAAAACTAAGCAAGTTAGAGCGAAACGGACACAAGTTTTGGTTCAAAATCTATGGGGACCCTTAAAGGACCCAACGGGGTCTCGAGTTAAATGGGGTCCGAACCCATGGGTCCAAGGTCTAGACCCAATCTATTTCTAAAATGTGAAGTATAATTTTTCCCATTTTCTAGTTAAAATTGGCTTAAAATTAAATAGCTTTGTTTTCCTTATTTTTGTGAAAATTATGAACTAAAACCAAGAAAAAAATCTTTGGAGCCAAATCATTCCCTCTTTTTCTCAAAATTGAGTTAATTTTCACAGATTTTAGTTCACTTTTTTTTTGAGTGTACTTGGCTGCACAAAAGATCAAATAGGTCCCTGTGCATAGGGCCTCTTTCTAATCTAATCCTGTCAAAGTAACAATTTTCAAAAAACTATTTATAAAGTTGTTTGTTTTAAATTGATTTGGTCATTTTGCAGGACTTACTCGACACGTTTTTCGGAATTTGTCAGATTTCACTGTCAAGAGTATTAAGAAAATTGGCAATCTTTAGTGACAAAACATAAGGTCTTATAGTATATTTATGTAAGTAGACATAACCAGAATTTATAGTTTTTCAAGAAAAAATTTATAAAAATTTATAAATAATTCTTCAAAATTGTAACTTTGACAATATCATCGAAATGATTAGTTAAAGAAATATCACCTTGAGCTGGAATAATCTTTATCAAAATTTTTTTATATTAATTTTCGTTACAAAAAACATATTATGGCATATAACTGAAACGATATAAATAGGGATGATATTTTCATGCACTAAAAACTCGAAAATATGTGGTAAAAAATTCAAAATATGCTCTAAAACCCCTAAAAATATGCACTAAAAAATAAAACTTGTGCAATAAAAATCTGTTTTCATGTGAAAAACTTCTAAAAAAAGTAAAAAAAAACGTCGGGTTTGAATAGTAACATTGAAAACTTTATGAAAGCAAGATTTTTTAGAAACTAAAACAATCTGTAAAAAAATTTAAAATAATATTTTTTTCTATTTTTTATACCCTCCACTTAGTGATAAAGGGTATATATAAGTTTGTCATTCCGTTTGTAACTCATCGAAATATCTTTCTAGGACCCCATAAAGTATATATGGGGCATTCCATGTGAAATCGGACACTTTGAAAAACTTTTTTTTTAGATTTTCCCAATTTGCTTACAGTATTTAGTACCCTTCGAAAACTCCTTCGTGGTAAATTTTCAGATTTTTTTGATGACCCGTTCAAAAGATATCGAATTTTTAAAAATTGGTAGTTTGTTCCTTTACTCAAACTTCTTTTAATCATAACTTCTTCAATAATGGTCCAAATTTCAAATTTTTTTTTTCAAAATTTTTGTTTTTCTAAGTACTTTCTAAAAAAATCCCAAAAAATTCTTAAAAGCGCTCTAGTATGCGATTTTTAAGTTTTAAGATTTAAATCTCATTTTTGAAACTGTTTGTACTCTTCGATTTTTTTGAATTTTTTTGTGTAAAACTTCTATCAATTTTACAAAATTTTTGCCCAGGACGATCGTGGGATAAAGATTATTACTATTTTTTTAAATTTTTTGAAAAAATTTTATTGTAATTTTCCAATCTTAAAATCATTTCTACTGCTCCAATGGTGCGTCATAGAGGGGTCCTTTATAAGACCGACCCCCATTAATTTTTACGTCTTAACATTTCTTTGGAACAAACTAATACCCTATCTCCAATTTCTAAGGGGGCTCCCACACAAAACGACATTTTTTAAAATTTGTTCCAACCGCTCTAACTGCCCTAATAGTGCCCTTAGAGCAACAAAATGTATGACCGACCCACAATATTTTTTTCGTCCAAACATTTTCTCTGAACACACCTACCCTCTATCTTTAACTGTTAAGGCGGTCCCCATACAATTTTTTTTTATTTTTTGTAAATTTGTTTTATTTAATCAGCTTCTACCGGTCCAATGGTGCGTCCGAGAGGGGTCATTAGTGAGACCGACCCCCATTTATTTTTACCCTACAACATTTTTTTAAAACATACCTACGCCCTATCTCCACTCCCTAAGTAGGCTCCCATACAAAATTAAATTTTTATAAAATTTGCTCCAACTGTTATTTGTATGGGAGCCTGCTAAGGGAGTGGAGATAGGGCGTAGGTATGTTTTGAAAAAATGTTGTAGGGTAAAAATAAATGGGGGTCGGTCTCACTAATGACCCCTCTCGGACGCACCATTGGACCGGTAGAAGCTGATTAAATAAAACAAATTTACAAAAAATAAAAAAAATTGTATGGGGACCGCCTTAACAGTTAAAGATGGAGGGTAGGTGAGTTCAGAGAAAATGTTTGGACTAAAAAAATATTGTGGGTCGATCATACATTTTGTTGCTCTAAGGGCACTATTAGGGCAGTTAGAGCGGTTGGAAAAAATTTTAAAAAATGTCGTTTTGTGTGGGAGCCCCCTTAGAAATTGGAGATAGGGTATTAGTTTGTTCCAAAGAAATGTTAAGACGTAAAAATTAATGGGGGTCGGTCTTATAAAGGACCCCTCTATGACGCACCATTGGAGCAGTAGAAATGATTTTAAGATTGGAAAATTACAATAAAATTTTTTCAAAAAATTTTAAAAAATAGTAATAATCGTTATCCCACGATCGTCCTGGGCAAAAAATTTGTAGAATTGATAGAAGTTTTACACAAAAAAATTACAAAAAAATCGAAGAGTACGAACAGTTTCAAAAATGAGATTTAAATCTTAAAACTTAAAAATCGCATACTAGAGCGCTTTTAAGAATTTTTTGGGATTTTTTTTTAGAAAGTACTTAGAAAAACAAAAATTTTGAAAAAAAAAATTTGAAATTTGGACCATTATTGAAGAAGTTATGATTAAAAGAAGTTTGAGTAAAGGAACAAACTACCAATTTTTAAAAATTCGATATCTTTTGAACGGGTCATCAAGAAAATCTGAAAATTTACCACAAAGGAGTTTTCGAAGGGTACTAAAAACTGTAAACAAATTGGGAAAATCTAAAAAAAAAGTTTTTCAAAGTGTCCGATTTCACATGGAATGCCCCATATATTATTGATCAGTGATCGATTTTAAGACATTTTAGCGATGTCCGTCTGTCTGTGGAAATGGTGATCACAACCAAAATATTACACGGACATGACTGAAACTTAACATATTTATTGAAAGTTCTCCTGAGCAGTTTGGTATTGCATTTGAGCGATATCGGTTCAGCGGTTCAAAAGTTATGAACGAAAATGTAAGGACACCTCAAAAATTTTGGTACATTCAACATAACCTAAAAATACAAAATGCTTTAATTCGGCTGCTGGTTGACATATGTGAACATAATTGAACACTGCAGGTACTTAAACAAGTACGAATACATTTTTTGCCAAAAAAAGAAAAAAATCGCGGATTTTTTTTCCAAAAATTTTTTCGCGGAAATTTTTTTTCAAATTTTTTTTTTTAAGTTTTTTGCAATAATTTTTTTAAAATTGTGGAGATTATTAATACATTCGGCAAGGCCGAATTTAGCTTTTTTAGTTGTTTTTAAATAAAGTTTTCAAATTTTAATCAGTTTTTGAAACAAACAAATTTCAATGTGTGTTTTTGCTATTTTATGCCAAAATATGCAAAAATATGCACTTAAAAGTTGGAAATATGCACAAAATATGCATTTAAAACCAAAATATGCAAAAATATGCATTTTTACCAAAATATGTATTTTCACCAAAATAAGCAAAAATATGCAAAAACAAATCGATGCCATTTTAACGCAAATTTCTCGATTCGAAAAGATAATTGTTAGATATCGTTATTAGACTATTGACAAAAAACATGCATTTGCATGGAAAACACATCCCTAGTTATAAATAAAAATATTATTCTACTCAATTTCCAACTAACCCACTTTTAAAATGCAAACACTCTTGTTATAAAACTTGTATACTTTATTTTATTTATCGTAGTCTTGTTCTTCTTTCATTTCTTAATTAACTTCTATAATTTGTTCTTTCGTCCTTGGTCGTTTGTGTTTGTCTTGAAAACTTGTTAAAATTAAGTTTAAAGTGTCCTCTTTGAAAAATAATTAGTAAGTCCAGTGTAAACGTTGTGATTGTAATGATAAAATATTGACAATAACGTTCGTAATTGCCATGATAGGAAAAAATGATAGCAAAAAAAATGCAATTTTTAAATCTATTAAGGATATTCATGTTAGAAATGATGCTCATGCAAAAAAAAGCAACATGAAACTCTTTTAAAGGGTACTTGGCGATTTCCGTGAATTAGTTTATGTTATTGAAAAGATCTTTAGAAAAATGCTAAAATTTTTAAAATAAATATTTTTGTTAAATAAAAATAAAATGTTCACAATTTGTATACCCTCCACTCTAGTGATAGAGGGTATATATGAGTTTGTCATTGCATTTGTAACACCTCGAAATATTGGTCAAGGACCCCATAAAGAATATATATATTTATGATCCTCGATCGATTGTAAGACGATCTAGCTATGTCCGTCCGTCCTTCTGTCCGTCCGTCTATCTGTCTGTCTGTTGAATTAGATGACGAAAATTCCCAATAAGAGTAAAGTCGAATATGTATTAATATTTTAGTTTGATCATTAACGATTGTCATTAAAGACCCTTTTCTGCTTGTAGTATAGGGTTTTTATTTTTGCTAAATAATCTTAACAATGGGATCTGACAAATCCCGAAACACGTGTCGATTAGGTCTTGCAAAAAAATGACCAACATAAATAAATTTAAAACAGAAAACTAATTTTCTTGAAAATTATTCTATGAGAATATCATTGTTTTAATTATTAAAGGAAATAATGACCTCGAGCTAGAATAAACCTACTCAAATTAACCTCGAATAAACTTATACAAAATTTTGAAATTTTTAGAATTCTTGTCTATAGAAAAACTCCTCTTATTGTTTTTTTCTATGGCAAAAAACTTAAACTCTGAGACAAATTTTTCACTAGAAAACTCTTAAATTCTGAGTCAGTTTTTCCAAAAGTGTTGATATTTTGAGACAATTTTTTTGATAGTAGCTTCAGTAAAAGATTTTTGAAGTGAATACCCCAAATAATGTTTAACTACATTGTACATATATGAGACATTCCGCACTAAATAACCAGTTACAGAAAGACATGCATATCTCGAAGAAGAGCAGCATTTTTATCTTCAACTTTTGCTTTTCCCAATTTTTCGGGCAAATTTTTATTTTACAAGACCTCAAAATTATGTGAAAAATTAAAAAAAAAATAAAAAAAACATGACTTGAAATACATTATACATATTTTGGAAACAAAATTTGAGAATTTTTTTTCCTTAATTTTTTGAACGTATGAAAAAAACACCATTTTTAGAAATATGTTGACCAATTGGCCGATTACGGATATGATATTCGTACTCAGCAGGCCAAAATCAATCAAAATAATGTATCGCAAAATAATTTATTATATTTTAAAATTTTTCAAAAATTCCAAATGAATGTGGGAAAACCCGCAATTTTTTGAAAATTTCAAAAAAATTGGGGTCACATAATAAAAATTGGCGATTTTATAGCAAAAACAAAATAAAAATAAACATGTGAATTGCGAAATCGCCAATGAACCGAAATAGAAATACATATTCAAAATCATTTTGTGATTTATTTTAATGCATATTAACAAAACGTACGTCCTTTAAACATTTTAGTCCAATTCAATCAAAACCAACAAAGTTGTTAACAAATTCAAACTTTTATTCAATATGTATTGTTTTTTGCTGCTCCTGTAAAATTAATAAAATGTTAGTTAGGGCTTTTTGCATTTTAGGTCACGTTTATGGTTTTTAGATTTAAAATAAGTACACCATGTCGTATGTGTGCTAAGAATTAAAACATTTCCAAAAAAATACCCATACGCCAACATATTTGCCAATGTGATTTTTATCGTAAAAAATATTGCATACTTTTAGGGTCTAAATTAATCACAGGTCGTATGAGTGTTAAGAAATTAAAAATTTACGAAAATATTACTTACACGCCACCAGATGTGCTTATTTGATTTTTCCAGTGTTGCCACCAGTGAACCAATAAATTATCCAGAAGTTTGTCCGAAAATATCCAAAATCCCGAAAATTATCCAAAATATCAAAAACATTTTTTCAATTTAAAGAACAATGGCGGATTACTCAATAAAAAGTTAGCTGCTAACTGCCGATTTAACGGAGCCTTATGTCAAAATTTGTATGAAAAAGTTAAATTTAACGGAGAGTTATTTTATAACGGAGCACTGAGTAATCCAGCCTAAATGAAATTATTTTTTAAATAAAAATCATACATTTTCTACTGTTCAGAATAAAAATTATTTTAAATTATAATAGTTAAATTTTTTTTTAGTATTTGAAGATAATTGATTTCGTAAATCATAAGAAATTTAAAAACATTTTCTAAATATAGAAAAAGATTTTCACCAGCACAATTTGTAATTTTAAAACTGTTTGCTCAATTAATTTGGACATCCAAATAATCAAAAAGACCATATTTTTTGTGGTCCAATAAGGCTTTGAAATTTAAAAAGCTCCAAATTTAAAGATATTGCCAAAACTAAAAACAAAAGAAGTGCTGTCAAATAAGAAAAAACTAACGAAAATCGCCAAATTAAAATAAAAAAAAAATATATTTAGTCCATTTAAAACTTTAAATTGTAACTGATAAAATTATCCATAAATTATCCAAAAATGTAATTATCCAAAGAGTATCCAAAAATTTTTAAATTATCCATTTTTTGGATAATTATCCAAGAAGTGGCAACACTGGATTTTTCATGCTAAATTTATCTACATATTTGCAAATCATGGTCAGAAAATTTTTATTTTTTCAGTACCTAATTTATAAAATTTGTCTACAAAAAAATTTCTCAGAATTGAAAACCGTGAGAAAAACTTTAATTTAAAACTAATTTGAGCAAAAATCCGATCATTTTAACCCGTGACGCCCTTCGATTTAAGTTTTGGCTTTTTAAAAAACTTTCACCAAAAACTCTACTTGAACTCACTTTGAACGAAAATCACCGTGGGCTTAAATGGTCTGATTTGGCTACAATTAAATTTAAACAAATAGAAAACTTAAATTCGACTTGGCCGATCCATGAACACCCTCCACAATGCCCTTTTTAAGTAATAGTAAATTTTCTAACGTGAAAAAAAACATTTTTGATCAGAAATATTTTATTTTGTGTAAAAAAAACTTTTTTTTTAGTAACCCGGTGAAAAATGTTCGTATATGGAAACATATACGAGGATATATGGCTACATATATGACCATATATGAACCATATATGGACTCATATGTACATTAGGGGTGTCTTTATTTTTTTATTTCGGATTTTTGTGTTTCACTGGGCAGAATTTTGTTCCTTTGTACTAAAAACTTAAAAATAAAAAATTTTGTGTTAATCCGATAACTTTAAGTGGACGCGGAAACGACCTGAAGTTTGAAAACGGATTACAAGGTGAAAAAATTACTTTTTACTCATTTTCTCAATTTTTTGGATATTTAAAGTTAAGTTTGAATTCAAATGGTTACAAAATTGTGATGGGGAGTACATTACCTTTGTAATAAGGCAATGAAAACTAAAATCGGTTAAAACTCCGCCAAGTTATTGCAACTGCCCCTGGCAACTAGCGTGTGGCAGACCACTTGATCAAAGATTTCGAGTTCCATTTTTGAAATTGATTGAAATTATCTACTATAGCAACATTTTTTTATTCTTTAAGTCCCAATGTACTAAGGTGATAGATATTTTTCATATTGTGTTATGCTAACTTGTTTTAAATTAATGGTAAAAAGTTCGAAATTTTTTAACCCTCTTTTCAAATCTCCAATTTTAATTTTTTATTTTTTTTAACAAAATAAATTTAAAAAATCGACCATTGGAGTATGGGATTTTGTTAAGCACATATGAGGGAATAAAAACTACAAAAATTGTAGACATTCCTTTTTTTATTAGGCTAGTTCAGCGATTTTATTTCTGCGGATTTCGAGATAATAGTGATTTTGGTAACTTTTTTAGCTTTTAGTTAATTTTTTTTTTTTATTTTAGCAAACTTCATGTGTTTTCTACCGAATTATTGCAGCATAGTATAGAATACTTCAATTCCTTTAATAAGGGAAAAATTGACACATGAAAAATTGACCCAATTAAAGGTCAAAGGTCAAATTTTAAAAGAATTTGAATTTTGAAAGATTAACAGATTTTTTGAGCGGATATTAATGAAACTTCTTGATGTTATTTTAATATGTCTAAACTTTAATGGTTTATTATTAAAATTCAGAAAATTAACCCTTAAGTGCTATTGGGGTCTACATGACCCTTTGAAATAATATACTTATATTTTCTCCATTAAATGAAAAAAATATAGACCCCAATAGCACTTAAGGGTTAATTTTCTAAATTTTAATACTAAACCTCTTATGTTTAGTCATATCAAAATAACATCAAGGAGTCTCATCAATTTCCGCCCAAAAAATCTTTTAATCTTTAAAAATGCAAATTTGACCTTTAACTGGGTCAATTTTTCATGTCTCAATTTTGCCGTTATTAAAGGAATAAAGTATTCTATATTATGCTGTAATAATTCGGTAGAAAACATAAGAAGTTTGCTAAAAAAAAAATAAAATAATTAACTAAAAGCTAAAAAGTTACCAAAATCACTATTATCTCGAAATCCGCAGAAATAAAATCGCTAAACTAGCCTAATGAAAAAAGGAATGTCTACAATTTTTGTAGTTTTTATTCCCTCATATGTGCTTAAAAAAATCCCATACTCCAATGGTCGATTTTTGAAATTTTTTTTGTTAAAAAAAATAAAAATTTAAAATTGGAGATTTGAAAAGGGGTTTAAAAAATTTAGAACTTTTTACCATTAATTTAAAACAAGTTAGCATAACACAATATGAAAAATATCTATCACCTTAGTACATTGGGACTTAAAGAATAAAAAAAATATCTACAGTTGATAATTTCAATAATTTTAAAAAAATGAACTCGAACTCTTTGATCAAGTGGTCCTCCACACACTAGTTGCCTGGGGCAGTTGTTATAACTTGGCTGATTTTTAACCGATTTTGGTTTTTATTACCTTATTACAAGGGTAATGTACTCCACATCACAATTCTGTAACCATTTGAATTCAAACTTAACTTTAAATATCGAAAAAATTGAGAAAACGAGTAAAAAGTCATTTTTTCCCCTTGTAATCCGTTTTTCAAACTTCAGGCCGTTTCCGCGTCCACTTAAAGTTATCGGATTAACTCCAAATTTTATTTCTTTAAGTTTTTAGTATAAAGGAACAATAATTTGCCCAGTGCCAAGCAATTAAAACACTTTAAATTTTTCCCTTACTGTTAAGAACACCCTTAATGTACATATATGAACATATTTGTAGGCATACATAATTATTAGGGCGTTTCATCAAAAACTTTTTTTTGGATTTTTGCAACTCTTGAAGCGGAATATGAAATCTTATGGCCTAAAAGATTTTTGAGATTTTTTTCAGATTTTTAAAATGTCGGGATCAACTCGCTCAAATCGATTTTATCAAAAAAATGAGGTTATGAAACATAATTTTTTTTATTTTTTGTTCTCTGGTGCCTTTTTTAACAAACCCGGATATAATACTTCTAAATGTTGCTAGCCTCCTAAAAAAAAATATTCGCGGTCAAAATAGTAAGTTCAAGGGTCACTAAGATGACCTTTAAAGTAGAAATTCAGAATTTCCCGTGTTCCAACCTTAATAATTTGAGAAATATGCAATATATGAACGTAATGATGAATCCCTTAGATAGGTCTTTCTAATACCTTTAATTTAAAACCAAAATGACATTTGTCACTTTAGTAGAAATATTAAAAAACTAAGATTAACTCATTTTTTCCCCCATTTTAAAGAAAATCGAAGGGAAACCATTAGTAGTTTTTTTGTAAAGTTGAAATAATAAACTTAAAAGAAGTTTTTTTGATTGCAATTAGTGTTTCCAAACCGGAAAACCGGGTTTTTGTCAAACCGGTTTTTTTGACAAAAAACCGGTTTTTAGGTTAACCGGCTTGGAAACACTAACTACAATCTATAAAAAGTCTTTAAAAGTTATTATTTTAACTTTACAAAAAAAAACTACCTAATGCACCAGTTCAATTTTCGATAAAATGGGGGAGAAAATGAGTTTTTCACAGTTTTTTTATTTTTTTTTAACATTTCTACAAAAGTGACAATAGTCAGATTGGTTTTAAATGAAAGGTGTTTTAAAGACCTATCTAACGGATTCAACATGACGTTCATACATAGCTTATTTCTCGAATTATTGAGGTTAAAACACGGGAAATTCTGAATTTTTACTTTTAAGGTCATCTTAATGACCCTTGAACTTATAATTTTGACCGCGAATATTTTTTTTTAGGTGGCTAGCAACATTTAGAAGTAATGTATCCAGTTTTGTAAAAAAAAGGCACCAGGGGAAAAAATAAAATAAAATGATGTTTCATAACCTCATTTTTTGGATAAAATCGATTTGAGCGAGTTGATCCCGACCTTCCAAAAATCTGAAAAAAATCTCAAAAATCTTTTAGGCCATAGGAATTCATATCCCGCTTCAAGAGTTGCAAAAATCCAAAAAAAAGTTTTTGATAAAAACGCCCTAATAATTATGTATGAATCATATACGTCCATATACGTAAAGTGAACCCATATGTAAATATATGGCATACATGTACATATATGAACATATTTGTGAGCATATATGATCATATATGCTTCATATATGTACATGTATGCCATATATTTACATATGGGTTCACTTTACGTATATGGACGTATATGATTCATACATGATTCTGTATGCCTACAAATATGTTCATATATGTACATATGTGTCCATATATGCTTCATATATGGTCATATATCTTCATATATGTAGCCACCCAGCCAGAAATTGCCAACGGTACAAAGAACAAGTAGAAAAGTTAAATTCGACTTGGCCGAATCTATGAATACCCTCCACAATGCCCATTTTAAGTGATAGTAACTAACGTGAAAAAATAACAGTTATGATTAGAAATATTTTATTTTGTGTAAAAAAATTTTTTTTTAGTAATTTTTGAAAAAAAAAAAAATATTAATTTTTTTTTGAGTGTAAATTTTTTTTTTACACTCAGTAAAATTTTTTCAAATATTACATTAAAAAAAAATTTACAAATTTTTTTTTTGAGTGTAAATTTTTTTCGAATTTAAATTAAAAAAAAAAAAATTACTAATTTTTTTTTTGAGTGTAAAATTTTTTTTGGTATAAAAATATTTTTGAGTAACAAAAATACGTTTTAAAATATTTTTGTGACTTACCAATGGTTTTAAAACAGGTTTAACGGGTTTTCACCACGTGAATTTAAGGTGAAGCTAATCTGATATTCACGGTTTTGCTAATAACTTTTGAACCACTGGACCGATTTGGGTGAAATTCAATACGAACTAGGCTGGAGGAACGAAAAATATATATGCCAAGCTTCAGCATCCTCAGAATTGATTATCGAAAGTTATAGTGCTTTTTATCTCATAAATTCACGAAAAACCCTTGCCGAAATTCAGTCTTTTGCTCATAACTTTTGAACCACTGGACCGATTTCGCTGGATTGCAATACCAACCTGACCAGGTAAATGCCCAACATATATGCCAAACTTCAGGAGCCTCCGTAAAGTCTTTCAAAAGTTAGCGTGTTTTCAACAGACAGACAGACAGACAGACAGACAGACGGACAGACGGACGGACGGACGGACGGACGGACGGACATCGCTAGATCGTCTTAAAATCGATCGAGGATCATGAATATATATACTTTATGGGGTCCTAGACCAATATTTCGAGGTGTTACAAACGGAATGACAAACTTATATATACCCTCTATCACTAGAGTGGAGGGTATAAAAATGTACTGGTAGAACATTGGCTACACAAAAAATACTACGCTTTGCAGAAATATCGAAAAGTACAAAAAAACATGTACTGGCAAAACATTGGCTACCCAAAAAATGCTACGCTCTGTCAAAATTTCTCATTACATATACAGTACAAAAAAAAATGTACTTGCAAAACATTGGCTACACAAAAAATACTACGCTTTGTCGAAATTTCTCACTACATATAGAGTACAAAAAAAAATGTCCTGGCAAAACATTGGCTACACAAAAAATACTACGCTTTGCAGAGATATCGAATAGTATAAGAATGTACTGGCAAAGCGCAGTTTTTACACAAAACCCGGGTGAAAATGGCCATGTATGTTCATAAATGTTCATACATGCTCATACATCTTTCCATGTATGATAGTATATGAACAATATATGGAAATGTTTGTCATATATGTGAGCATATATGAACATACACAAGTAATGTAATATTCCATATATGTAAATGTATTCAACTATGTGTGGATAGGTATATGTCATACCCCTTCATATATGCTATGCATCTGCATAGCATACATGTCTTAAAAACAATTTTTTTAAAGTTTGGGTTCGGCAGAACTTTGCAAAATTAGACGAAGTTCATGTATGGGTTCAGTCTGAAAAAGTCGTTCGGTTGGACAATAATGATCATACATCATCAAGATTGATTATAATTGTTGTATTCTATAGGCGAATATGAACGGCACTAACGTAAACAACCAAATTTAGAAGAAAATTCGAACACCCTGACGGTATTACTGTCAGAGCTGCGAAGGATTTCATCCCTTAATAAGATTTGGTGTTCTGAATTAAACTTTAATGATTGCATTCCCCAATCACAATTTATCGAATGAATTTATATTTGATTTTAAAATATAGCATGAATTCGGTTTCTTTTTCATTCGATTTTGAAATTGAATGCGTAAGTTTTTATAAATTCAATTTTTAAAAGTCTCATGAATAATAAATAAATGAAATAAAGAATGCATTCCAAGAAATATTGATATTTATAGATAATTGTATTCAGTGACTATAAAAATCGAATGTATTTTATTTGTGAATTCATTCGAATAGTGGTTAATTCTTCGAAGCTTTGATTATCCTAAAGTATCATACAGTCCAAAGTATATTTTTAAAATATTCGTTAGTTTTTATTATAAAATCAGTGTCATAAATTAGTACAAATTATTTATATTTGAAAAAATTTCAATTTATAGACGTTTTATGGAAAAAAAAAAAAAAATTACATACAAATTCATGTATGACAATGTATGATCATTAATGTACATGTACTCTCAAATTACGGATATGCACTTGTATGGACATCCATATATGCATCATATATGAACATACATGGTCATTTTCACTCGGGAATATTACACTTTGATGAAATTTTCTCATTATATACAGAACAAAATAAAAATAGTATTTAAATTACGCAAGTAAAAGTGTCATTGCAATTTTTACGTTATGAGATGTTGTAGGTTAGGTTAGGTTAGGTTGTAAGTGGCTGCTGACGTTTTACGTCAACACACGTAGACTCTGAGGTCCATTGTGATACCACGGGATCGTAATAGGTTTCCCTACTAGTCCCTGTCGTTAAACCAGTTTGAGCTTCTTATGAAACTCCTTAGATGTTGAATTTTGACATCCGACAAATCAGAAAGATCGTACAGCTCCCTAGATCCCAGTGAAGCAAGTCGCTGACCAGAAAGTGCCGGGCAATGGCAAATAAAGTGTTCGATAGTTTCCAACTCCTCTTCATCCATGCAACTTCGGCAAAAGTCATTCGACGGCACATTTAACCGCTCTGCGTGCTTCCCTATAAGACAGTGTCCGGTAATTATAGAAACCACCGTCGAAATCTCTCCTCTTGGAAGCGATATCAGCTCACTTGTGCGCCCCTGATTAAGACAAGGCCAAATCAGTCGTGTTGTCTCACACGTCCATCCATTTGCCCATCTTTGATTAGTCTCCGTCGCTGAACAAAGCCGTAGGTTTTGCTTGCAAGTTTCTAGAGGCATACCAACACATTCCAATTCTGTTGGAACCTGTAAGGTAGTTCCTAGTCTTGCAAGCTCATCGGCTTTGCAATTCCCTGGAATGTCTCTGTGCCCTGGGACCCATATGAGTCGTATGTTAAACTGCTTGGCCATCTCATTTAAAGACGTGCGGCAGTTAAGGGCAGATCTTGTTTTCAGAAACATTGAATCCAGGGACTTGACCGCGGCTTGACTGTCAGTATAGATGTTGACTGCGGTTGTAGACAAGACATTGCAGCTCAACCAGTCAGCCACTTCCTTTATTGCCAGCATCTCTGCCATGAGATGTTGTAAGAATACATTTAGATTCAACCATGCTTATATTAATTTCTGTAAAATTTCATCTAAATTTTCAACATGTCGTCAGGTTATTATTGTTTTAGCCTATACGCCATCAACTCGGTTTTGAGAAAAATGATGAAATAGGTTTAAAATCAATTTTCTCAAAAAATACTCGATAGAGTTGTTTTTAATGCTCCTAATTAATTGCTTCATATGTTTTTAACAAAACTATACATTTTCATGCCTTTCAATGCTATAAATTAAAAGTTTTAATGGTTTTACTAAAATATCATTGTGTCGTTTTGTGCTCCATATCAAATTTAATTTTTTAAATGTGATGTTTTCTTTGGCGTGGAGCAAATTAAATGTATGAAACAGAGACACCCTGTAAAATGGAGATAAAATAAATTTAGTTATGTAACTGACATCTAGGGAGCGCATGATCAAAATAAGGCAAACATTGGCTAATGTAGCAAAACAATAGTAAAATATAATTTTGTTATTTTTGTATGTAAAATTTGCTCCATGTGCAAAAAATTGTCGTATGCAGCACAACAATGTTCAATGAACCTAAAAAATGTGGATGTAGCGCAAAGTCAATGTTAAATATCTCAAATTCTATACGAGATATTAAAAAATGGATTTTGGAATATGGAAGAAAATAAAAATGCCATATATAATGCATTCCTAACTCATTTTTTTCAAAAATGGCGTATAGGCTAAAACAATAATCACCTGACGATGTTACAAACCAATTTCACTTGAAGGCATTGGATAATCAAAATAATCAGAAATTTTAAGAAAAATGTTTCCCTTTAAAAAAAATATCTTTAGAATGGTAATTAGAACGTTTTCTCGTAAATTTTTTTTTACAACTATAATATTTCCATTTCTCAGTAAACATACATTATCGGGAGAAACAGATGTAATTTTAAAACCTTGAAGATTAACACAGGAAAAAGTAACGATTGATTCAGACCTTTCTATTACATATCCAAGAGAATATTTAGTGTGTTTATTGATCAGATAAACTAGTGGAATGTTATTTAAGGAAGTGTCAGAATGAAACACATGCAGTTTTCTTTGAATTTGGGCAATAGGATTGGTTGGAGATTTAATAATATTTTTTATAAAACCTACACACAAAAAAATATTTTTACTAATAACTTGGGAGGATATGCGTTTTTAAAGTTGTTGTAACATTTTATCAAGTTTTTGCATAATTTTGGTTAAGGTTTCACAAGGTTAAATACTCTTATGAATATTTTCTAAACTTTCTGATAAAAGCTTGGTAAAATGATGCTATTTTTTGCATAATATATGCAAAAAACTTTAAAAACGCATATCCTCCCAAGTACTTGGCAAAAATTTTTTTGTGTGTAGGCTATTTTCAAAATCAAAAGCGGAAAATTGGGATAAATTTGCTCCTACGTTGAGTACGTCATCTGCAATATGAATAAGATTGTGGATGCTCATTGTTTGGGAAATTGGACCATAAAAATGAGGAATAAGTTCTACAAATGTCCTTAAAATTTGTTTAGCATAATCTGCTTTTAATGTTGCTAGGCTGCTAGAAGCTAAAATTCGGCATGCTGTGTATAAAAGTAAACAAGTAAGAGTGTTAAATTCGGCTGTGCCGAATCTTTTATACCCTCCAACATGCAAATAAATAAAAAAAAAAAATTGCAGGGGCGTCTTCTTTTTTTTTTGGGGGGGGGGGGTCAGTAGTGGTAATTGGGGGGCACAATTCTTCTCGAATAAGTGTTAAAAAAAAATAATTCTTATGCTTTTTGCACTAAAGAAATACAAATTTATCATTATATAAAAAAAAAAAATTATTCCACGCCCATAAAAGGGGGGGCGGACCGTAAAACGATTTTTTCTAATTCTGTGGGTCCAAATGCAGGACCTTGAAGTTCTTGTGGCATAAAAATGTTGGATTTGTTAAACAAAAACACAAAAATTCTTGTAAAAATATGGTATTTTTCAGAGGTTTGTTTAGTTCTTCAAGGGGGAACTTTTTCCCCCTGGTCCGATTTTGCCCATCTCCGAACTTAACCAGCCTATGAACATAAGGCATATATGTGCCAAATTTCAGGAGTCTATCACTTTTATTTTGGACTGTATCGTGTCTTCCACAGACGGACGGACAGACGGACAGACGGACGGACGGACGGACGGACGGACAGACGGACATCGCTAGAATGTCTTAGAATCGATCACTGATCAATAATATATATATTTTATGGGGTCCTAGACCGATATTTCGATGCGTTACACACGGAATGACAAAGTGAGTATACCCCCATACTGTAGTTGGAGGGTATAAAAATGTACTGTTTACGCATAGCATTTTTTGTTTTGACCACTGTTTGCTAGAACCGTGGGCACACGTACAACTGGCGTTATCATTTAGATATTGTGCCAGTACAGTATTTTTTGTTTTTAATACGGTTTGCTAACATTGGCTAGAACCGTGGGCACACGTACAACTGGCGTTATCATTTAGATATTATGCCAGTACAGTATTTTTTGTTTTGCCCACAGTTTACCAACATTGGCTAGAACCGTGGGCACACGTACAACTGGCGTTATCATTTAGATATTGGGCCAATACGGTAGTCGTTGTAGAACGGATGTTTTGCCAACGTTTGTTGTACCGGTTACAACGCTTTGCCAATGTAGGCCCCACCGTATTTTTCTGGCTGGGCATATATCCTCGTATATGTTTCTATATACGAACATTTTTCACCGGGAATTTAAAAAAAAAAATTACTTAGTTTTTTTCAGTGCAAATTTTTTTTTTGAGTGTAAAATTTTTTTCGAGAGTATTTCTTTTTTAAGTATAAAAATATTTTTGAGCGACAAAAATACGTTGTAAAATATTTTTGTGGCATAACAATGTTTTTAAAACATGTTTAACGGGTTTCCAACACGTGAATTTAAGGTGAAACTAATCTGAAATTCACGATTTTACTAATAATTTTTGAACCACTGGACCAATTTGACTGAAATTTAATACGAACCAGGCCAGGGGAAAGACAAGTATATATGCTAAACTTTAGCATCCTCAGAATTGCCTTTCGAAAGTTAGCGTGGTTTTTATCACGTAAATTCACGAAAAAAACCCTTGCTCAAATTTAGTCTTTTGCTCATAACTTATGAACCACTGGACCGATTTCGCTGGATTGCAATACCAACCTGACCAGGTAAATGCCCAACATATATGCCAAACTTCAAAAGCCTCCGTAAAGTCTTTCAAAAGTAAGCGTGTTTTCAAAAGACATACCGATGGATGGAAGGACATCGCTAGATCGTTTTAAAATCGATCGAGGGTCATGAATATATTTACTAAATGGGGTCCTAGACCAATATTTCGAGGTGTTACAAACGGAATGACATACTTATATATGGGGCATTCCATGTCAAATCGGACACTTTGAAATTTTTTATTTTCTAGATTTTTT
Organism: Pegoplata infirma; assembly: GCA_963921195.1. Classification (NCBI taxonomy): domain Eukaryota; kingdom Metazoa; phylum Arthropoda; class Insecta; order Diptera; family Anthomyiidae; genus Pegoplata; species Pegoplata infirma. Next base: position 99,193,069 of record OY992537.1, on the reverse strand, counting down.
TAGATTATCGAATTTTTAAAAATTAGTACACTCAAAAAAAAAAGTTTGTAAAATTACAAGCGAAAGGTCTTGTAATTCTATTTTACTAATATTTTTGTCTATTTACAAAAATTCTTGTATTTTTAATAAAATAAAAACTACCGTGCGCTTTGTAATTTTACTATAATATGTTGGTAAATTTATTTAACAATTTTTTTAGGTAAATTAACAAAAAAAATAATTATTTTACAAATTAAAAAAAAAAATTACAAGGTGTTTAGCTGTTTTACACAAGAAAATTGTAATTGTACAACAACATTTTATTTGAAAGTATTTAGTCTTTCTACCAAAAAATGTTTTATTACAAACAATTTTTTTTTCAAGATTTTTTAGTTTACAAGTTTTTTAGTATTTTGACACAAAAAAATGTAATTAAACAAAGATTTGTATTGAAAAATAATTATGCAACAATAGAAGACGCAAAAATTTTCTAAGTCCATATTTTGTTAAAAATTATTTTTTATAAATAAAAAATTTCATAAAAAAATTTTAAAAATTTTTTAAGTTCCGGATACAAACATTTTTCAATTAGTTGTAAGCTTTATCAAAAAAATTTAATATTAAGACAATTTTTTGGTAACTTGCTTTAAGTAAAATACCACAATTTTTATATGTTTTTACTATATTATTGTTCTAGTTTTTTTGTTTGTATTTTTACCATTTTTTGGTAATTTTACCATATTTTAATGGTACTTTTTTTTAAATCTGGCACTAAAATGTCAATCAAAAGCTGTCAATTATGAAAAATTAAGTTTTTTCTTATTTTATCAGGTACTTAAACGTCCAATCTACAATATCCAAATTTTTTTTTTATAATTTTTCAAAAATACTTTGCTAAAATAATTAAAAATTCGAAAAAAAGGTAATATTTTTGACTAGTTTTTCTTGAAAATATAAGAAATTTCTTGTGTAGCCTCCTTTGCAATTCTCATATGTTCTACTTAAGAAAAACGAAATTCCGAAAAAAAATAAAAAAGTGCAGTGTTATACTCTAAAAAGTTTGTTAAAAGTGTTCAAGTAAAAAAAAATCATTTCAGGTTGTTAAAGTGCTACTTCAGCTGCCGAAGAAGGAAAAATAAGATGCACCAATGGAAAAAACCTTTAAATTTACAAAACCAATATGTAAATGTACCAAATTTTTTGTAAATTTACAAAACAAATATGAAAGTTTAGAAAACAAAATTGTATACTTACAGAAAAAGTTGTAATTTTACAAAAATAAAGTAGAAAATACAAAAACAATATTGTAAATTTACAAATTATTTGGTTAAACTACTGTTTTTACGGCAAAAAAATAAGAAAAAATGGTATATTTACAATAAAAATTGTAAATTTACCACTTTTTACTGTAAATATACAAGTTTTTTGCCATAAAAAACTGTAGTTAAACCAAACAATTTGTAAATTTACAATTTTATTTTTTTGATTTTCTACTTTATTTCGTAAATTTACAACTTTTTTTGTAAGTCTACAATAATATTTTACAAAAAAAAAATTGTAAATTTACACTTTCTCCCCGTAATTTTTTTGTTAAATCAATTTACAAATTATCCCCGTAACATTACGGGGATTCTTGCTAGTACATATTTTACAAAACCTGCCCCGTAAAATCACGGGGAATTTATGTCATTTTACAAACTTTTTTTTTTGAGTGTAATTATCGTTATCCTACGATCCTCCTGGGCAAAACATTTGTAGAATCGATAGAAGTTTTACAAAAAAAGATTTTAAAAAATTCGAAGAGTACAAACATTTTCAAAAATGAGATTTAAATTTTAAAACTTAAAAATCGCTACACTCAAAAAAAAAGTTTGTAAAATGACATAAAATCCCCGTGATTTTACGGGGCAGGTTTTGTAAAATATGTACTAGCAAGAATCCCCGTAATGTTACGGGGATAATTTGTAAATTGATTTAACAAAAGAAAATGTAAATTCACAATTTTTTTTTGTAAAATATTAACTTCGAGGTGAACATTTTTTTTGTAAATTTACAAAAAATTTTGTTATTTTACAAATCAAAATTGTAAACTTACAGAAAAAGGTTGTTATTTTACAAATAAAAAATAGAAAATGAAAAAAATAAATTGTAGATTAACAAATTATTTGGTTAAACTACTGTTTTTACCGCAAAAAAAGATTGAAAAACACGTATATTTACAATAAAAATTGTAAATTTGCAAAAAAAAATAAAATTTACAAAAAAAAAATTGTAAACTTTCAAAAAAAGTTGTAAATTTACAAAATAAAGTAGAACAAGTAAGAAAGCTATATTCGGCTGTGCCGAATCTTTAAATACCCTCCACCAAGGTGATGATTTAAAAAACAAAAAAGTTTGTTTTATTTATACCTCAGGAAATAAAAAAGTACCAAAAGTGTACTTTCGGTACTTTTAATAAAAGGTACTTTTTATAAAAGGTACTTTTAATGAAAGGTACTTTTTATAAAAGGTACTTTTTATAAAAGGTACTTTTTATAAAAGTTACTTTTTATAAAAGGTACTTTTTATTAGAGGTACTTTTTATAAAAGGTACTTTTTATAAAAGGTACTTTTTATAAAAGGTACTTTTTATAAAAGGTACTTTTTATAAAAGGTACTTTTTATAAAAGGTACTTTTTATAAAAGGTACTTTTTATAAAAGGTACTTTTTATAAAAGGTACTTTTTATAAAGGGTATTTTTATAAAAGGTACTTTTTATAAAAGGTACTTTTTATAAAAGGTACTTTTTATAAAAGGCACTTTTTATAAAGGGTATTTTTATAAAGGGTATTTTTATAAAAGGTACTTTTTATAAAAGGTACTTTTTATAAAAGGTACTTTTTATAAAAGGTACTTTTTATGAAAGGTACTTTTTATAAAAGGTACTTTTTATAAAAGGTACTTTTTATAAAAGGTACTTTTTATAAAAGGTACTTTTTATAAAAGGTACTTTTTATAAAAGGAACTTTTTATAAAAGGTACTTTTTATAAAAGGTACTTTTTATAAAAGGTTCTTTTTATAAAATGTACTTTTTGAAAACGGTACAGAATTTTCGGAACGTACTTGTTCCAGAATGTTTTACTTCACTAAAGGATCCTACATTCCTAATTTCAAGTTTGAATAACCATTATATTAGTAAATAAAAAAAAAAGTACCAAAAGAACTTTTTTACCCCCGTAGAATTAACATTGGCAAAACCCGCGCCTTAGTGAATCTTTTTTCCGGGAGGTGAACCGACATTGCAAATTTCAATTTTCTAGTACCATTATTTAAGGAAATATAAAATGTAACAAAAGTACATATTTTTGCCCTTTTTACCCTACTAGAATCATCATTGGCAAAAACCCAGCCTTATGGGATCTATATTCCGGGAGGTGAACATACAGTCCAAATTTCAAGTCTATGTGACATTTTTTTAAGGAAATATAAAAGGTACCAAAGTACAGATTTTTACCCTTTTTACCCCCTTAGAATCAACATTGGCAATAATCCAGCCGTACTGGATCTATATTCCAGAATGTGAACATACTGTCCAAATTTCAAGTTTCTATGACCATTATTTCAGGAAATATAAAAAGCACCAAAAGTACTGTTGTTTACCCTTTTGACCCCCTTAGAATTAACACTGGCAAAAATCCAGCCTTAATGGATCTATATTCCGGGAGGTGAACATACAGTCCAAATTTCAAGTCTCTATGATCATTATATCAGAAGATTTAAAAAGTACCAAAAGTACAGTTTTTTACCATTTTTACGCCCTTACCATTGGCTAAACTCCAGCCATAGTGGATCTTTATTGCGGGAGGGTAACATACAGTCCAAATTTCAAGTCTCTATGACCATTATATCGGGAGATATTAAAAGTACCAAAAGTACAGTTTTTTTACCCTTTTTACCCCCTTAGAATCAACATTGGCAAAAATCCAGCCTTAGTGGATCTTTATTCCGGAAGGTCAAACTACAGTCCAAATTTCGAGTCTCTAACTTCAGCGGTTTGGGCTGGGCGATGATGAATGAGTATGTCAGTCAGTCATATTACTCTTTTATATATATAAATTTTCCGGATTTGGGCGATTTTTGCCATAAAGTTTATTTCTGTATTTTATTATTTAACAAAATTTATTTTTTTAAATGAAATATTTTTTTTTTTTAAGAAATCTGAAAAAAATTGAATTTTGGCGATATTTTACATCCGGTTTGGCGACAAGGCCAAAAAAAAGTCTGGCAACCCCGTTAATATGACGAAGCAAAAAATGGACACACACACACACATGCTATATAAAAATAACTATTAATTTTTTTATTATTACTTAACGAACTTTTTTTTAATTAAATTTAGATTTTGTTTTACATATTTTAAAGCTTTTTTGTAAAGATTTATTTCCTTTCTCTCAGTTTTTTTTTTTTCATTTCCGTTTTCTTTCTTATGTATCACACAAAATATGAGTTAAATTAGGGTTATGTTGAAAAAAAAATTGTGTTTTTTAGTAATTCGCTCATAACTTTTAAAATACTTAACCGATTTAAAAAAAAAATACAGGAGTTTTTGCCTGGGAAAATTACGCAACTTTTGGTACCCCATGCGTTTAAATCGGTTTCGGAGTATTGCCAAAAACGTGATTTCAACAGACAGACAGACAGACGGACGGACAGACAGACAGACAGACAGACAGACGGACATCGCTAGATCGACTTAAAATCGATCAAGGATCATGAATATATATACTTTATGGGGTCCTAAACCAATATTTCAATGTGTTACATACGGAATGACAAACTTATATATACCCTCTATCACCAGAGTGGAGGGTATAAAAATCAAAAACCAAAATTGTAAATTTACAAATTGTTTGGTTAAACTACGGTTTTTTATGGCACAAAACATGTATATTTACAATAAAAAGTGGTAAATTTACAATTTTGATTGTATATATACCATTTTTTCTAATTTTCTGGCCATAAAAACAGTAGTTTAACCAAAAAGTTTGTAAATTTACAATATTGTTTTTGTATTTTCTACTTCATTTTTGTAAAATTACAACTTTTTTCGTAAGTATACAATTTTGTTTTTTAAATTTTCATATTTACAAAAATTTACAAAAAATTTGGTGTATTTACATATTTGTTTTGTAAATGTAAAGGTTGTTTTCCATTGGTGCATCTTATTTTTCCTTCTTCGGCAGCTGGAGTAGCACTTTAACAACCTGAAATGATTTTTTTTTTCACTTGAACACTTTTAACATACTTTTTAATGTATAACACTGCACTTTTTTATTTTTTGTTGACATTTCGTTTTTCTTAAGTAGAACATATGAGAATTGCGAAGGAGGCTACACAAGAAATTTCTTATATTTTCAAGAAAAATTAGTCAAAAAATAACAATTTTTTTTTAATTTTTATTTATTTTCACAAGTATTTTTAAAAAATCGTAATTTAATAATTTTTGGATATTGTAGATTGGATGTTTAAGTACCTGTTAAAATAAGAAAAACTAAATTTTTCATAATTGGCAACTTTTTATTGACATTTTAGGTGCCAAATTTAAAAAAATATACCAAAAAAATATGGTAAAATTACCAAAAAAATGGTAAAAATACAAAAAAAAACTAGAACAATTATGTAGTAGAAACACATAAAAATTGTGGTATTTTACTTTACGCAAATTACCAAAAAATGGTGTACAAATTCAATTTTTTTGCTAAAGCTTACAATTAGTTGAAAAATTTTTGTGTCCGGAACTTAAAACTGAAAACCTTGTAAACGATCTATAAAAAAAAAATTTTTGTAATAAAACATCTTTTTGGTAGAAACTTAATAACATCAAGTAAAATTTTGTTGTACAATTACAGCTTTCTTGTGTAAAAAAACTAAACACCTTGTAATATTTTTTTAATTTGTAAAATAATTCACTTTTTTGTAAATTTACCTAAAAAATTTGTAAAATAAATTTACCAACGTATTATAGTAAAATTACAATGCAAACTGTAGTTTTCGTTTTATTAAAAATACAACAATTTTTGTAAAAAGACAAAAATATTAGTAAAACAGAATTACAAGACCTTTTACTTGTAATTTTACAAACTTTTTTTTTTGAGTGTACTATTTTTTTTTTTAATTTTTTGTAATTGTCGAACCTTAAAATCATTTCTACTGCTCCAATGGTGCATCATAGAGTAGTCATTTTTAAGACCGATCCCCATTAATTTTTACGTTTTAACATTTCCTTTGAACAAACTAATACCCTATCTCCAATTTCATAGGGGGCTCCCACACAAAACGACATTTTTTAAAATTTGCTCCAAGAGCTCTAACTGCCCTAATAGTGCCCTTAGAGCAACAAAATGTATGACCGACCCACAATATTTTTTTAGTCCAAAAATTTTCTCTGAACACACCTACCCCCTATCTTTAACTATTAAGGCGGTCCCCATAAAATTTTTTTTATTTTTTGTAAATTCCGGTTTGACATGGAATGCCCCATATACTTTATGGGGCCCTAGACCAATATTTCGAGATGTTACAAACGGAATGGCAAACTTTTATATACCCTCTATCACTAGAGTGAAGGTTATAATTTAAGTTTATCTCAATTTTTATGAAACAGTTAATGGAAAAAAAAAAAAATTTTTTTTTTTTAATCTGCAACGTAGAAAAACGCCATTTTTGGAAATTTTTTGACAAATTTCAAATGACCGGTTTCAGAATTTTCTTGATATTTGTACTCAGCACGTCAAAACTATAAAAATGATTGAATTTTATCTGGAAATTTGATATGAAATGCCCTATATATATAAAAAGATTCCATGCAGTTGATAAAAAAAAATATTAAGGCTAATTTATAGAAATTAGTTTTCTGAAATTTACAAAGTATTATCAATAAATTTTGTAATTAATTTTCAAATAATGAAAAGCAATATTTAATAGTTTTGCAACTTTCTAGTTAATTGGAGTAGATAGATAAAGATGCAGCCTGCAATGCATAGAAATATGAAACCAAAAATCTTCTCTAAATAAATTCTCTATCCAATCAGCAGAAAAAGCTGCTAAAAATTCATCCATTCAAAGTCATATGAGAAATCTGCTGATTTTAGCAGACTCGGTTTGCTAAATAACTGTCTTGATTATCTAGATGAAATCAGCAGAGAAAGTTGTTGAAATTCAGCAAATAGAATCAGTAAAATTGCTGACATTTTTTTGTTATTTTCTAAACTGAATGACAGAGAATTTTCTTAAAATATTCATATCAGCAAAAAAATCTGCTAAAAGCTTTTTTGTAATTTTACAAACATTTTACCAATAAAATTGTACATTTTAAGTTTTTTGGCGCAATAAAACTTACAAAGAATTCTTTTGAATTTGCTAGATATTTTTTGTAAAAAAAAACTTGTAAATTTGTAAAATTAAAAAAAAATTAAATTTCGATCGATTTTTTTTCAATGCATTTTCGATTCTCTACACTCAAAAAAAAAATTACGCTTAAGTTTGTTATCAAAAATAATTTTAATTTAAAATTCTCGAAAAATTTTTGTAAATTTAAAAAAAAAATATATAATTAAACAAAAAATACAAGTGAGAAGTTAAATTTAAATTTTTCATTTATACAATTCAGAATGTAAAGCCTCAGCAGCCTCTTAAAACCTAAGACATTTTTCCCATACGTAGAAAAAGTGTCAGATTCTGAGTAAAAATATTAAAAACATGTATTCGCATAAAATTTGTAAGATAAAATTTTCAACAAATTTGAAGAAGCATAAAAGTGTGAAGTTAAAAACTATTCATAGTTTCTTAAGAAAAAAAATAAAATAAAATTGTTTAAAGTTCACAAATTATATGATGATGACATTAATTGCTTACCAACTGTAAAAGTGTTGTATTAGAGAGGCATTTTTTTTTTTTTATGACAAAAAAGTTTTTTTTTACCGATTTTGAATGTCCGGGAAAATTTTAACTTTCCTAGGCTTAAGACTTATGTGGTACAAATTTGAGAACAATCGTATTAAATTAACTCGTGTCGCCCAGCATTCAAAGTTTTAGATTTTTGAAAATTTAAAAAAAAAGTATAAACGTTAAATTCGACTTGGCCGAATTTATGAATACATTTTTTTAAGGAAAGTAAATTTTTTAATGTGAAAAAAACTAACAGTTTTGATTAGAAATATTTTATTTTGAGTAAAAAACTTTTTTTTGTCATTTTTGTAAAAATGAAAATAATTTACTAATATTTTTTTTTTTGAGTGCAAAATTTTTTTCGAGTGTAAATTTTTTTATTTTTTTTGACTTATGTGGTACAAATTTGAGAACAATCGTATTAAATTAACTCGTGGCACCAAGCATTCAAAGTATTGCATTTTTCAAAAATTAAAAAAATAAATCAAGTATTCAAATTAAATTCGACTTGGCCGAATCTATGAATACCCTCCACAATGCCTTTTTTAAAGGAAAGTAAATTTTTTAATGTGAAAAAACTAACAGTTTTGATTAGAAATATTTTATTTTGAGTAAAAAACTTTGTTTTTGTCATTTTTGTAAAAAAGAAAATAATTTACTAATATTTTTTTTGAGTGTAAAAATTTTTTTCGAGTGTAATTTTTTTTAGTGTAAAATATGTCTGACTGACAAAAATGCTCTGTTAAGTAATTTTGTAAGAGTGTTTTCAACAGGCGGACGGACGAACGGACGGACATCGCTAGATCGTCTTAAAATCGATCGAGGATCATGATTATACAGTGGGCGACAATACATTGGAGACTTTTTTATAGTAGATGCAATTTGTTAAAGACAAAGTTAATAATACTAAACGTTATTATTAGGGATGAGATTTCTATGCAAATGCATGTTTTTTGTCGATAGTCTAAACACGATTTGGACCGATTATCTTTCCGAATCCAGAAATTTGCTTTAAAATAGCATCGATTTGTTTTTGCATATTTTGGTTAAAATGCATATTTTGGTTTTAAGTGCATATATTGTGCATATTTCCAAGTATTAAGTGCATATTTTTGCATATTTTGATATAAATTAGCAAAAACACAAATTGAAATTTATTTGTTTCACAAACTATTTTAAATTTTAAATTTTTTTTTTGAAAATAAGAAAAAATATTTTTTTCTTTTCAATTTTTTTTATAGATTGTCCTAATTTCTAAAAAAAAAAATCCAGCCCATATAAAGTTTTAAATGTTACTATTTAAGCCCGGTGTTATTTTTTGCTTTTTTAAGAAGTTTTTCGAATGAAAACAATACTTTTATTTCACACATTTTATTTTTTAGTGCATATTTTTAGGTTTTTTAGTGCATATTTTAATCGCATATTTTCGAATTTTTAGTGCATGAAAATCTCTTCCCTAGTTATTATTATTAAACGAGTATATTATTATAAAAAAATTGTAGGTAGGTAATTTATCAAGCTATAATTTAAGCTTGATAGTGTCCAGATTGAGTTAATAATAAATGTGCTACGAGGGTCAATCTGGAAAATGAAATTATGTATAAACATTTTTAGAAAATACTTCCAAGTCGATTTTTTCCAAGTTCAAACATTTAAAATTTAAAAAAAGGTCCAATAATTCTTATTCAGTGCTCAAATAATTTTTCCAACATCCCAAACAAACAGCAAAATTTCTTAAGTACAGTAGAAAAAATCCACATTTTTTGACCTCCAATTCTTTTGACCACCAATTTATTGTAAACAAAGAAAATATGTTATTGGTTTTTAATTTTAGTACATCTAAGTGTATAGTAATGAAATAGTAAAATACTTGAAATTTTTCTTTGTTTACACAAAATTGGTGGTCAAAAGAATTAAAGGTCAAAAAATGCGGATTTTTTCTACTGTACTTAAAAAAAAATTCACTGTTTGTTTGGGTTGTTTGAAAAATTACTTGAGCACTGACTAAAATCTATTTGAACTTTTTTTAAATTTTTAATGTTTGAACCATAGAGAAACATAGAGGCGAAGGCGTCAAAAATTGAATTGTCAAAGTACAACTTGTTTACATGTATTTGTTGACAAAGTACGACTTGTAAACATGTATTGTGTGATGAATTCACATCGACAACGTACGTGTGAGAAATTAGAAAAAGATAGCAATATTGTTTTTTCTTTCACCTTCGCCTCTATGTTTCTCTATGGTTTGAACTTTGAAAGAATCGACTTGGAAGTATTTTTAAAAAATGTTCTAAAAAATGTCTATAAATATTATTATATTATAATATTATTAACTCAATCTGGACACTATTTTGAGGTGTTACAAACGGAATGACAAACTTATATACACCCTCTATCACTAGAGTGGAAGGTATAAAAAAAATTTAATAATAATGTGTGTTTCGACTCATCGTATTTATTAATTTTGAAGCGCTGAACACGAATATCAAAAAAATCGGTCGTACAATTTTCGAGATATTGCTATTCGAAATTTGTAAAAAAATGCCGGTTTTTCCTACGTTCAATGAGTTTTTTTTTTTTTAAATCTCAATATGTCTTTTCTTTGACCCTTTTATAGAGCTTGAATTTATTTCCCAGGTAAAACATTTTGCTTAATCCGGAAATTAAATCCAATGGTTCAAAAGGAGTAGTTTTAAAATCGGTCGAACAGTTTTCGAGTTTTTTCTTTGGACTATTTCGTAAAGCTTGAGAAAACATACATTTTATCTTAATTTGAGTGAAATCATACCATTTTAAACCACGGCGCCACAGATAAAATGATCGAATTTTGATTGAATTCATTTAAAATGAAATTTTTTTTAGTTTTTTGAAAAAGTCAAAAATAATTTTTTTCCGTTTTTTTTTTTTATTTTATTTCTTGACCCGGCGATCAAAGTTTGAAATTTTTTGAACTTTTTGAGAGTTTTTTTTCTAAAAATTAAAAATATCAAAAAAATTAAATCGGTCGAAAAATTTTCGAGATAAGTATCGCTATTTGCAATTTGCAAAAAATGGTGGCTTTTTCCTACGTTCAAGAAATTTTTATAAAAATATCAAAATTTCTTTACCCAGATGCTTTAATAAAGCTTGAGACAGTACATCATTTAAACATAATTGAAGCCAAATTCCATTATTTTAACCCGTGGCGGCCTTTAAAAATTTTCACCTTCATATATTTTAGATTTTTAAAAAATGAAAACTGACATTACTTTTATTAATTTTGGCATGCTGAATATAAATATCAAAAAATTTCTGAAATCGGTCGAGTGGTTTTCGAGATATCAACATTTGAAATTTTTAAAAAAAATTATAAAAATGGCAGGTTTTTCCTACGTTCAAAAAATTGGTTTAAACAAAGCTCAAAATTTTTTTCAACTAATTATTTTAAAGCCTACTCAGAGCATTAAAAAAAAATTAAATGTTTTTCCTTTGACCGATTTATAAAGCTTCAGACGATCTGTAATTTAAACCTAATTTGAGCCAAAGCCAATCATTTCAAAAATTGTGGATTTTTGGAAAATGTTTTAAAAAATTTGGGATTTTTGAAAAATAAAAAAATTATCTTGCGACAGAAAATATAGTAATTTTTTATAAAAGTACTTTTTTAACAAAAAGTACTTTTTGGAAAAAAAAGTACTCTTTTCTAAAAAAAGCACATTTTCAAAAAAAAAAAAAAATACTTTTTTACTACTTTTTTCTAAAAAAGTAGTATTAAAGTACTTTTTTCTGAAAAAATACCTTTTTTAGAAAAAAAGTATTTATTTTTTATAAAAATCACCTTTTTTTAAGAAAAAAAAATATTTTTGACTTTTTTTTATAATTTTAGTTTTATAAAAAAAAAGTCAAAAAAAAAGTTTTATTTTTAATGAATTCAATCAAAATCCTATAATTTTAACCTGTGGCGCCGTGGTTTAAAATGGTATGATTTAACTTTAATTTAGATAAAAAGTAAGTTTTCTCAAGCTTTCCGAAATATTTTTGATTTTTTTGTAAAAAAAATTCTTGGACGTTGGAAAAGACCGCCATTATTGAAATTTTTTGACAAATTTCCAAACCGCTCGACCAACTTCATATTTTTTTTTAATATTCGTATTCAGCATGCCAAAATTAGTAAAAATTATGATTCGCAAACAATTTTTATTTTTCTTATTTTTCCGAAATATCAAATTTTGGTAAACATTTTCCAAAAATCCAAAATTTTGATACAAGAGGGTTAATACGATAGCATTTGGCTTACAAAAGGGTTAAATGAAAGACATTTTGAGATTTTTTTAGAAAAAAAGTACTTATTTTTTAGAAAAATCACCTTTTTTAGAAAAAATGTACTTTTTATAGAAAAAGTCTAAAAAAAAAGGTATTTTTTCTAAAAAAAAGTACCTTTTTTTAGAAAAAAAGTATTTTTTTTAGAAAAAGTACTTAAAAAAAAATATCCTTTTTTTTAGAACAAAGTACTTTTTTCTAAAAAAGTAGTAAACAATTTACATTTTTGAAAAGTACTATATTTTGAGGATGTTTATTCTGGCTCGAGGTCATTATTTTCTTTACTAATTAAAACCATGATATTCTCATAGCATAATTTTCAAGAAAATTATTTTTTGTTTTAAATTTATTTATGTTGGTCATTTTTGCAAGACTTAATCGACACGTGTTTCGGAATTTGTCAAGATTCCATTGTCAAGATTATTTAGCAAAAATAGAAACGATTTACTACAAAGTAGCAAACGAGTCTAATGACAAATCGTTTGGTGCACAAATTAGCAAATTAATACATATTCGCCTCTATTCGCAATGAGAATTAGGAAGACGAAGAAATTGTACCATGCTAATAAGGCAACGATTATCAATAACCAAGACGGTATTTATACACAGCCTTTTTTTGCTTGCAATAAAGTCTCGCAACTTTTTTTTGTAGGCAAACGGGGGTGAAAAGAAAACGGGGTAGAAAAAAAATCACGAATTCTGTTTTCCTTCTTCTATGCTTCTCACCCCCGTTTGCCTACAAAAAAAAGTTGCAAGACTTTATTGCAAGCAAAAAAAGGCTGTGTATAAATACCCTCCAACAAAAATATTTAAAACAATTTTACATACGATAGTCCATTGGACTACAACAATATGTTTTTTGTGTTTTTGTTGTAACAAATACTCCATATTAGGGTTATTCATCACATGGCGTACCAACCATTATGTTCAAATTCTGATTAATTTTTATTAAAAAATAAATAAAACAATTTTTATTTTTTAATAAAAATTAATCAGAATTTTTGAAAAGTACTTAAAAAAAAGTAGCTTTTTTTAGAAAAAAAGTATTTTTTTTAGAAAAAGTACTTAAAAAAAATATCCTTTTTTTAGAACAAAGTACTTTTTTTTCTAAAAAAGTAGTAAACAATTTATATTTTTGAAAAGTACTTATTTGTCTAAAAAGTAAATTTTTTCTAAAAATTAATTTATTTTTTTAAAAAAAGTACTATATTTTTTTAAATAATACTTTTTAAGAAAAATAAGTACCATTTTTCTAAATTAGTACTTTTTTTCAGAAAAAATACGTTTTTGTCTTAAAGGAGGTGAGATAGTACGTTTCTAAAATAGTACTATTTTATAAAAAACGCTACTTTTTCTAAAAAAAACACTTTCTCTCTAATTACCATTTTTTTCTAAAAGAGCACTATTTTTTTTTTTAAGAAAGTACTATTTTTAGTATAAAATTCAATTTTGCTGCAAAATGTTTTTGTTCAACAAATTTTCTACAACATAATTTATACCCACCTTTATGCAAAATATCCGGGTCTTTACCCATTTCTACCCAATTTACCTATTTTACCGGGTATTTACCATTTGGGTATTTACCCTTTGCCCATCTCTACGGATGTTTCCAACGTTCAAGAAATTTTTTTAAAAAAAATCTCAAATTTTCTTTCATATTTCAAATAGCGATATCTCGAAAACCGTTCAACTGATTTTTTAAAATTTAGGTTCATCACATCAAAGTTAAAAAACATGATGTATCGCAAGATTTTTTTTTTTTTTAATTTTCAAAAAATTTAAATTTTTATCGCCGGGCGGTAGGATTTAGTTTAATTCAATTCGCCTCAAATTCGTACCACTTAATTTTTAGGTCTAGTAGAACCAAAATTTCCCCGGATACTTAAAAAAATCAAAAGTTTAAAAAAAAATTGCCACTCTAGTGTTATGTGTGTTGTATGTGTTCCTTGCATCTTTATGTTGGTTGACTGGTTGGTTGGTTAGTTGTTTCGTAGATGTTTTCTTGTTGTTATGCAAAACTGTTGCTAGTTTTTTTGTTTTTGATAAAAACATAGAAACACTACATACATTTTAGTGTAGTTTGGAAAACTTTTGACAATGGTTTACCATCATGCAACATGGAATATTATTAACTCACACCAGTGTTGCCACTTCTTGGATAATTATCCAAAAAATGGATAATTTAAAATTTTTTGGATACTCTTTGGATAATTACATTTTTGGATAATTTATGGATAATTTTATCATTTACAATTTAATGTTTTACATGGACAAAATATTTTTTTTTTTTATATTTTAATTTAATTTGGCCAAATTTATTGGGCAAAAGTTTTTAAAACTACAAATTGTGCTGGTGAAAATCTTTTTCTAAATTTAGAAGTTGTTTTTAAATTTCTTATGATTCTTCCATTTTCTAATTCATCAGTAGAAAGAGTTTTAAGTAATTTAAAGACACCAAAAACAGAATTGCGAAATAAATTATCTTCAAATACTGTTGCTTTAATTCTTTTTTACAAAAGAAGGCATTGAAAGAAATGGGGGTACAAATTTTGAGCCCACAAAAATATATTACACTCAAAATAATAACTCTGTAAAATACTCTGTAAAATGACTATAATCTCAATTCAACAGATATTTGACAGAGTTTTCTGTCAAAATACAGATTTAAAGAAAAAACTTTGTATTTTGTTGTGACAAAAAAACAAAGTTTCCTCTGTTATATTACTTTTTACTTTGTAATCTTAATTTTACAGATAATTAACAGAGTTTTCTGCTAAAATACAGATTTAAGCAAAATACTTCGTATTTTTTTATAAACAAAAAAGTTTTCAGTTTTGAGTAGTTTTTGTTTTTGTTACCAAACATCAAAATTTTTTTTGAGAAGAAGTTGAAAAAGTAGCAAAAAAAGCTATCAATTTTTTTTTCAGGAATCTTATAAAAATTTTACAAAATAACATGCATTTAACTAAACTTTGTAAATTTACACAGTTTTTTTTGTAATTTTTTTTTTTTTTTGCGTCAAATGTATTATACAAATATATGTAAATTTACATAGTTTCTTTGCTAAATGGTGGTTTATTTAACCAATATTTTACTAGAAACTCTGTAAATTAACAGTTTTTTTGTGTCCAAATCATTTTACAGTAAAATTACAGAGTTTTCTCTGTAAAAAAGCTTTCATATTTAACCAATATTATACTATAAACTCCGTAAATTAAGACTTTTTTCTGTTAAAATCATTTTGCAGAGTTTTTTAGTAAAATTACCAAGAAATGTTGTTAGCTGGAAAAGTATGGTGTTCTCTGTTAAATTAGCAGAGTTTTTCTGTAATTTAACAGAGTTATTATTTTGAGTGTAAAAAAACTGAAAAATGATATAGTAGTATACTGTTATAAAATATTTTTTTATTCTGAACAGTACAAAATGTATGATTTTTATTTAAAAAATAATTTCATGTATACTTTAATTTAAATTAAAATAATACACTTTTGTTTCGTTAAAACAAATAGTTTTTGATATTTTTTTTTTGGATAATTTTTGGGATTTTGGATAATTTCGGACAAACTCCTGGATAGTTTTTTGGTTCACTGGTGGCAACACTGACTCACACATAAAATACAAAATTATGAGTACAACTACTCAAAAACCTGTACAAGGAAAAGATAGTGGGTGGAAGCGAAAGAGCGGTTTAGGTGGGAGTTCAAAAGTTTTTAGGAGCACAGTGTTTTATAATCAAATACTTTAAAATTAAAATATTCAAAAAATTAGAATTTAAAAATTAAGCTCTTCAACTTTTGATTTTCACAACTGGCAGCACCAATTTTGATTCCACTTGACCTAAAAGTTATTTGTTACTTATTTGGGGCCAATCGGTGTAAATAAAAGAGCGGAGCCCACCGACCAAAGTTTTGCATTTTTGTTTTTTTTTTAATATATGAGGCATTCCACACCAAATGTTCAGCAAATAAAAGTTATATCGTGTTAATATAGAATCATTTTCAGAGTATTCGCCCTTAGGGCATTATTAAATAACACAAATAAAATATGAGTTTTTCAAAAAGTGGGCTTTGTAGGCATGGTCAAATATTGAAAATATCAGCATTTTTTGCCTGAGTATCTTTATTTCAATATTTACATATGTAAATTTAATGAAACACAGAAAAGTCTTTAAAATAAAAGTTTTTTTAGATTTTTGTATGCTCTATCGATTAAATAAATAAAAATTGGAAAATTTTTTTAATGTTTAGTGTTATTTATTTTAGAAAATTTTGTCAACAGTAAAAAATAAATGTTGATGTTTGTTAAAACTAATGAATAATTACTGGGATGGTTTTCAATTGTTTATTCACTAGTTTTAAGTGTGTTTTTCATTTGTTTTTGCCTACAAAATATTTTGAGTGTAATTATATAGAAGTATTTAATACTATTAATGAACTCAGAATTTAAAATATTCACGCTATATTGTAATTCAACAAATAAATTACTGATTTTTTACGTGTTTATAAGATGTCTGTGTCCAATTAGCAGAAATATCTGCATTTTGAGACATTTGAGAAATCTGCTGATTTTAACTGACGCGGTTTGCTAAATTTTTGTCTGGATAAACAAGGTAGTCTGCAGAAAAATCTGTCAAGACCGCAGGTAAATCTGCTGATTTCTGTTGAAAAATCTTCTGATTTAAGATAAACAGCCTGAAGATCCACATTGTATTTTATTTAAGTAAAAAATACTTTTTTTTGTTAAAAACTGTTATAAAAGAAGAGAAGTTTTTCAATAAACTTTTAAATTTTTTTAAAGAAAATTTTCTTACAAATAGGATAATTTCTGTAAAATTAATTATTCATCCGATTGTTCTCATTTGGATAATTTTTAGTTTTAGTTGTTTAAAATTGACAAAAATTAAAAAATGTCAACAAATTATGTTTGTAAAATTACAAAATAATCTGCTAAAATTTGCTCAAATTTTTTTTTTTTACAAAAATGCCTAAAAAAGTATTTTGCTCAAAATAAATCGTTCTGAACAACATTTTTATACATTTGCGTATTCCGCCAAGTCGAATTTTATTTTTTTTCTTGTTTTTACTAAATAAATAATTTTTTTTTGAATATTCGGCTTCGGCTTTGGTTTTGGCCGAATAGTGAAAATTTGGCCGAATATTCGGCTTCGGCCAAAAAAGGTGTATAATAAGTTAAAGAAGTAATTTTAGCAGAAAAATCTGGTAAAATTTTTCTAATTCAAACTGAAAGTTGTTTTACAGATTTTTCGATAGAGTTTTTCTTCAGACTGTACGACTTGGGCTCACTGTGTATTTAACTCCTGAGAACCACCTCTCTACGCTTCCATGCATGGATGACAACGCCAGCAACACTTGAGCGATCCAGTTTTGTCTCTTCTTTTATATTCCAACTGAAAAATGCTTACATTACGTGGCAATCACTTTTCTCTTCAGAAATTTTTAAGCAAATTGCGAATGTGATCATTGGTTGGACAGATTTTTTCACTGTTTTTGCCCAAATAACAATCCGATTTCCAATGAACAAAAATTTATTTTTTAATTTTACGTACATTAAAAATATTTTACTTTGTATTTTATCAGCAAAAAATTTAAAATAAGTAATATTAAAACAACCGAAACAATACCGTTATAATACCGGTAAAAATCCGAATAAAGGTATTGGTTTTTAATCGGTAACGGTATTTAAAATTTTTTATTTCGGTATTGGTAACGGTAACGGTAACGGTTGTCAATATTAAAGGGTTTTTAATCGGTAACGGTATTGAAAGGGTAACGGTAGCCAACACTGGTTTTGCCTTGTTTTCGAGAAATCAAATTTTAAAGATTGCACTACGCTAATTTTATACAATAATTTAACTTGTGCGTATGAGTAATAAAAACACCTAAACAATATTTAAACAAGTAAGAAAATTATAGTCGGTCAAGACCGACCGTATAATACCCTACATCAGAGTTTCCCGGAAAATGGGTCCCAAGTTCAAACATGGAGTGATTAGATCTATATTTATTCAAATCTTTAATAAGTGTAAAAAAACACTCACTAATCAAATTTGAGTGAAATACTCTTCTTTTTGTTGACAATAAATCGCTTCAACTGAATATCGGGCGAAATTTCCACATGGGACCTAAGTCCAAAAATGGTCCGATGATAATCAGATTTGATAAGGTTATTAAAGTACGCGTTTAACATACACAAACAGAATTTTAATTAAATATTTTCTATTTTCATGAGATTTGAGAGATTTATGTGAAAATCGGGAAGGTGGTTTATATGGGGGCTACAAGAAGAACTGGTCCGATTTCTTTAAAATTGGGAATGGTGATTTGTGTAGATAAAACATGATTACCTGCCAAATTTTGAAAAGATACCTATTAAAATGCGGCTATTAGAGTCATTTGAGCAAAAACTGAAGAGGACCTTTGTATGGGGGCTAGGTCTAAATATAGATCGATTTTTTCCAATTTCAATAGGCTTCGTCAAATTTCAAGTCAATTGATTAAGAATTGCGACCTGTATCGTGTTTACACCGTTTACATGGACAGACAGACGGACAGACGGACGGACGGACATCGCTAAATCGACTCAAAAAGTGATTCTAAGTCGATCGGTATACTTAAAAGTGGGTCTAGAACCACTATTTCGGGTAGTTACAAACATCAGCACAAACTCATTATACCCTGTACCACAGTGTGGTGTAGGGTATAAATAGAGATGGGATCGTGAATGAGTTTTTAATAACGATTACGCACGCTCATGAAAGAAAAAAATTAGTCACGCACGATATTTTATTTTGATGCGATGAAAAAAAAAATAAATCGGTTGAACGGTTTTGGAGATATCGCTATTTGAATTTTACAAAAAATGGCGGTTTTTCTAACGTTGAAGAATTTTTTTTTTATTCTCAAAACTTCTTTTCCTTGTCCCTTTTATAAACCTTGAGACACGTGGCTTCCTTCGATCAAAGTTTTGGTTATTTAGAAAATTTTCACCAAAAACTCCAAACTTTGATAGAAGGGCGCCATGGGTTAAAATGTTCTGATTTGGCTCAAATTAAATTTAAAAAAAAGTTTTCCTCAAGCTTCATGAAATTCTTGAAAGTAGATCATTTTTTTGACAATTTCAAAAAGCGATATTTTGAAAACCGTTTGACAGATTTCATTTTTTTTTTTATATTTGTGTTCAGCGAAATTTTTTTATTTTTTTGATTGCCGGGCGCCACCTGGTTGATTTCATCCGATTGGCCTTACATTTCTAATACATAACTCTTAGGTCTAATAAAGAACGGCCCGGTTATAATCTGGACGACTTATGTGCCTTATAACTTTTGAATGAAAAGTCACATTTTTATAATTTATGTATCAAATTAAAGGAAATTTTTCCACTTTTTTTTTTGTACAAGTTTCAAGTTTGTAGGTTAAATATTCTTTAGTACAGACGTCATTAACCGAAAAAAAGATGAAGAAATTTTGCACATCCTTCGGTGCTACCTCTGCATCAAACTTAACATTAAATTTAACAGTATTATACATTTTTTGCTTCTTTATACTCTCCTTCAATTTATTTTTTTTACATTTGGCAAATTTTTTTCGATTGGTTAAAATTGTGGGCAAAACTCGTTTTTTACTCCATGTGATTTCTAACATCAAATTTGACGCAGGTTTCATGTGGCAACCTTTAAACTTCGTTTAAACATTGGTGTTTAAAAAGCGAAATCATGTTTTGGCATCAAATTTCGATTTTCTCTTGCGGGTTTAGTCATTTATCGCTCCGTAGAACTTTAATCCTACAGGATTCATTCAAGGGAGGTATGTTTTTTTTCAACTTGATATGTTTTTTTTTCAAACTTTTGGCTAAAACGATATTTTTTACGCGTTTATGATTTCAAATTTATGCTTTCTATAGCCCCGTAAGGATTCAAAACACTAAGCACTGTTAATTTTAGAATTTTAAAAGTTTAAGCAATTTCTGAACAGCTGTATTTCTCAAAAAACGTGAAAATGTGCAAAATTTCTTAATCTTTATTTTGGTTAATGTCGTCTGTACGAAAAAATATTTAACCTTCAAACTTGAAACCGGTACCAATAAAAAGGTGGAAAAATTTCCTTTAATTTGATAAATGAATTATAATAATGTGTCTTTTCATTCAAAACTTATAAGGCACATAAGTCGTCCAGATTATAAGTGGGCCATTCTTTAGAATCAAAATTTAGCCGGACACTTTGAAAAATCAAAAGTTGGGAAAAAAAATCAATGCGCTAAATATGAATATCAAAAAATTTAAAAATAAAATCGATCGAACGGTTTTCGAGATATTGCTATTTGAAATTTGCAAGAAAATGGCGGTTTCTATCTAATAATGTTTTTAATTAAAATCTCCAAATTTCTTTTGTTTGACCCTTTTATAAAGCTTGAGGCAAAATTTCATTTAAAATTAATTTGAGCCGAATTCGATCATTTTAACCTGTCACTTCCAAAATTTTCACCAAAAACTCTAAACTTTGATCGAAGGGCGTCGTGGGTTAAAATGTTCTGATTTGTATCAAATTAAATTTCATGAAATCTGTCTTAAGTTCTATAAAATAGTCAGTGGAAAAAAAAAATAAGATTTTGTTTTAGAAAAAAATTTTAACGTAGAAAAAAGTCGCCATTTTTTAAATTTTTTGACAAATTTCAATTGGCGATAACTCGAAAACCGCTCGACCGATTTCGGAAATTATTTGATATTAATTAATATTCAGCATGCACACAAAAACAATATTTTTCCAATGAACGATTTTCATAGTACTTATTAACAACTTATAAACTTTTTCATAGTACACCAGTGTTGCCACCAACAAAATCGTAAATTACACATGGATCATGCCAAAATTACACATGAAATCACGAATTACACATGCTTTTTTTAATAACGTTTTTTTTTGTAAATTTTCGAAATATAACGGTTAAGTCTGTCGATTAAGTCGATTTTGACATAAAACTCCGTTAAATCGACAGTTAACAGCTAACTGTACATGTAATCCGCCCTAAGTCTGGTTTGTACTGCTCAAAAAACCTAAAATTTATCGTTTTGTGCGAAATTTCTGTCGGGATAACCTAAGTCAAATCAGAAGAAAATCTGAGAAACAGCAAAAAAATATATTGATTTCAGCTGAATATCTGCTCATTTTAACAGAAACCCCTGCTGATTAAAGCGAAAAAATTCAGCTAAAATATTCACAAAAATATTTTTGTAAACTCAGCAAACAGAATCAGTAAAATTACTAAAAAATTTCTGTTATTTTTTAAAACTGAATGACAGAGAATTTCGTTAAAATATCCATTGCTGCAGAAAAATCTGCTAAAAGTTTGCTTTTTTAACTGAAACCCCGTTTTACAGTTTTTTAACATGCGAATTCGTTATGAAATCCATCCAAAATTCACGGTTTTGCTTATAACATAACCGAATTTATTAAAACAAATTATAAAAAAAAATGCTCAAAAAAGTAAAAATTTGAAATTACACATGAATTACACATGCAGACAATTACACATGGGCTACACATGAAAAAACAAATTACACATGATATGTGTAATTACACATGAGGTGGCAACACTGTAGTACACACTAAAAAACGCTTTGTCAAATTACAGTCGAACTCGGTTATAACGAACTCGGTTATAACGAATTCTCGCTTATAACGAACTCATTCTAAAGTCCCGACGTTTTGGCAACAATTTTCACACAAAATACCTCTTTTATAACGAACTCGGTTATAACGAATCCTCGGTTAAAACGAACTACTTATTATGGCCCTACGAACACAATTTCATGTATATTTACCTTTTTATAACGAACTCTCATAAATATTTTGAAATTCGCATCAATTATGTTCACCAAACTCACAAAAGGTTAGAAATTATTGGTTTATATTAGCTTTGTTTGTTTACCTACTACAATTTACTATTTTTTACTCATTTTACTACTTTTGCTCAAAATCCGTTCGAGTACACATAAAAATAGTAAATGTAGTAAGCAATTTAAGAGAATATGAATTTCTCTTTTACTAAAATTTTACTACAATTTACCGAAAGAATTTCAATGCGTAAATAAAAAAATTATGTCAAATAAATTATTGACAAATTTTAATATTTATTTCCAAAGAAAAATTTTAATACATAAAATAAAAAAAGGAAAATCTGCTAATTGTAGGATACATGGTTTTGCAAGTAAATACACATCTTTACAGAAATCTGCTTAACATCAAGCATTGATTCTTGGTAGAAAAAACATGAGCTCTTGGTGGGAAAATCTTATTTTTCCCACAGACGTTTTGTAAGATGCAAATGTATTTTTTTTGTCGATTTTGTATTTAACGGGCCTTTCTTAAGATGGTGTTTTTAAATATATTTTGGAGTGTTTCATATACTAAAATCCTTGGATTTTAAGGGTAGAAAAGTTGGTGAAAATGTTCTACTAAAACTAACTTTGGATATTAAAAAAAAGTCCAATTTTTTTCTTAATTACTCAGAATCTAATTAAAGTAAAGAGATTCTTCTCTCTGTACATTTTTTAATAGAATACCAAATATTCTATAGCATCTTATAAGATTCTGCGATTTTCTGTAGGGAACACTGCTAACATTGTGCTAACACTATAGCAAAATAACTTTTTATTGTAAAGGTTTTTAAGTAGAAGAATTCTTCAGATTCTGAAGGATTTTCTATTAAAAAACAAACGGTGTTCAGTACTGACAAGGAAGGTCTTTCAATGGGCATCTACCATTTGTCCTGAAACTTCCAAAAGGGAAAGATGTGATAAAAATAAAAGTTACTTGTATTTTTAGCTGCCTAATTTAACTTTTAAAAAAGGCTTTTCACCTAATGAAAAAATATGGGAAATTCCCAATAAAATCTAAGCTAGCAGGAATTTCGCAAAAAGCAAAAACAAGGGTCAACTTAATTTTATAGGGTTATCATATATGATTTTGACGGTCGTACGTATCCATAAAAACCACCCCAAATTTTACACATTTTTGACTGCAACAACCTAACGAACCCGGCTTTGAACACGTCCAATATGCCATTGGATAGGCCTTCACAAAACCTTTCGACCGGTATAAAATGATTGAAGCTATTATTTTAAAGAAATGTGGAAAATTAAAAAAAGCGAACAAATTCCCATTTGCTCCTTTTAGATCCGCTAAATGTGGGATTGTAAAGCTAACTCTTATTTTTCTACCTTCTTTCCAATATACAAGTCTCAGTAAAATCGGTTGGTCCTCCCTTGTGATTGCATTTTTGCAAGAAAATTTTATCAGCTTTTGAACACCTTTCTTTGGGAAAAACTTCTTTAAGGTCTTCTTTATCTTAAAAGAAAGTACTCAGATGCCAAGATTTACATGAAAAATTACTCAAATTTTGAGAATTTTTCTGCAGGAAAAAGTATAGAATATAAAAATTTGTTGTAAAAAGTAAAATATTAAAAAAAAAATTGAATGATAAATATATTTTTACTACTTTTACTACTTTTCGTTTTTTTACTTTTTTGGATTTTTCGCTCAATGAGTAAAGTTTGACAATATTTCTCATTTACTACATTTACTACAAAAAAAGTAATCAAACAGACCTATTATAATTTTAATAATTTTTTTTTTACATTTTTAATGTTTTCTTCTCAATGAGTAGTTTACTTTAAAAAAAAACTTTAAATAAAACAAAATTAGGATTTTTTTTTTGAAAATAAAACAAGGTTGATATAAAATATACCCCGCTTATAGCGAACTTCGCTTATAACGAACTTCGCTTATAACGAACTATGTTTACTGGTCCCTCGGAGTTCGTTATAACCGGGTTTGGCTGTACTAGGAAAAGTCTTGTAATCCCATTTGACCAATATTTGACAGTTTTCCTTGTTTTTTAACAAATCGAAATTTATATTTTTTTTTGTAATTTTACATTTTTTTTTTTGTAATTTTACAAATTTCCAAGATAATTTGTCAAAAAAAGTCTTGTTAATTCACGAGAATTCCTTGTAATTTCAATTGCGCCAAAAAAACTGTAAATTTACAATTTTCTTGGTAAAAAACTTGTAAAGTTACAAAATTATTGGTAAAAAGCTTTTAAAATTACTAGGAATTCTCGTAAAATAAGAGGCAGCAAAAATTCTAGCAAAATTACGAAACCTCCTTGTAAATTTTATCGTGTCAAAAATTTTGTAAATTTACAATTTTATTGGTAAAAACCTTGTAAGAAATTATTGGTAAAAAGCTTGTAAAATTACTACAAATTTTTGTCAAATAGGAGGTAGCAAAACAACAAAAAAATAAAAGTTTTTCTTGTAATTTTACAAGTTTTTTTTTAATTGTATTTATCAAAAATGTTAAATAGTTCTTAAATTTCACATATTATGATTTATTCATAAATACTATGAAAAAGTTTATAAATATTATGAAAAAGTTAAGAAATATGTATGAATTTGTTCATAAATACTATGAAAATCGTTCATTGGATTTTTTTTTTTTTTTGTGTGGCAAAATTAATAAAAGTAATGTCATACTTGCTTAACAGCCAACTTAGCGTATCGGTCTAGAGTGGTCGTACCTAGGGTGTTCAATTAATCGGGTTTTTTAATTGTTCGATTAAACGATTAATCGATATTTGCCATTTTTAAATTATTCGATTAAACGAAAAAAATTTTAAAATTGTTCGATTAATCGAATAATTACAAATTCAGAAATTTTCTAAATTACAAGACTTTTTTCGGCAATTTTAGAAAAAATTGGTACTTGTGTAAATAAACAACATTAACACAGCGTGACAAAACTGACCATTATTTTAGAAAACAAGAGGTGTGACCAACGTTTCTACACTCAAAAAAAAAAGTTTGTAAAATTACAAGTAAAAGGTCTTGTAATTCTATTTTACCAATATTTTTGTCTTTTTACAAAAATTGTTGTATATTTAATAAAACGAAAATTACAATTTGCTTTGTAATTTTACAATTTTATGTTGGTAAATTTATTTTACAAATTTTTTAGGTAAATTTACAAAAAAGTGAATTATTTTACAAATTAAAAAAATATTACAAGGTGTTTAGTTTTTTTACACAAGACAACTGTAATTGTACAACAAAATTTTACTTGATGTTATTTAGTCTTTCTACCAAAAAAATGTTTTATTACAAGCATTTTTTTTAAGATCGTTTACAAGGTTTTCAGTTTGAAATGTATGTATTAAAAAGTTCAAAATTCCAATGTAATTTTACAAAATTTATTTTATTACTAGAATTATTGTTGTTTAACAAAAAAATTTAATTATTCAACAATAGATCACGCAAAAATTTTCTAAATTCAGATTTTTTTTTGCGTTTTGGAGTAAAAATTTAGTTAAAAATCATTTTTTATAAATAAAAAATTTCATGAAAAAAAAATTTGGAAATTTTTAAGTTCCGGACACAAAGATTAGAGTAGATTAGATTAAAGAGGCCCTATGCACTGCGACCAGAAAGATCTATTGTGCAACCTAAAAAAGGGTGCCCTAAATATTCAGGCTTCTAATAAAGCCGAGAATCCTATTTGGCAGAGAGTTCCACACGTCAGTCGGAGATATTAAGTGTCCCCCTAGATGTTGAAGTCTTCTACCAGTCAGTCCGGACACAAAAATTTTTCAACTAATTGTAAACTTTAGAAATAAAATTATCTTTTACACCATTTTTTGGTAATTTGCGTTAAGTAAAATACCAACATTTTTATGTGTTTCTACTATATAATTGTCCTAGTTTTTTTTTTGTATTTTTACCATTTTTTTTTGGTAATTTTACCATACTTTTTTGGTATTTTTTTAAATTTGTCACCTAAAATGTCAATAAAAATTCGAAAAAAAATTGATATTTTTTGATTAATTTTTCCTGAAAATATAAGAAATTTCTTGTGTAGCCTCCTTCGCAATTCTTATATGTTCTACTTAAGAAAAACGAAATGTCGAAAAAAAATAAAAAAGTGCAGTGTTATACTTTAAAAAGTTTTTTAAAAGTGTTCAAGTGAAAATAAAATCATTTCAGGTTGTTGAAGTGCTACTCCAGCTGCCGAAGAAGGAAAAATAAGACGCACCAATGGAAAAAAACTTTAAATTTACAAAACAAATAAGTAAATAAACAAAATTTTTTGTAAATTTACAAAACAAATATGAAAATTAAAAAAAAAAACAAAATTGTATACTTACAGAAAAAAGTTGTAATTTTACATAAATTAAGTAGAAAATACGAAAACAATATTGTAAATTTACAAATTACACTGCGTGACAAAACTGACCACTATTTTAGAAAACAAGAGTTATGACCATCAATTCTATATATTTCGGGCATGCTGATTCGAATGGCGTACTCCGTTTTTTGATGTATGGTACAGTTTTTTTGCAAAATGTCTTTAAAGATTGGCCTATTTTCACCCGGTTTTTTTACGAAAAATTTTGCAAAGTTAATGATTTTTAAATTTTATGGCACAGAAAACACAGATATGACCTGTAGCAATATTTTTCAAGCTAATTTGGTTTTAAGATTTTGATCTTAGGCCTTTAAAATCGCGAAATTCTTCATTATTTGATGTTTTTTCGAATTTAACCGCTAAATTGGTTTTTAATTAAAAACTTGGTTCTAATAGATCACAAAGGCATCCATAACAAAACAAATAGTAGACACAAAACATCTATGTGCTGTGGACCATCATGCTAAAAATCGCGAAAAAGTGTTTTTTTCGTATGGTAGCATCATTCTACGAGATGATTTAAAGGTCCATCTTTTAGTATATAACGTGGGAACATTAAAAAATTAACTGACCAAAAATTTGGCCAAAAAAGTTTTCATTTGCAAAAGTTATCTTAACAAAAACTATTACTACAGTGTTTGTCCTACAATAAATTCAAATATTGAAAAATAAATATATTTATTTTAGTATTGCATATGTTAAGGAAATTTGAAATTTTCAAATTGAAATATTTAAATAATCATAAATACTTATAAGAATATGTTTAAACACGCATTTACTGTTGTACGCCAAAAAAACAATAGTTTTAACCATCACTTCTTAATATTTTGGACATGCTGATTCCAATGGTGTATTCTTTTTTTCGATGTATGGTACTGTTTCTTCGTGAAATCTCTTTGAATTTTAACATATTTTTATTCAATTTTCTACATACAAAATTGTTTAAATACGCGTAAATCCATCCTCTATGAATTGGAATATAAGACAGGTCATGTGGGCATATTTTCACTAACATTTTGGCACCCAAAAGTTAAACAAGAACTGCATATTCGCGTTTAACATCATTTAGTAGTATAAAGTTAAGAATATGTTTAAACGCGTATTTACTGCTGTACGCAAAAAAAACAATAGTTTTAAAAAACACTTCTAAATATTTTGGACATACTTATTCCAATGGCGTGCTCCATTTTTTTGTTGTATGGTATAGTTTCTTCGCAAAATGTCTTTTAAGTATAACAAATTTTTATAAAATTTTCTACATACAAAAATTTTTAATTACGCGTAAACTATAACCTTGATGAATTTGAATATAACACAAGTTGTTCCTGTATTCATATTTTCATTAAAAATTTGGCTTAAACATTGAATTTTATATCTCACGAATTCCTCCAAAAAGAGAGAAAAAAATTTAATTTTCTGACCTCAGATCTTTTAATTTTCTTTAAATAAACAGCATGCAATTTCTTTAAAGCCAACTAAACATATCCATTTTAAATTTTAAAAAAATCAAGATTTTTTCGCGAATTTTATTTTCTTCAAAAATTAAAAAAAAAATCAAAAGCCATGTCTTCGAAAGTATTTATCCGAATGCTACCATTCAAAAAGCATTCGACTTTAACAAACGTCCTTTTTTATACCAATGCACTACAGTGTCCCTTATTTTGGAAATGTTGAGACGTTACCCGCTCATTTTTATCCATTTGACTTAAAAATTACTCGGTAACAAATTTACGCCCCTACGACGACGGGGCCTTAAAGAGCGGGGCCTTAAAAATCATTTTTCCATACAAACCAAAAAAAAATTTTTTATTTTTAAATTTTTTGTTGTTAATTATTATATTACTTGGTTAGCTTATTCAAGACAAAAAATTGATTTTCAATAAAAAAAAAATAACACTCGAAAAAATTTTTACACTCAAAAAAAAAAAAATAGTAATTTTTCTTTTTTTTTTGTTTTTTAATGATAAAAAAAAGAGTTTTTTACTCAAAATAAAATATTTCTAATCAAAATTGCTATTTTTTTACATTAAAAAATGTACCAAAATTGCATTGTGGAGGGCATTCAAAGATTCGGCAAAGTCGAATTTAACTTTTCTACTTGTTTGGACCTTTTGTGATTTTTTTTGTAAATCTACTTATGAGATTTTTCCCTACAAAAAATAAATTTTATGTTTATTCTGTAATTTTATCAAAAAAGTATGTAACTTTGAGGAACCATCTCTTTGTAAGTAGTATTTATTTGATTTTTACGATTCAAAAAGCATTTGACTATAACAATTTTCCTTTTGTATATGAATGCACTCAAAAAAAAAATTTTTTTTTAAACGCATTTTTTTAAAACGCTGTTTTGATGCAAATGCAATTTTTTTAAAACTTTATCCCCATTAAATTTTTTTGAAATCTGCATAAATCGAAAATATAGCAGTTTTTACATAAATATACCGATTTTTTTTGGGACCGGGTTTTTTCTAATTTGTGCGATTATTTAAAAAAATACTTAAATATGTTTTTTTTATATCACAAATATTTTATGTAAAAATGCTATATTATCGATTTATGCAGGCTTCAAAAAAAATTTAAGGGGAAAAAAGTTTTAAAAAATCAATTCAAAAATTGCATATGCATCAAAAATTAATTTAAAAAAAAATTTAAAATTTTTTGAGTGCATTCATATACAAAGGGACAATTGTTAGAGTCAAAAGCTTTTGAATCGTAAAAATCAAATAAATGCTTTCAAAGATATGACTCTTCAAAGTTTATTACTTTTGGGATAAAATTATAGAATAAACATAATTTTTTTTTTATGGAAAAATCTTGTATGTAGTTTTTAAAAAAATTACGAAAGGTGGAAAAATCACGAAGGCTCTAAAAAGCTGCACTCTTTTATACACATTTGTAATATAGAGCCAACAAAACATATTCATTTTCAGTTTTTTAATTTAAAAAAAACGCGATTTTTTCGCGAATTTTATTTTCTTCAAAAATTGAAAAAATCAAAAAGTATTATAATATGAAGAGCCACGTCTTCGAAATTATTTGTTCCAATTTTAACACAAAAAATTTTATTCTTTCGATTTATTATAAAAGTTGCATTTGCATTAAAAACTAACTTTTTAAAAACAAAATTTTTTTGAGTGCATTGATATAAAAAAAGAGGATTGATAGAATCGAATGCTTTTTGAGTGGTAGAATTCGAACAAATAATTTCGAAGATTGCAATGGTGTACTCTGTTTTTTGATGTATGGTACAGTTTCTTCGCAAAATGTGTTTAAAGTTTAACATATTTTTATTAAATATTCTACACACAAAAATGTTTAAATACGTGTAAACACAGGTCCTGTGGAAAATAAAGGGCTTTCGGGAAAATCCGAAAATCCAAACGAAAAATACGGGTCAGTTTAATTTTGATAGAGATTATTTTATATGATTTTGGCGGTCGTACGTATATACATCTCCATATAAACTACCCCAACAATTATACATTTTTGACAAAAACGAACTTAACGAAGTCGAATTTGGACACGACCGATACACCATTAGACAGGTCTTCGAAAAACATTTCAACCTGTATAAAATGTTCATATAGATTCTTTTGAAGAAATGGGAAAAATCCTAAAAAAAAACTAAAAAAAAATCCGTTTTCCCCCCTCCCCTTTGACCCGCTAAATGTGAGATTAGGCCGCTATAAAAAAACAGGTAACTCGTCTTTTGCTCCCCTCTTTCCTATATTTAGGACAATCGGCTGGTGCCCTGTGAAAGACCGCCCTATTACGTAAGCTTTTTAAAACTAAAAAAAAAAAAAATTGAAAATGTTTACTCCCAATCAGCCTAATTTTTTTTTTTTTTTGTAATGATCACTTTTGGAACTGAAATGCTTGTCCGACCAAAATAAAACTTTTTGTCATTAATAAGTTATTCAAGCTTAATTATAATTAAAATAAAAATAAATATATATCAAAAAAACAATTTTTTCATTGTGTGAACTTTTTTTTAGACAAAATGTTTGTTTAGGACCCGATAGAGCCCGATCACGTGTTATTTTCTCATAGCGCTTAATATACTATATTTCGGATGACCCGTACAAAAATCAAACTTTTGTTTTTATGAACCACCCTAATACATACACCACACTCACTGCTTTTCCATTTTTATTTCTCAATTTCATAAGAACAAACAAAAATACACGATTCAATGTTTTTTTTTTAATAAATGTATTATTTTTAATAAATGTATTTTTTTAATAAGTATGCAAACAATTATTGCGGCCGAAATGTCAAAATAAAAGCAACTCTGTTTGTTATTTGCACACAATTCCGTGTGCAAATGAAATATACTATTGGTTTTTTGTGAGGATATGAATAAAATTGTGAGGATAAATGCATGTGCAACTGAAATGTCAAACGCATATAATTTGTTGTTGTGAGTTTGCACACTTTGCAAATATTCCTAGTTTATCAAATTTGCACCGTTTATCATCCAAAAAGCAAATGATGTGAGCTCCACTATTATACAGTTTTGAAAAATCTCAAAATATTTTTCAAGTCAAAATAAACTTGAAAAATTTACTTGAGAACTAACATGCCGTTTACTTTGAGAATGCTATTGTTTTCACGTTGAGAACTATGCTATTCTCGACTAGTTTTCAAGGCTAAGGTTTGGATTTAAAATTAGATATCAATATAAGATTCAATGTTTTTTTTTGAAATGTAAATGTTTGTTGGGTTAGATATTTCAATTTGAAAATTTCAAATTTCCTTAACATATGCAATACTAAAATAAATATATTTATTTTTCAATATTTGAATTTATTGTAGGACAAACACTGTAGTAATAGTTTTTGTTAAGATAACTTTTGCAAATGAAAACTTTTTTGGCCAAATTTTTGGTCAGTTAATTTTTTAATGTTCCCACTTTATATACTAAAAGATGGACCTTTAAATCATCTCGTAGAATGATGCTACCATACGAAAAAAACACTTTTTCGCGATTTTTAGCATGATGGTCCACAGCACATAGATGTTTTGTTTCTACTATTTGTTTTGTTATGGATGCCTTTGTGATCTATTAGAACCAAGTTTTTAATTAAAAACCAATTTAGCGGTTAAATTCGAAAAAACATCAAATAATGAAGAATTTCGCGATTTTAAAGGCCTAAGATCAAAATCTTAAAACCAAATTAGCTTGAAAAATATTGCTACAGGTCATATCTGTGTTTTCTGTGCCATAAAATTTAAAAATCATTAACTTTGCAAATTTTTTCGTTAAAAAACCGGGTGAAAATAGGCCAATCTTTAAAGACATTTTGCAAAAAAACTGTACCATACATCAAAAAACGGAGTACGCCATTCGAATCAGCATGTCCGAAATATATAGAATTGATGGTCATACCTCTTGTTTATTTTTGACTGTTCCGCAGTGTTATTTAGTTAAACTACTGTTTTTACGGCAAAAAATAAGAAAAAATGGTATATTTACAATAAAAATTGTAAATTTACCACTTTTAATTGTAAATATACAAGTTTTTTGCCATAAAAAACAGTAGTTTAACCAAACAATTTGTAAATTTACAATTTTGTAGTTTGATTTTCTACTTTATTTTGTAAATTTACAGCTTTTTTTTGTAAGTTTACAATTTGTTTTGTTAATTTATTTTTTTTTTTGCAAATTTACAAATTTTATTGTAAATATACGTGTTTTTTAATATTTTTTTTGCGGTAAAAACAGTAGTTTAACCAAATAATTTGTTAATCTACAATTAATTTTTTTCATTTTCTTTTTTTTCTTTGTAAAATAACAACCTTTTTCTGTAAGTTTACAATTTTGTTTTGTAAATTTACCAAATTTTTTGTAAATTTGCAAAAAAAAATGTTCACCTCGAAGTTAATATTTTACAAAAAAAAATTGTAAATTTACATTTTCTTTTGTTAAATCAATTTACAAATTATCCCCGTAACATTACGGGGATTCTTGCTAGTACATATTTTACAAAACCTGCTTCGTAAATTCACGGGGATTTTATGTTATTTTACAAACTTTTTTTTTTGAGTGTATATATTTGAGACATGCTGATTCGAATGGCGTACTCCGTTTTTCGATGTATGGTACAGTTTTCTTGCAAAATGTCGTTAAAGATTTGCTGATTTCAAGCCAGTTTTTCAACAAAAAAATTTGCAAAGTTAATGATTTTTAAATTTTATGGCATGGAAAACAAAGATATGACTTGTAGCAATATTTTTAATGCAAATTTGGTCTAAAGCTTTTCATCTTAAGTCCTTAAATTCGCGAATTTCTTCATTTTTTGAGGTTTTCGCGAAATTAACCGCCAAGTTGGTCTTTGATTAAAAACTTGCTTTTAGTGAATCAAAAAGGTATCCCTAACAATACAAATAGTGGACAAAAAACAGCTATGTTATATGGACCATCATGATGAAAATCGCGAAAAACCGTTTTTTGGAATATGGCAGCATCACTTTACGAGATGATTTAAGGTTCCATCTTTTACTATATAATGTGGGAACCTTAAACAATTAACTGACCAAAAATTTGGCCAAAAAAGTTTTCATTTGCAAAAGTTATCTTAACAAAAACTATAATTATTGTGGGGTTAACACTAAAATAATAGTTTTTGTTAAGATAACTTTTGCAAATGAAAACTTTTTTGGCCAAATTTTTGGTCAGTTAATTGTTTTAGGTTTCCACATTATATTTATATACTAAAAGATGGAGTCTTAAATCATCTCGTGAAGTGATGCTGGCATATACAAAAAAACGGTTTTTCGCGATTTTCATCATGATGGTCCATATAACATAGCTATTTTTTGTCCACTATTCGTATTGTTAGGGATGCCTTTCTGATTCACTAAAAGCAAGTTTTTTATCAAAGACCAACTTGGCGGTTAATTTCGCGAAAACCTCAAAAAAATAAGAAATTCGCGAATTTAAGGGCTTAAGATGAAAAGCCTTAAACCAAATTTGTATAAGAAATATTGCTACAAGTCACATCTTTGTTTTCCATGCCATACAATTTAAAAATAATTAACTTTGCAAATTTTTTTCTT
This sequence comes from Pegoplata infirma, assembly GCA_963921195.1. Lineage (NCBI taxonomy): Eukaryota > Metazoa > Arthropoda > Insecta > Diptera > Anthomyiidae > Pegoplata > Pegoplata infirma. The sequence goes on along the minus strand of OY992537.1, from coordinate 99,159,546 downwards.
GAAAAACTGGCTCGAAAGCAGCAACTCTTTAATGACATTTTGCAAGAAAACTGTAACATACATCGAAAAATTTAGAACGCCATTCGAATCAGCATGTCCGAAATATATGGAAATGATGGTCGTAACTCTTGTTTATTTTTTAGTGTTCCGCAGTGTAATTACAAGTATTTAAACAGTTTATTAACAACAAAAAAACAAAATTAAAATCATTTCAACGTGTATCAAAATTTAATTTTTCTGCTAGTTTGTTTTTGAAAATTAAAAAAAATCATTTTAGAGACTTCTGTAGAATTCAAAAACAATTTTTTTGACAAATTTATTGTATTACCGATATCACAAAAAAATTTATATTTATTATCTGACTACATATGGGAAATCTTAAATTTTTAATTTTATTTTTTTTTTATAAATTAGTGCGTTTTTGCCAAAAACTCGAAACTTGACCGATTTTAACTATATGACCGTTGACCGCTTTGGCCCAAAATTTTATCAGGTACTTATTTATTTCGTTTAACAAATCCAAGCTTTAGGAGCAGCGAAAATCAGAAAACAAATTAAAAATAACGACCCCTCAAGTAAACATGGCTCTGTTTTTTTAATTCCAACGGTAACATACATTTGGTTTGTTTATTGGACTAAAAAAATTATATATATTTCCAGAAAAAACATATATTATTATTATTCGATTAATCGGCATAAATTCTTCGATTAATCCTTTAATCGAAATTAGCAATTTTAAATTAATCGAACAATTATTCGTCAAAAATTGTTCGATTAATCGAACAAGAATTAATCGACTGAACACCCTAGTCGTACCTAAGAGGCAGTTAATAGCAAAAACATTACAGATTCATGGGTTCAATCCTTGGCGGCTGCGATCTGTTAATAATTTTCACATATAGAATATAATTGACTATTAACTGAATAAATTTGACATTAAAAGTTTTTCTGATGATTATAATAACTGGATTATATGAAACAAGTAAAAAACTAACCAGGATGTCTTAAATTTTTAGAAAAATAAATTTTTCTTTCACACCTTTCTCAATTCAAAACATATATAACATGATTAAAAAATTATCTATATATATAAAAGAGTAACGTGACTGACTGACTGACTGACTGACTCATCATCGCCCAGCCCAAACCGCTGAAGCTAGAGACTTGAAATTTGGACTGTAGGTTCACCTCCTGGAATATAGATCCACTAAGGCTGGATTTTTGCCAATGTTGATTCTAAGGGGGTAAAAAGGGTAAAAAACTGTACTTTTGGTACTTTTTATATCTCATGAAATAATGGTCATAAAGACTTGAAATTTGGACTGTATGTTAACCTCCCGGAATATAGATTCAGTAAGGCCGGATTTTCGCCAATGATGATTCTAAGGGGACAAAAAGGGTAAAAAACTGTACTTTTGGTACTTTTTATATCTCCTGAAATAATGGTCACAGAGACTTGAAATTTGGACTGTAGGTCCACCTCCCGGAATATAGATCCAGTAAGGCCGGATTTTTGCCAATGGTGATTCTAAGGGGACAAAAAGGGTAAAAAACTGTACTTTTGGTACTTTTTATATCTCCTGAAATAATGGTCACAGAGACTTAAAATTTGGACTGTATGTTACACTCCTGGAATATTGATCCAGTAAGGCCGGATTTTAGCCAATGTTGATTCTAAGGGGGTAAAAAGGGTAAAAAATGTACCTTTGGTACCTTTTATATTTCCTAAATAAATGGTCCTAGACACTTAAAATTTTGAATGTAGGTTCAGCTTCCGGAATATAAATCTACTAAGGCTGGATTTTACCAATGTTGATTCTTAGGGGTAAAAAGGGTAAAAAACTGTACTTTTGGTACCTTTTATATTTTCTTAAATAATGGTCCTAAAAACTTAAAATTTGCAATGTATGTAGGTTCACCTCCCGGAAAAAATATTCACCAAGGCTGGGTTTTTGCCATGTTGACTCTACGGGGGTAAAATGGAAATAAATTTAAAACAAAAAATAATTTTCTTGAAAATTATACTATGAGAATATCATGGTTTTAATTAGTAAAGAAAATAATGACCTCGAGCCAGAATAAACATCCTCACAAAATATAATATTTTAAAGGTCGAATAAAACAATTTTTATTTATTAATAAAAATTAATCAGAATTTGAACATAATGGTTGGCACGCCATAGTGATGAATAGCCCTAATAATGGTATAATTTCATTCACAGCAACAAAAAACATATTGTTGTAGTCCAATGGACTATCGTATGTAAAATGTTTTAAATATTTTTGTTGGTTATTGACAATTGTTACTTACTAGCATAGTACAATTTCTTCGTCTTTCTAATTCACATTGTGGATAGAGTCGAATATGTATTAATGTTTTAGTTTGTGCAAAAACGATTTGTCATTAGACTCGTTTGCTACTTTGTAGTATATCGTTTCTATTTTTGCTAAATAATCTTGACAATGGAATCTTGACAAATTCCGAAACACGTGTCGATTAAGTCTTGCAAAAATGACCAACATAAATAAATTTAAAACAAAAAATAATTTTCTTGAAAATTATACTATGAGAATATCATGGTTTTAATTAGTAAAGAAAATAATGACCTCGAGCCAGAATAAACATCCTCGGAAAAAGTGTACTTTTGGTACTTTTTTTAATTTACTGAAATAATGGTACCTTTTATAAAAAGTACCTTTTATATAAAGTTCCTTTTATAAAAAGTACTTTTTATAAAAAGTACCTTTCATAAAAAGTACCTTTTATAAAAAGTACCATTTATAAAAAGTACCTTTTATAAAAAGTACCTTTTATAAAAAGTACCTTTTATAAAAAGTACCTTTTATAAAAAGTACCTTTTATAAAAAGTACCTTTTATAAAAAGTACCTTTTATAAAAAGTACCTTTTCTAAAACGTACCTTTTATAAAAAGTACCTTTTATAAAAAGTACCTTTTATAAAAAATACCTTTTTAAAAAGCACCTTTTATAAAAAGTACCTTTTATAAAAAGTACCTTTTAGAAAAAGTACCTATTAGAAAAAGTACCTTTTATAAAAAGTACCTCTTATAAAAAGTACCTTTTAGAAAAAGTACCTTTTATAAAAAGTACCTTTTATAAAAAGTACCTTTTAGAAAAAGTACCTTTAATAAAAAGTACCTTTTATAAAAAGTACCTTTTATAAAAAGTACCTTTTATAAAAAGTACCTTTTATAAAAAGAACCTTTTATAAAAAGAACTCTTTAGAAAAAGTACCTTTTATAAAAAGTACCTTTTATAAAAAGTACCTTTTATAAAAAGTACCTTTTATAAAAATTACCTTTTATAAAAAATACCTTTTATAAAAAGGACCTTTTATAAAAAGTACCTTTTATAAAAAGTACCTTTTATAAAAAGTACCTTTTATAAAAAGTACCTTTTAGAAAAAGTACCTTTTAGAAAAAGTACCTTCCATAAAAAGTACGTTTTGTTAAATATGCCGAAAGTACACTTTTTTGGTACTTTTTTATTTCCTGAAATAATAAACATAGAAACTTGAAATTGGAAAAGGTTCGCCTCTAGGAAAATAATGGGGTTAAAAGGAATAAAAAAGTGTACTTATTTATTTCCTGATATAATGGCCCCAGAAACTTAAAATTTGGAATGTAAAATCCTTCGGTGAAAAAAGAGATTGGGAAAAGTTTTTTTTGGAAATTCCGTTTCTTAACGGGGATAAAAAGTACTTTTAATATTTGCTGAAACAATGATCCTAGATAATTAAAATATGGATTGTAGGATCCTACGGTGAAAAAAAAACATTCTAAAAGAGGTATTTTTTAAATTCCGTTACTACTGGGTGTAATAAAGTGTACTTTTGGTACTTTTTCTGTGCCTATAATAATGACCTTAGAAGATGGAGATGGAATTGGAAATGAAATGGAGTAGAACGGGGAACAATATGGAATAGAGCAGGGAACAATATGGAATGATATTTTTAACTCAAATTTTTGGTGTTTAGCTTTTTTTTACTCCATTTTTTTTTTATTCCAATTTCTTTTTTCACTGAAATATTTATTCACTCAAAATCCAAAATCCCGACATAAGGGCTCGAAAATTGTCATTATATTTTTCCCCGGAGCGAACATGATAACGTACCAGCAAAGTTATTAAAATTTTATTGTTTATATTATTCATTGAAATATTTTTTTATGGAAGACTTTAACGTCCACAAGTAAATAAAACAAAGACTACGTAGGGGAATTTTTTGAAAATCGATAGAGTAATCCTGATCCTTCTATTATCCGGTATTCAATACAACCGGTAACGAAGTACCGGGATTGTAAGCTAGTAATACATAATTATAATTAGACCCTGAGCTCAACTGTCTTTACAGAAAAACAAAAATGTCACTTTCATTTTTTAAAAATCCAAAATATTGGCGGAAATTTTTCAAAAATCCCTTATTTTAATCAAACACCGCCACGGGATAAAATAATCGAATTTTGCTTAAATTAAGTATAAATTTTGGACTGTCTCAAGCTCTATAAAGGCTGAAGGGAAAGAAATTAAGAAATATTTTTTAATAAAAATCCTTGAATGTAGAAAAACTGTAATTTTTGTCAATTTTAAATAACGATTTTTGTTACAAAATTTCTTGAACGTAGGAAAAAGTCGCCATTTTAAAAATTTGTAGACAAATTTTAAATGGCATATCTCGAAAACTTCTAGACCGATTTCAGAAATTTTTTGACATTTATATTCACCATGCCAAAATTAAAAAAAAAAAAATAATGTGTCGCAAGTTAATTTTTTTTTTTAATTCAAGATATTTGCGGAATTTTTTAACATCCAAAACTTTGATCGAAGAACGCCGCGGAATAAAATGATCGAGTTCGGTTCAAATTAAATTTAAATGAAATACTGTATCAAGCTATATGAAAGGGAAAAGAAATTTCGAGATTTTTTTTTTATATTCTAGAACGTAGAGAAAACCCGCAATTTTTTGACTATTTCAAATAGCGATATCTCGTAAACCGTTCAATTTTTTTTTTTTTTGATATTTGTAATTTGTAAGTCCTTAAGATTTTGTTCGTGTCAAGACCACTGTTCCCAAAACATGTTTTATTTTTGTTTGCGGTTGTTAACTAACACCTAAACACTTTTTTTGTTATATATTTTATAGTGTTGCCAATGGTTGAGTATTAAACAAAAAAAATATAAAAATAAAAAAGTGGCAAATAACAACTTTTTCTGACAGCATAATATTTTATATTTTACTTGTAGTTTTTTAGTTTTAGTTGAATTGTTTTCTATGTACAAATAAATGTTATTGTTATATTGTGGTATGCAAAATTTTTATTTTTTCCTTAATTTTTATTTAGTTTTTTTTTTCAAATATTTCATAACTTTTTTTAATTGTTGCTCTGGAAATGATAAAATTTACCAAAAAATATAATGTTGTTATAAATTAACAAGTTTCTATACAGTGGCGGTAAAATAATTAAAGTACTCTTCACCTCTATTTGATCAAAATTGAAAAAAAAAAAAAAAGAAAAGTCTCAAGTTAAACTTGAGTCATTTCTTGTGAAAAAAAAAAATAATATGTTTAAAATATTTCAAAATCATAAAATCATTTTTTAAAATAACATTTGCGTTTAAAAAGATATGTTTTCATTTTCTACAAAAAAAAGTACTGGAAGTTGAACCTACGATATTGCCACACTCATAGCCTGCAAATGCATGTTTTTGTCGCTGTCTAAAAACGAGATCGACCAATTACCTTTTCGAATCATGAAATTTGCGTTAAATTTTTTTTTTGCATATTTTGGAGAAAATGCATATATTAGCATACTTTGGTTTTAAATGCATATTTTTGCATAATTTGTCATAAATTAGCATTTTAAGAAGTTTTTCGTCTTAAAACAAGATTTTTATTGCATACATTCTATTTTTTAGATCATATTTTTAGGTTTTTTAGTGCATATTTTGAATTTTTTAGCGCATATTTTCGATTTCTCGATTTTTTAATATCTGTTAAATGTCTAAAATTGTTTAGAAATTACTGCTTTCTAAAAAAAAATGCCTCGAGCTCAAATATTTAATTTTTATAATTAAATTGGAAAGGTCGAATAAAAAACAATTATAAATCAAAAAAAACTTTTTTTTGCCATTCAAAAAAGGTGCCGAAAATTATCCGAAAAATTTTCTGATTTGGTGTCAGCCGTTAGAATAATTTTTATAATAACAGCCACAATAAACTGACATTTTGAACAGCAGGGCAAATTTTTATTCTCTCAGGCCTGAAACTTATGTGGTACAAATTTGAAGTCAATCGGATTAAATAAGCCCATGGTGCCCGTCGGATTTTTGAAAATTAAAAAAAAAACAAGTAGAAAAGTTAAATTCGACTTTGTCGAATCTATGAATACCCTCCACAATGCATTTTTTAAAGGATAGTACATTTTTTAACGTAAAAAAAATTAACCATTTTGATTAAAAATATTTTATTTTGAGTAAAAAACTCTTTTTTTGACATTTAAAAAAAAAAAATTACTAATTTTATTTTTTGAGTGTAAAATTTTTTTCGAGTGTAATGTTTTTTTTTACTGTAAAAATATTTCTGAGTGAATGCACGTACGTGTGCACACATAATATTGTCATTTTTGTAAAAAAAAAAACTAATTTTTTTTTGAGTGTAAAATTTTTTTCGAGTGTAATTTTGAAGTTACCAATGCTTTTAAAACTAAACAAGTTTAAAAAGCATTGCTTTAAAACTAAACAAGTTTGAAAAGCATTGTTAAGTTACCACCAATGCCTTTAAAACTTGTTTAAACACGTGGCATTTAAGATGAAACTAATCTGAAATTCAGGGTTTTGCTTATAACTTTTGAACCACTAGACCCATTGAGCTGAAATTTAATACCAAACAGACCTAGGGAACGACAAAGATACATGTCAAGCTTCAGCAGTCTTATTATTGTCTTTCGAAAGTTATTGTGTTTTTTATCTCGTAAATTCGGAAAACACCCTTTCCTAAATTTACTCTTTTGCTCATAACTTTTGAACCACTGGACCAATTTGGTTGGATTGCAATACCAACCTGACCCGGTAAATGCCCAACATATATGCCAAACTTCAGTAGCCTCTGTAAAGTCTTTCAAAAGTTAGCGTGTTTTCTACGGACAGACAGACAGACAGACGGACGGACGGACATCACTAGATCGACTTAAAATCAATCGAGGATCATGAATATATATACTTTATGGGGTCCTAGATCAATATTTCGATGTGTTGCAAACGGAATGACAAACTTATATATACCCTCTATCACTAGAGTGAAGGGTTTATAAAGCAATGTCATGTGACACATCATACTTATTAATTTTGATGCGCTGAACACGAATATCGAAAATTGGTTTTAAAATTGGTCGAACGGCTTTCAAGTTATCGCTATTTGAAATTTGCAAAAAATGGCAGTTTTTTCCTACGTTCTCGAAATATTTTAAAAAAAATCTTAAAATTTCTTCCCCTGATCCTTTCATAAAGCTTAACGCAATCTTTTATTTAAGCTTAATTTGAGCCAAATCCGATCATTTTAACAAGTGGCGCCCTTCGATCAAAGTTTTGCATTTTTGGACAATTTCCTCCAAAATTTTGGATGTTTGAATAATGAAAAATAATAATAAAAAGTGTCTCGCGATACATTACTTTTATTAATTTTGGCGTGCTGAATACGAATATAAAAAATCGGTAATCGGTCGAGCAGTTTTCGAGTTGTCGCCATTTGAAATTTGTTAAAAAACAACCAAAAATTACAGCTTTTTCCTACGTTGAAGAAATTTTTTAAAAAAATCTCGAAACTTCGTAATTTGAGCCAAATCAGACTATTTTAACTCATGGCGACTTTCGATCAAAGTTAAGAGTTTTTGGTGAAAATTAGACTCAAAAAAATTAGACCCTTGTAAAATTACAAGAAAAACTTGTAACTTTTCTTTTCTACCTCCTATTTGACAAAAATTTCTAGTAATTTTACAATTTTGTAATTTTACAAGGTTTTTTTACCAATAAAATTGTAAATTTACAAATTTTTTGACGCGATAAAATTTACAAGGAGGTTTTGTAACTTTGCTAGATTTTTTGCTTTCTCCTATTTTACGAGAATTCCTAGTATTTTTACAAGCTTTTTACCAATAAAATTGTAAATTTACAGTTTTTTTTTTGGCGCAAATAAAATTACAAGGAATTCTCTTGAATTTACTGGATTTTTTTGTAAAATTATCTTGGAAATTTGTAAAATTACAAAAACAAATTGTAAAATTACAAAAAAAAAAAATCTACTACAGTGTAAGAAATTACAACTGTGTTAGAAAAAGTTAAAAATAGATTGATTAAGTTCGTGCTAAACGTAACGTTTGGGTGATGAAATGTGATATAATTCCCGTCCGCTTTTTCACCTTAATGTACGTTTGAATAGCTGTTTTTAATCTTACACACCTACAGTGACAATCGAAGAGTGCTGACGAAGGAAGGGTGGCTTCTTTCGAAAGCTGTCGACATCTCCACTTAGCCTGTGTTGTCAATTAATTTTTTAAGATTTTCTCATTGTACAACAAAAATAATTATTTCTCAGAAATAATTAATATGGATTCAAACCGAAATAAATAAAAACTTCAATTATAAAAACTTAAAAAAAAAGTTTATTTATTTTGTTTGTTAAAAAATAAAGAAAACTGTCAAATATTGGTAAAATGGGATTACGAGACTTTTCCTAGTAATTTGACAAAGTTTTTTTTTTTGTGTGTAGGTAAAAAAGCAAAACTTTTATTGAAGGCCGCCACGGGTTAAAATGGTCGGATTTGGATTTGTTTTAAATAAAAGATTGTCTCAAGCTCTATGAAAGGGTTAAGGGAAAGAAATTTTGAGATTATTTTTTAAAAAATTTTTTGATCGTAGTTAAAAACCGCCATTTTTGACAAATTTCAAATAGCGATAATGCGAAAACCATTCGACCGATTGTATTTTTTTTTTGATATTCGTGTTCAGAGCATCAAAATTATGTCGCAAGACATAGTTTTTAATTTTTTTTTTTACCTTTAAAAAGCCAAAACTTTTATCGCCGGGGGCCACGGGTTGATTTAATCCTATTGACTTCAAATTTGTACCACAATTTTTTTAGGTCCGGACACTTTCGAAAATCAAAAGTTTAAAAAAAATCTTACTATTTGCTATTTTTTTAGTAACACCTGTATATAAATATGATGATTTTTTTGTTAAATTTATGTTTTTCCTCTAAATGTAAAATTTTTAATTTCACTAATTGCTGTAAAAAAGGTATAACAAAGTTTTGAATTGGAGTTTCTTGTTGATTAGAAATATTTACAGAATACATAAATTTAGTATTGTGTACTCTACCAACAAAATGTTAAAGTGCTAGTTATTATAAGTTATAGATGATGTTTGTAACAACTTTTTTTTGCGATAACGTACCTACTTTTATAAACCATATGATATTTTGGCGCCATATTTTACATTTTTCTTGAATTGTTGGGAAATAAATTTTACTAAAAATAATGAATAAAACAGCACAGGTTCGAGTGCCGTTACACAAAAATTAAAAAAATTACTGAGACTATAGTTTGCAATAAATCATCTATAATATAGTTTTAAGTAAGCAACGTTGTCTTTTTCTATTACAAAACTGAAAAAAAAAAAATTTAATTTTTTGCCAAATATTGCTTGTTTTTACCTCCTTAGAATCTGAATTTTAAAAAAAAATACTTTTTTTAAGAGTTTTTTCTGGTGTGGGATCCTACAATCCTAATTTTAAGTTTTTATTACCTTTATTTGAAAAAAAAAAAGTACTATAGTATATTTTAACCCTTATTTACCCCCTTGGAATCTGAATTTCCAAAATGTACTTTTTCGGAATTTTTTTTTTCGTTGGAGGATGCTAAGTTCCAAATTTCAAGTTAATTGGACCATTATTAAAGGAAATATATTTTTACCCCTTAAGAATCAGAATTTCCAAAAACGATCCTATATTCAAAATTAAAAGTTTCCAGGACCATTATTTCAGAAAATGTAACAAGTACAAAATACTCGTTTTTACCCATTTAGAATCGGAATTTCCAAAAAAAGTAATTTTTTCACAGATTTTTTCTATTGTTGGATCTTATCTTCCTCATTTTAAGTTTTTATGACCTTTATGTAAGAAAATAAAAAAAGTACCAACATACAATTTTGTCTAATCCCCCGGGTCCAAATGCAGGATTTTGAACTTCTTATAGCATAAAAATGTTGCATTTGTTACACAAAAACACAAAAAATTATGTAAAAATATGGTATTTTTCAGATGTTGGTTAAGCTCTTCAAGAGGGAACCTTTTCCCCACTGGCCGTAATTTTGCTCATTTACGAACTTAACCTGCCTAGCAACATAAAACATATTCGTGCCAAATTTCGGGAGTCTAGCTTATTGATTTTGAACTGCATCGTGTTAACTCAGACGGACAGAAGGACGGAGGGACGGACATCGCTAAAATGTCTTAATATCGATCACTGATCATATACATATGTACTTTATGGGGTTCTAGACCGACATTTTGATGCGCTACCTATGGAAGGACAAAGTGAGTATACCCCCATACTGTAGTTGGAGGCTACACAAAAAAAAAATTTGATGAAAAAGAGTTTTTGATGAAAAAAAGTTTATAAAAAAAAATGTTAAAAAAAAATTTTTTTGGTGCAACTAATTTTTTTTTTTAATAAAAACAAGAGTTTTTAATAAAAAACAAGTAAGAAAGTTATAGTCGGTCAAGACCGACCATATGATACCCTACACCAGTGTTTTCCGGAATATGGGGCAAAAGTCCAAACATGGACCGATTGGATCTCTCTTTTGTTAGATCTTTATTTAGTGTAGAAAACACACACAGATCAAATTTTAGTGGAATTGGCTTATTTTTTTTGTCAATAGACCGATTTAACTAAATACCGGTCGAAATTTTTATAAGCGGCACTTAGTCCTAAAATGGTCCAATTATATTCCGATTTGATTAGGTTACTAAAGTTCACGTTTAACACCTAAAAATAAAATTTTTATCAAATATTTCCATTTTTATGAATTTTGAGGGAATTATGTGAATATCGGGAGGGTGGTTTGTATGGGGACTACCAGAAGGACTGATCCGATTCCTTTGAAATTTTGACTGATGATTCGTGCATACAAAATTAAATCTATTATAATACGGTCATTAGAGTCATTAAGCCGAATCCAAAGGGGTCGTCTGTATGGGGGCTAGGCCTAAACATGGACCGATTTTCCCCAATTTCAATTTGTCCTTGGGCCAAAATTTCAATTTGTCCTTGGGCCAAAAGATGCTTAAGTTTCAAATTTCAAGTCAATTGATTGAAAATTGCAACCTGTATCGTGCTTAAACCGATAGATGGACAATCGCTAAATCGACTCAAAAAGTAATTCTGAGTCGATCGGTATACTTGAAGGAATGACTAGGACCAATATTTCGGGTAGTTACAAACATCAGCACAAACTCAATATACCCTGTACCACATAGTGGTGTAGGGTATAAAAATATGAAACAAAAAAATTGGTACAAAAAAAAAAATTTTTGGTGCAAATAAAAAAATTTTTTGATTAGAAAAAAAATAATGAAAAAAATTTCATGAAAAAAAAAATTTATGAAAAAAGTAAAATTTTTGTTGAAAAATATGTTGATGAGAAAATTTTTTTTAATGAAAAAAAAAATATATGAAATAAAAAGTTAAAAGTTGGAGGCTATAATTTTTTTTTATGAAAAAAGAGTTTTTGATGAAAAAAAATTTATTAAAACACTTGTTTGTTTGTTTAAAAGTGTTAAATTCGGCTATGCCGAATCTATGATACCCTCCAACATGTTAAAACATATGAAAAAAATCCAGGGTCGTTTTTTGTGGGGGGGCTCGGTGGGGGTGGTGGGGGATACTTTCCCCATCGCGATAAATGTTAACTAATTTATTTATTATGCTTTTTGCAATTTAGTAATACCATTTTTTCATTATTTTAATGATTTTTTACAACCACGCCCACAAAAGGGGGCGGGCAGAAAAAAACTAAATTTTTCAGCCCGCTTGGTCTAAGTGCAGGAGTTTAAACCCCTTCTGACATAAAAAGGTTTCATTTGTTTAAAAAAAAAATGGCAAAAAAAGATGTAAAAATGTCGATTTTAAGAGGTTTTTTTAGTTCGTTAAGGGGGAACTTTTTCCCCCTCGCCCGATTTTGCCCATTTCCGAACTTAACCGGCCTATGAACATTAGACATATTCTTGCCAATTTTCAGGGGTCTAGCTCTTTTATTTTGGACTGAATCGTGTTTTATACAGACGGACGGACGGACATTCATAGAACGACTTAGAATCGATCATAGATCAATAATATATATACTTTATGGGGTCCCCGACCGATATTTTTATGCGTTACAAACGGAATGACAAAGTGAGTATACCCCCATACTGTGGTTGGAGGGTATAAAAATTGTAAAAAAAAAATAAACTTTTGGTGCAAAAAAAAATTTTTTGATGAAAAAAAAAAATAAACTAAAAAAAATTAAAAAAAAAAATTATGAAAAAAATAAAATTTTTATGAAAAAAAAAAAAAATTTAATGAAAAATATGTTGATGAGAAAAAAATTTTTTAATGAAAAAAAAATATAAATCAAAAGTTATAAAAAAAAATTTGGATGATAAAAAAAATTGATAAAAAAAGTTAAAAAAAACATTGATGAAAAAAGTACAATTTTGATTAAAAACAACTGAGAGTGTAAAAATGGTAAAATCAATATTAAAAAAAATCAGGGGCGTCTTTTTTTCTGGGGGGGGGGTTGGTGGGAGACGTTAGGGGGCACCTTCCCCTTGCGATTTTGAACTTCTTCTGAGATAAGAAAGATGCATTTTCTAAGCAAAAGTGCAAAAAACCCTGCAAAAAATGCGGTTTTTCTTAAGCTGGTTTAGTTCTCCAAAGAGGAACTTTTTTTTTTTGCCCATTTCCGAAATTAACCTGCCAAGGAATATCAAACATATTCGTGCCAAACTTCGGAAGTCTAGCTCTTTCATTTTGGACTGTATAGTGTCCTCTACAGACGGACAGATGGACAGACGGATGGACATCGCTAGAATGTCTAAGAATCGATCACTGATCAATAAAATATATACTTTATGGGTCCTAGACCGATATTTCGATGCGTTACACAAGGAATGACAAAGTGAGTATACCCCGATTCTGTGGTTGGAGGGTATAAAAAATGTTGATGAAAAATATGTTGATGAGAAAAAAATTTTTTAAAGAAACAAAAAATATGAAATGAAACGTTAATAAAAAAATTTTTTGATGATAAAAAAAATTGTTAAAAAACAAACGTTAAAAAAAATTTATAAAAAAAACAAACGTTGATGAAAAAAAAAATTTTTTTTTATAAAAAAAAAATTTTTGAAAAATCTAAATTTTGATGATCACAAATTTTGAGAGATTTATTCTATTGAAAAATTCTCAGATTTTTTACTAATTGAAAAACTTTTAGATTCTGAAAACTTTCCCTTTTGAAATTTTGTCGGATTCCGATTTTTTTTTTTTTCATTCACAAAGTCTATATGACTTTTGTTACCACGTTAAAAAAAATTAAAAAAAAAAAATACCTTAGATATATCTGGCATATACATACATAAATAAGAAGTTTTCTAACTACAATTTTCATTTTTAATGCAAACATTGTTTATTGAAATCTTGTTTTACTAACTTAGGAATCTAAGAGCATATGTATGCAACACTCCAGTAAACGAAAGAATAATGTAAAATAATAAAAATAAAAGTGTAAATATGTAAATTGTAAAAAATTTTCAATTCAACACCAAGAGGAATTTAAATAGAAAATATGTGCATTGCTTGATTCAGAATAGTAAAGGAATAAAATCACGAAAAATAAAAAAATTAAAGTTGTTATTATTCGACCTTGCCAATTTAAATAAAAATTCTTCGAGCTCGAGGCCAGTTTTTTCTTGTAAATAAACATTATTTTATTCCATTTGAGGGTCATCATCAGGGTATTTAGTAAATTTTTACACACACAAAAACTTAAAAATATATTGTGAACGCATTGACATGTACTTCTTGACATCTAAACTTGAACTTAAGTTAAGTGCAAGTTTAGATGTCAATGCTATAAATGTATAGCAATGTATAAAAATTCACTAAATCCCCTGATGATGATCCTCAAAGAGGATCGACGTATTGGAAAGGAATAAAAGAATATTTATTTACAAAAAAAAAGCCGGCCTTGAGCTCGAAAAATTTTTATTTATTGAAAAATAAAAAACGCAAATTAGTGCATGAACGCAGAGAATACTTCATAGGAAAAAATGTTACTAAGATTTCCGAATATTTTTTTTATAGAAAAAGTCACAGATTCTTGGATATTATTCCAATAAAAATGGCCTTAGATTCTGAAACAATTTTTCTATAGAAACATTTTTAGATTTAAAGATATTTTTCCTTTAAAAAATGTTTCAGATTCTGAAACATTTTTCCTGTAGAAAAATTCGGAAATTTTTGTAATTTTTTGCTATTAAAAAAAGACTCAGAATCTGAAAAACTTTTCTTATTGAAAAAGTCTTGACATAAATCTTAGTTTCTCAATAACACCGCTCAACACTCATTTTCCGGTTTGAATTCTGGTGATCAATTTTAGTAAACTTTGATCTCCTGATTCCAAATCTGTTCTTTAAATTTTCCCATCACGTCCAGATTTTTAGTTATTCACGGTTGAAAATGCGAAAAATTACGATTTTTGCATTATTTGAAAGCCTGCACAGCAGCCATTCAGTGGAATACAAATCTGCTATAAAGCGCAAAAGAATAATTTGTCTATGGTCTCCAACATAGAACACAATTTTTTTCAAATTATTATGTTTGGTTGGGCTTTACTTGCGTTTTAAAATGATACTGTTAAAATTACCATTTTTGTTTTTTTTTTGATATTTTTCAAAGAAAAACTAAAAAAAATAAATATTTTACAAATTTAAGATTTCTGTGTTATTTTTCGTATACACCGGAAGATATATTTAATGAGTTTAAAAGTCTATAAGAATGAATGAACTTTTGCCTAAATTTTGAGCTCATCACAGAAAAGATTGATCATCTGGTATTGTATTAGAGCCTTTAAAAAATGGTGCTTTTTCTAATTTTTTTGACAGTGTTTTTTTAAAATGCATGTTTGGCCAATAATAGTGCAACAACTTAAATTTTTTTAATCATATTTTTGAGATCATAGTTCAATTCTACTCTCACGCTTTATACCAGATTTTTATTCCACCCAGCTTTCAAAAAAGGCAAAAATCGCGTTTTTTCGCATTTTCAACCGCGAATAATTAAAATTCTATACGTGATGGAAAAATTTGGAGCACGAATTTGTAATCAGCGAGTCAAAATCTTTAAAAATTTTATATCAAATTTCAAACCGGAGCCAAAAACCTCCGATTTGTTGAGCGGTGTAATTCAAACTAATAAATTCATTAGTTTTCAATTCTGCTTCAATTCTTTTAATACATACACTCACACACACATACACATTTTGTATAAATAAATTTCTGCATTTCTTTACAGTCAAAAGGCGACAACATTGTTAGTTTGTTGTACTTGTTTATGCAAATGCAATTCTTTAATACACTTCTATGTATAAAATCAACAACAACAAAAATCGAATTGAGTGTATTAGAATACTAACACACTTAAATATTAGCATCCTTTTTCTAAGAATGTGTTTGATTACACAGTACAACACTAAGAAAAATTACGGGGTTCCGACGACTGATTCTGGTAGAGAAGAGGACAACATAGTTTAATATTCCGATATGCATCAAGAACAGGCCAAAACTGGGAAACTTTAACCGCCTCTAAAATAAAACTCCCATGTGATCTTTCAAAACGTTGACACACCTATATTTTTTTTATCACCTATACCAGAATTAATCGTTAAAGCCCCGTAATTTTGGAAAAAGTTTAAAATTGTTGTACAGTGTTATTTACATATTAGTATGTTTGCATGTAACTGTAATGGTAAAATATGCATGAGTATATGTTACCAAACGAATAGTGTGTGACTTTTATATGAAAATAAATTGCATTAACGTGTTCAACAGACAAAAAAATCTGTAGTAATATGAAATCTTTTATTTTGCATACATGAGGCCTAATTTTTTCAACTTTTTCCCCCAGTGTCCAACAAATTTTTTTTACTAGGCCTGAAATTTATGTGGTACAAATTTGAGGCCATTTAGATTACATTAACAATTTAAGCATTAACAGTTTAAAAAAAATTAAAAAAAAAAATATTATTTGAAATATGTCTTGCGAAAAATTTCAAAAACCTTTTAAAATCGGTCGAGCTGAGCTGTATTTGACTTATCGCCATTTTTGAAAAATTTCCATCAAAACTTTAAATTTTTGAAAAATTAAAATATATATTTTGCTTGCTAATTACGAATAAGAAAAAACTCTTAAATTGGTCTAATGGTTTCGACTTGAAACTTTGCAGATATCGCAATTTGAAACTTAATAAAAAAATTTCCAAAATTTACGGTTTTGTTCCAACGTTCAAGAAATTAAAAAAAAAAAAATCAATATTCAATATTGGGGGTCGGCTATACATTTGACCCCTCCAGGGCCATCATTAGGACATTAGGAACGATGAGAGCTAATTTCATAAAAATGTAATTTTTATTGGGAGCCCCCTAACACAGTGGGATAGAGAATTGGTTTGTTCAGAAAAAATGTTGGGGTGAAAAAATGATATTAAACATACGCAAGGTATGCCCTTTTTTAAATTGTTGAAGTGCATCAAGGCGTGTGAGTAATATTAAGCATTAATAACAATCATACGCTTTGTACAACTGCTTTGATTTTTCTCTTTAAAAAAAAAAATCTCTAAACTGTCTCTCAATTTCTTTGTATACCCTCCACTCTAGTGATAGAGGGTATATAAAGGTTTGTCTTTCCGTTTGTAACACCTCGAAATATTGGTCTAGGACCAATAGAGTATACCATCTAGCGATGTCCGTTCGTCTGTTCGTCTGTATGTCTTTCTGTTAAAAACACGCTAACTTTTAAAAGACTTTACGGAGCATCCTGAAGTTTGGCATATATGTTGGACATTTACCCAATCAGGTTGGTTTTGCAATCCAGCGAAATCGGTCCAGTGCACAGTGGTCGGAGCTCTATGGAGATGGCGGCCAAAAATACTTCAAGTATAGGTATCATCGTGAAACTTCGGTCACGGCTTTTTAAATATGTCAGAACTATTAAATGATAAAATGGAAGTGCTTTATGACTCATAACCACCCCCACCCCCCCCCCCCCCCTACCGTACCCAAGCACCCACATTCACCCCACGTAAGAAAAACGAAAGTTTGTTTTTAATTCACAGTTAATTCATAACTTTTTTACAAGATTAGTTTTAAAAAAAAATATTAAATTATTAAATATGAAATAGAATGTAATTAAAAATTAAAAAAGGGTTAAGGGGGGTTGTTACTAAAAAACAGCCTTAATATTAACAATTTTTAAACAGCTATAAAAAAATAAATACGCAATAATTTTTAATTCTGTTTTTTTATATGAAAGGCAAAAATCGTTATATTTTAAAAAGTTTTTTTAACTCAAATTTTGGTCAAAGAGAATTGCCAGGGCTGCCAACCAATTGTGGTATGTTTTTTTAAAGGATAAAATTGGCTGCAGTTGTACAACAAAAACTACTGAACCGATTTTGATGAATTTTTTTTTATTTGTAGATTAATTAATCCTCTTGTACACATATTTTATTATTTTGATCTAATATTTTTCTTTAATTAATGAAAAAATGTAAAATTTTCCATTTTTTCAGTTTACATTAGCATAACATCAACAAAAATCAAAATTTTTCAAAAAACTGTCATGCTAAGTACTAGAAAAACTGGCAGGTCGTTTTACAAGTCTGCTGGTCTAAACTACCCTTAATAAGGATAAAATTAAGAAAAAATAAAATTAAAAGTCCGATAAAAAGAAAATAAACAATCACATTTCTTACATGCATAACAATACCAGAGCAACGCGAACACAAATTAACCAAACACCACACAAGAATTCAAAGTTTGACATCCAAAACAACGAGGTCGTTTTGATCTGTGGGTGATAACTCAAAGACATGCAAAAGAATGCAGCTGATATTACCAATTTTAGAATCTTGAAATATTAACTAATAAATCAAAAAAAGTCCGATTGGAGATTTCAGGGGGGAACACAACTAAAACTCTATTAGAAATTTCAATATATTGACGAAAAAACACTAACATTGACACTGGAAAGATATTAATTTTATACAAACTCCAGAACAGGCTAAACACATTGTAATTATTTTAAAATTTAGTTAATACCTTCTAATTCAATATTAGTTTTGATTTATTTCAACAAAAAAATTTTTATATGGTTTTTATTAATTGAAAGTTGAACCTAATTTTCCATAATTTCACACTGCAAAAACCAACTGTTAACTCGTCATCTCTTTTGAAGCTGTTCTTAAAGAGTAAAGTTGGAATAAAACAGAAACAGCTCAAAACTTTAAAACCTTATTCTTATTAGAAATAGAGATGACACATTTGGCGACAAACTTCTGACTTTGATTTTTTTATTTTTGGCCAATGGGATCGACCAGTGTGCAGTGGTTCAAAAGTTATGTGCAAAAGAGTGAATTTCGGCAAGGGTTTTCGCGAATTTACAAGATAAAAAACAAATAACTTTCGAAAGGCAATTCTGAGGATGCTGGGCATACATATTTGTCGTTTCCCTGGCCTGTATCATATTGAATTTCAGTCAAATCGGTCCGGTGCATATTGGGTTCAAATGGTACCAAAGTGGCAATTAATTGAAATTTATAAATGAAGTTTTTGTTATAAAATTTGGTATGGGGTAAAAGTAGATAAAATTCTGCAACACTAGTTTTCAAAATCAATCAACTAAGATGTTTGCTTTTTTTCGGTGAGCTGTCAAAGTTAGCAAATTTTTTCACTTTGAAAAAAGTGAAAAAATTTGAATTTTTACAATTCAATCGATTATTAGTAGTATTAAGTCTTTTATAATGGAATCTTCAACATCAGGTATTAAACTAAATTGTAAAAATTTTTTGGTTTATAAAAATTGGGTCTTACCATTTTTAATAATTTTTTTAAAAAGGGTCCGAAATTGGAATATTTTCCACATTCAATGGGCCACACGTATTAAGTTAGTAATAGTTGGATTTAGTTTTGTGGATTTTAATAAAGTATAGGATATCAGCTTTTATTTAAAAGAAAAAAAGTTCAGACAATGCCCGGCCTTTTTTTTATTCCCATATTTGTGTAAAAAGTCTAGGTATCATTTATTAAACAAGACCATTTTATGTGTGTTGATACCCTCCAACTACAGTATGGGCGTATACTCACTTTGTCATTCCGTATATAACGCATCGAAATATGGGTCTAGGATCCCATAAAGTGTATATTATTGATCACTGATCGATTCTTAGACATTCTGTGACTGACCGTATGTCCGTCCGTCCGTCTGTTTGGGAGCACACCATAAAGTATGAAAAACAAGAGCTAGAATCCTGAAGTTCGTCACAAATATGAATAATGGTCATAGGCTGATTGAGTTCTTGAACGAGCAAAATCGGACCAGGGTGTGAAAAGTTCCCTCTTAAAGAACAAAAACTACCCCAGAAAAATATTTTTTACATGTTTTATTTGTATATTTGTTCAATAACTGAAACATTTTAATGCCATATGAATTTCATCAACCGGAATTTAAACCAATGGGATCAGAAAAGCTAATTTTTTGGTCCGCCCCAAGAAAAAAATAATTTAAATAATGATAAATTGTTATTATTTATGTGCAAAAACTGACATTTATTTGGCAACTTTTATGGCGAGAGGAAGGTGTCCCCCATAGTCTCCCGGTAAACCCTCCCCCCTACGCCAAAAAAACGTCCCCTACATTTGTTTTTTGTAGCTTTATTACATGATCAAGGGTTTCGTGTTTTTTTTTTCCAAAAACAAATAAAACGACTAAAGATTAAAAAAAATTTTTTTTTGTTAATTTTTTTTCTAAAATGCTGTGTTTTTGTGTATTTATAATAATTCGTTAATAAAAAACTATAATATTCCCTTCAATCACTTTTTTCAGATAAATTTGTACATTTATGAGATTTTGTGAAAAACAAAAATTGGATTTGATATAAAATTTATAATAATACAAACACATATTATGCGTTCTTTCTTTAATTATTTTGATAGCACATTATGTACACTTTAATTTCCATTTTTTTTAATTAATTTATCGCTTTTCATTCCAAAGTTACACAAAAAATTGTGAACTATAACCGTTTTTCCGAAAAACAAAAAAACGCCTAACAGGTACAAAAACAATTTTTTCCATTTTTTTTTTTCAAAATGTGTATTTTTACGTGTTTGTATTAGTTCATCAATAAAAAAATATAATATTCTAAAACATCTGCTTATCTGAACTAATCGCCATTTTGGGTACCATCGAACCCACTGTGAGGTATTTCAAAAGTTATTAGCAAAAAGTAAATTTCAGATTCGCTTCACCTTAAATTCACGTATTGAAAACCCGGGATGCCCTACTGTATGAGTGGCGTATACTTAATTTTGTAATTGCCTTTATAATAGCAATCATGCGCAACAGTGAAAAGTGGTTTATTTTTAATACTTTGGCTATTCAGTAGGTAGGTACTGGACGGATTGCAGCGAAATTTGACGGGATGCCCTATTATACAGTTTTCAAATTATTATTATTACAATTATAATAAAAATTCACCAACTTTAAATGGGTGTAAAAAAAAAAATCTAGCGCTGAACTAAAAACAAACCTTTAGGGTTTTATTAAAGAATAAGTCAACTTTCATTTTCTTTTGATTTCATTCCATCCCGATTTTGGTTGTTGCACTTTGTAGTTATTCGACCCGATTAAATGGTTAAAATAGTTCGATTTAACGGTTAATATTATTTTCTCTATATTTTACTATTGGGACGATTGTAAAATTTTACAATCGTCCCAATAGTAATTCCTAGTGTTCCCACGAAGAATAAATAAAGGAAAAAAAAATAAAACAATATTTTACTATGGCATTTGCTCTGTCTTTCCCAACATTTCATTTCACATGATATTTTTCGAATTACATGAAATCAAAATCGGTATTCTGTTGTTGACATTTTCATTCGAATTTTAAATCAAATAACTAAAAGTTAAGAAATTATAACGAAATTATAACGTAAAATGTGCATTCGTTTTACTTTCACTAAACTTTATTTATGTGAGAGAGAGTTTGAGTTTGATCGTGATTGAAGGTGGACGTGTACATTTACACAGAATTTGAAATTGTTAAAAAAGTGAGAACCAAGCTAAATTAAATAGTGAAGTTAACGGAAATATTTAAATAAACTGAATCCGAAACAACTGAAAAGTGCAGTAAAGTAAAAAAATTGGAATTAAACTAATTAATTTTATTTTTAAATTACCAAAATCTACCATAAATTCATGAGCTGAGTAAATTTTTAATCCAACTTGATCGAACTCATCAGCTGTTTGTGCCAACCGTTTCAAATATAAAGCTTTATGTTAACGACATAATATCTAACAGTGTAATATTCACAATAGTATATGGTTTGTGTCTATGCTAATCCGAAAAAATCATTGTGAATACTGTAAATGAAGAAGAAGCAAAAACTAAGGTTTGTGTCCTGAATTAAAACAACAGTAAACAGGGCCGGATCGGTATAATGTCACACACAGGCCAGAGCGTAGGTGATATGCCAGTAGCTGATCTAATGATGACTATGGGGGCGTTATTGGATGACAAGTTGAAACTTTTGCCAACTAAAGCGGATCTTGAAGATATTAAAGAGCATATAAATAATTTAAACATACAAATTGAAGAACTTAAAAATGAAAATCTAGTGCTAAAGGAAGAAATAAATAAATTGCGCGCTGAAAAAATTATTGAAAGTAAAAGATTGGAACAATTAGAAGATCAACAGAAAAGAAGAAATATAATTTTTAAAGGTGTAGATAGTAAAGAGAAATCCTTTAGCGAGGCGGTCAAACAAATCTGTAAAATCAACCTAAAAATTAGTAAACCAATCACTATAAAATCATCCAGAAAACTAGGTTCATATAAAGGAAAAGTAACGGTATTAGCGGAAATGGAGACAACAGATATTGCAAACGAAGTATTATGAAAACGTTCACTGCTCAAAGGTACATCAATATATATTGAAAAGGATCTGAATAATATAAAACAACAACGTAAAAATATTATGATCAAACTTAAAAAAGATCTATTGCAAAAAGATGAAACTCATCGGGTAACAGTTATTAACGAGAAGCTAAAAATAGGAGACAAATATTTCTCTTGGAACGAAAATAACATATTAATGTGCTGAAGTTTAGGTGCAGGGCCAGTGATAGAAGAGTTATATAAAAATGTAATTGTAGATTTAGATTACTTTAGTATATTATCTAAATTATCAAATAAGTAGCAATCAATCGTCTGTGGAGGTAATCAAAATAATATTGTAAGGGGCATTAATAATGTAAGTAACTTTAATGAATTAAAAATAGTTGCATATAATATACATGGGTTACAAAATAAACTTCATTTACAAGAGTTCTTTGAATTTATAAAAAGCTTTGACATTTTCCTACACTCAAAATATTTTGTAGGCAAAAACAAATGAAAAACACACTTAAAACTAGTGAATAAACAATTGAAAACCATCCCAGTAATTATTCATTTGTTTTAAAAACATCAACATTTATTTTTTACTGTTGACAAAATGTTCTAAAATAAATAACATTAAACATTAAAAAATTACGTTTTTTTCACTCTTTTTTACCAACAAATTCGAAAAAAATAACCAACGAAATCATTAAAAATTAATGATAGTTCTGTTATTTTTACCAACAAATTTCAAAAAAATAACCTACGAAAACAATAATAATTAATGATTTCGTCGGTAATTTTTTACAATTTTTTAATGAAATATTTTTTTTAAATTTTTAATAAAATTTTTGGGGAATCGATCCCGCAATCAACTACATTCTGGCCAGACACTCTACCCATCGAACCAAAGTCACTTGATACAAACATGTTTTTATATTTCTATAAATAATTTTTTGATTTTTTTTCTACAAAAAAATAACTGACTTGTGTAGGTAAAAACTAATGATATTTCATTAAAAAATACCAACAATTTAAAAAAAAATTACTTACACAAATCATTAAAAAACAAAAGAATAATCAGTAGTTTTTACTTACAGAACAAAAATAAATGACTTTAAATATTAAATGCTACTGAAAGTCTTTATTTTTTAGTGTGTTATTTTTGAAACAAAGGACTGAAGTAGTCATTAATAAAAACTGAACATCAAACAAATGTTTTTTCTTTTAAAAACGACTAAACGGAAAACTTTTTAAATAAACTACAAACAGTTAATGACATAATTTTTTGAGTGTATTGATAGAAACACATGTAGAAGAAGATAAATACGTTAATTTTGAAAAATACTTTAACGGTTTTAATATTTACTGGAAGCCAGCAAAACGCAACAGTATATTTGGAAGAGCTAGTGGAGGATGTCTTTATGGCATTAAAAAAGAATTATTTAATCATGGTGTAAAACATACATTTAAAAGAGAAGATGGTGTGGATGTAATTGAACTTAAAATAAATCATCTAAAAATTCCAATATTTCCTCTGTATGTCAGAGGAAGCGATTGGGAAAATGAGTTTGAAACTTTAAAAACATATTTTATAGAAAGGGATGATATAACTCCAATTGTTATAGGCGATTTGAATGCGCGAATTGGAGTTCTAGAGCAAAGCATTGAAGAATTTTTCAAATCTCAGAGTATGTTAAATGATAAAAGAAAATCTAAAGACACAACTAATAATTCTAAAGGTAAACAATTTTTAGAATTTTGTAACAATAATGGCTTATTTATATTAAATGGTTCTACCAAGAGTGATACTGAAGGTAATTTTACATTTATGAGCACCGTTGGTGACTCCGTAATTGATTTTTGTGCTATATCGCAACAACATTTAAACTTGGTACAAGATTTTTCCGTAATAAATCAAATATGGTCAGACCACATGCACATAATGTTATTGCTGAAAGTTCCAGAAAGTGAAAACGTAATCGGTAAACAGACTGTACTACCAAAATTAACTTGGAGGGGTAACAATGAACAACAATACAATCAAAAATTTGAAAGCAAATTGGAAGAAATTAAAAATGAAAAACCAAATCTTAGCCTGGAAGATCTAACGAACGTTATTAAGGAGGCGTCAAATAAACCCCATCCGAATCAGAAAGTAATAACACCGAAGAATAAATGGTTCGATAGCAGATGTAAACAAGCCAGAAACAAATCTTTTCAGTGGCTTCGGAAATATAACAAAACTAATAATCCAATCCACAAAGCAAGGTATATGGAATCAAATAAAATATTCAAATATGAATGTGAAAGAAGTAAATGTGATTACTATAAACAACTTGAAGAAAGCATAAGTCAGGTAAATGATAGCAAGGAGTTTTGGAGTCTCGTTAAAGAAATAAATAATCAATCAAATAGTTGTGTGTCTAATATACCCCCAACAATTTTTAAACAATATTTTGAAAACCTATTAAATCCACAACAATTAAGTAAAGATATTTATTATGCTCCAAATCTTGTGCAGATTGATATGCTAGATAGACCTTTTTCAGTACAGGAGATATCTTCAATGTTAGCAAAAACAAAATCCAGAAAAGCGCCCGGACTAGATGGAATCCCATACGAATTTTTTAAAACCGGAAATGATAAATTTTTAAAGGAACTGGCTAGCGTATATACCAAATTGTATGATAACGGTTAAGTGGAAAAAACATTTGTCACAAGCATAATACTACCAATTCTCAAGAAAGGTGATAAAAATAATCCAGCAAATTACAGGGGTACATCTTTTATGAATTGTGTAACAAAAATTATGATGGGAATGATAACTGAGCGGCTGTCGAATTGGGTTGAAACTAATAACATTCTTACGGAATATCAGGCAGGTTTCAGAAAGAAGTATTCTACTTCGGATAATTTATACAATCTTGGAGCGATCGTTCACATAAAATTTGAGGAAAAAAAGAAAGTTTACGCATTTTTCGTGGACTTTAAAGCCGCATTCGATAAAGTGCCTCGAAAATTGTTGCTTTACAAATTACGATGTATGGGTATCTCTTCCAAAATGCTAGATTTTATTGAATCTGTATATTCCACAACTAAATCAGTAGTATGGACAGGTGATGAGTTCTCAGAAGAATTTAGAACTTTTACAGGCGTAAAGCAGGGTTGCTTATTATCACCTTTGCTTTTTACATTGTACTTGAACGATTTACACAAATATCTGCAAAGAGGGTTAAACGTAGATGAAATAAATATTCGTTTGCTGTTGTATGCAGATGACATTGTCATCTTAGCCGATAACGTTGATGTCCTTCAGAAAATGATTGACAAACTGGAAGCGTACTGCAATACATGGAACATGGAGGTAAACTTAAGCAAATCCGCCATTATGGTCTTTAGACGAGGTGGAAAATTATCAAAGAAGGAAAAATGGTTATTTAAAGGATCTGAAATAAGTATCGTAGCTCAATATTCTTATCTTGGAGTCATTCTCACACCAACATTTAGTTTCAGCAAGCACTTAGAGAAAAGAAACCTATCAGGAAAGAACAGTATTATGGCAACGTGGAAGACATTCTATAGCAAAGATAACATAGCCCTGTCAGTTAAGTGGAAGCTGTTTTAAGCCGTCTGTAGGTCAATACAGAGTTATACGGCACAAGTTTGGGGATATACGTTGTTTAGGGAAGTGGATAAGCTCCAATTGTATTTCATAAAGAAAATACTTAAGTTACCAGATAATTCACCAACTTATGGAATAATGCTGGAAACCGGAATGGAAAATGGTCATATATATACATTGAAATTACATCTTGGCTATGTAATGAAAACGTTTTTTGAGTATGAATGCACCCGACTTCCATTTCAATTGTCACAAAAAATTCTGCAGAAGAACTTGTTTTGGACAAAATGTTTAAATAATCTTGGTGAAGAATATGGTCTGCAATGGAATACATCAAACTTAAGTAAAGAAAATTGGAATTCCATGTTTATAAGCCTTGTGGAACAGATAAAAAACAACAACTATCATAAGATTTGTGAACTAGCTTTAAACAGCAGCAGCCGAATATACAAATGGTTGAACTATAATTGTGGCGCAACGTACTTCAAAGAAAGTTTTAGCAGATCCAAAATCATGTGGATTTTTAAGGCAAGATGTGGGATGATTCATCTCAACGCATCTTACAATAATCAAAGTGCATGCACAGTATGTAATACGAATGAAGTTGAAAATATTCAACACTTTATAGGAAAATGTCCAATTTTTCGAACATACAGAAGAAGTTGTTTTGGAAAAGCTTTTTTAAATGAAGAGGAAGTAATAAATGTATTAAATGGTGTAAATGATGTAACCTGGGATAATCTAGTAAATTACATTATTAATGCCTTGTCATATAGGTCGCTTATTATAAACGAATTTAATTAGCACTCACTTTTCCTCTCATATGTATGTATGTATTATAAACAAATTTTATTAACTCACTTTTATAATTCTAAAATTTTATTTTGAAATTTTTATTTTAAACGTTTATTTAAAAAAATAAATAAATCAGTAAGGAAACGTCAATCAAACCTCCGACAGACGACTTTTGTCATTGTCGTATGTTCAAATATTTAAATTACATTATATATAGCGAAGTAAATTTTTGTAAAAAATTATATTTTTTAAATAAAGAACAAATATCTATCTATCTTATTTATGTGAAACAAAACGAAAAAAAAATCAGAACTCCAAAAAAATTCGAAAACTTTCATTTTCACATTTTTTTTATATGAATTATTTATTTTGGGACGGAGATTTGATTTGATCTAAACACCCCCTAATTTTTTACAAAATTTTATATTTATTGGTGGTTATTCATAAAAACTGAAATATAACTGAAGTAGGTTTATTTGACAGATATTGCAGGAATGCTTGTCAAATAAACGTACAATAAGTCTACTATAAGTATTATGAATAATCCCAGCAAAAAAAGTGCGGAGTACTTCTATTTGGAGTGCTTTAAAACTATAACAAATGTAATGAAATACAACAAAAATAACAAAAAACACAAGAAAAAAACGCCAAGGACTTCTTTTCTACTCCATAAAAAGTTGATATTCAGCTCTTAACTCATTACCTTCCGCGACACTCCCATACAAATGTAAGTAGATATTCAGTAAATAAGAAGTACTCCGAGTTTTCAAACAACTTCCAACTACTTCCCGGAGTACTTATTATCTACTGAATATCTACTTACATTTGTATGGGAGTGTCGCGGAAGGTAATGAGTTAAGAGCTGAATATCTATGAATTCTGGAGTAGAAAAAACTGTTTGTGTGTTTTTGTCTTGTGTTTTTTGTTATTTTTGTTGTATTTCATTACATTTGTTTTAGTTTTAAAGCACTCCACTGGGAAGTGGTAATGACTTTTTTTGCAGGGATAGCCATAGTATTTTGCAAAAACTGCCGAAATAAAAGAAAATCTACAGTAAACCTACAGAAACTAATATTAATCATACGCTAGATATTACGTTTTAAAAATACATAAAGTACATCAAGGCGTATGAGTAGTATTAGGTATTAATATCAATCATACGCTTTGTACAACTTCTTTGATTTTTCTCTTTTTACAAATTTCTCTAAACGGTCTATCAATTTCATTTTTATATTTTTCTTTTTCAGGAAAATCACTGTTTACGTTTTAAAAGTTTAGGACAATAATATTATTGTGTATCTGGACTACCCTCCGCTAGCCATAACATGCCTCAAATTATGTCAATATGGCTTTACAAACGATTGATGCCATAAACTTAATGAAATTCAGTTTTTTCTGATTATTTTTCTAAGACATTTATTTATATAGAAAAATTCTCTGACTCTGAGACATTTTTACGTAAAGAAAAATTCGGAGATTCTGAGAAACTTTTTCATATTAAAAAATTCTTAGGTTTTGAAAAATTTGTTCTTATAGAAAAGTTTGCGGATCCTGTGACATTTTTCAAAATTAAAAAATTAACAGATTACGAGAGGTTTTTCCATATGGAAAAACTCTCAGATTAGTTCCGTATAGACAAATTCTCAGATTCTAAAACATTTTGTTCGTATAGAAAAACTCTTAAATTGTGAGACATGTTTCCGTATAAAACATTATACCGCATTGAAATATTCTCAGATTCTGGGTCATTTTTTCGTACAGAAAAATCCTCAAATTTTGAGATGAGTAATTGGAAAAACAATTTTTTAGAAAAATGTAAAAAAAAAATCTGCGAGGTCAAATTTAATTTGTAATTTGTCAAATTTAATATGTAACTTATTTTTTTTTATTACAAAAAATCTTATTTTTAAAAAAAAAATCGAATTCGGCCGAAAAACAAAAAAAACATGCAACTGATGCTTTTTTACTGCCACCATACAATCATTTGCAAATTATGTATT
This sequence comes from Pegoplata infirma, assembly GCA_963921195.1. Taxonomy (NCBI): domain Eukaryota; kingdom Metazoa; phylum Arthropoda; class Insecta; order Diptera; family Anthomyiidae; genus Pegoplata; species Pegoplata infirma. Next base: position 99,130,857 of record OY992537.1, on the reverse strand, counting down.
TAAATAATATTTGCACTGAACTCAAAACTATATCAAAATCAAATTTATGGTGTAATAATTTTAGAAAATATTTCCTTTTCTTGTAATTTTTTATTTAAAATATAATAAAGTATTAAATACCTGCATCTAGCCAACTTAATATAAATGTCATATAATTCATGCAACATTAGCCATGTAAGTATATGACACCACATCTATAAATATAAATGTTATAAAAATTGAGAACGTGGTAGTAAAACTATAAATGATATGAAAATCATATTTAAAAAAGGTATGAATACGAAATTGTAAGCTTGTAGCATTATTTGTACATTTAGGATGGCAAATGCTTATTGGAAATAAAAAAGTTCTATCTTAAATGAGCCACTGAATATATGAACTTTTTGTCGCATTTAAAAGAGAAATATTTTACTAAAATCTTCTGATAAAAGCAAAAAGTGGGATTTATAAAAACTTAGAAATTTAAACATTGTACATTTTTTTAAAAAGCTATGTCCTAAATTTTGGATCCGCCATTTGGATTTCAAAAAATCTGAGTTCGTATTCGTGTTGTGCAATAATTTCCTAGTGACATTTTAAAACATAAATCAATAATTTAAATATCTTGTCCGCCATATTGGATCCGCTATTTTGAACATTTAATTCTTAAATCAGATTTGGCATTCCAAAAACAATCAAAATCAGACAACAGAGAAAAAAACTTAATATTTTATTTGCCACCATATTGGATCCGCCATTTTGAATTTAAAAAATCGGAGCTCATATTCGTAATTACATACCCTAAATACATCAAAAATAACTAATTTAAGTACAATTAGCTAAGAATTACAAAAGCATATTCGCCATATTGGATCCGCCAATATGGCGAATATCTTTAATTCCAAAATCAGTTTTAACATCCGAAAAACCATTAAAATCTAAGTTTTTGGCCAAAAGAGACAACATATAAAAAATTTTAAATTTAAATTTGTCGCCATATTGGATCCGCCATTTTGAATTTTAAAAGTCTGAGCTCATATTCGTTATTAACGACCCCAAATACATCAATAATGGTTATATTAAACACAATAAACAAAGAATTAAAAAATCATGTCCGCCATTTTGGATCCGCCATTTTGAATTTTTAATTTTTTTTCCAGAATCGTGATCAGCGATCCTTTAACACCCATATGCAATACTTTTTTGACATATAGGTTAAGCGGTCTATTTATGGCCAAAATTCAGGGATGCTGGCCCACAGTGCATGGTAGTAAAACTATAAAAGATATGAAAATCATTTTTAAAAAGGTATGAATATGTAAATACATACTTAAGATATAACTATGGAAAAGTACTTGTGAATTTATACCCTACACACACTACAAACATCATATAACAATAAAAAAATATTTCCGAAAATCATTTATAATGCATATAAAAATACCCACATATTTGTAGAATTGTGGGTTTAATATAATTTTTCTGTGTAATATAAATTTGTAATTTTCATAGGCGTAGGTAAAACCTGGTAGGGTCTCCTGAGTTACACTGATCAAAGATTTGTAAAAGTAATGAAAATTGGCATAATCTTAATGAAAAATGACTCAAGTTTTCAACCAAGGGCAGGTTTCATTTGATCAATGAAACGTTCAATTAACGTTCCTTTCAATAAGAACTTACACGAAAATAATAAAAATATTTGTAGAACTTGTTTGAATCGTTTTAAAAAGTTTTTCATTAAATGTATGAATGTATTCATTTATTATATGTGGAATAGGAGTAGGTAAATTATGGAAAATTGCAACCTTGAATTGAAATTAATTAACCCATTTTGATCCTCTGTTCGATTTTTCGAACAGTAGAGAACACCTTTTTCAAAAAAATATTTATGTATGAAAGAGCTGGAATTTCGGGTAAATGTGGTTATGAATGTTAAGTCTCATCTTTCTACAATTAAAAAAAAATATACCCGCTTGACCACCGCAATTTATATGTCCATTAAATACAAAGCAAATCAGCACAGAAATTGTTTCAAGCAAAAACGAAATTTTAGCATTTTTCGATTTTCGGCTTTTAATTTTTTGGACTAATTTAAAATTTTTCTAGATTTAATTTATTATCAAATTCCAATAATTTGAATTATTTTGAAACTATTTACTTTGACAATAATGAAATAAATTAATAAAATAACAAATAAATCCAAATATTAAAATTGCCTAAAAAGTTGGAATGCAGGCTTTTCTGGGAAAACGGCACATTGAAGAATTTTTTTGACAGGATTTTTGAGATCAGCGGGTGCTAATTACCTCAAAAAAGTACCTTTTTCCAAAAAAGAAAAATAAAATTGAATCTTGGTCCAAAATGGGTTAATAAGGTGTATTTATAACAATTTTTGTAGTATACAAGGTAGAAAAGAAGTTTTATACAAGGTGTTAAAAAAAAACAAATTTTTTAAAAAAAAGTTTATGCAATTTTTTAATGAAACTACGAAATCTAATAAAGCAAATGTTATGAAATTTGTTTCCAATATGCCTAAAATTTCAATAAGCTTATGATTTTTTTTTTATAATTAAAAAAGTTTATGATTCTGTGACATTTTTTATGTAGAACAGCGGTTACCAACCTTTTTGGCTCGCGTACCCCTATTTTTAAATTTTATCAGCCGCGAGTTTTTTTGTTTTCGTTAAAAAACTTCACATATAAATATTAGAGTTAGTTTTGAAATTTTTGATCTGCGGGTATTATCATTTTTTTGAAGGATTTAGGCGAGATCAAAACAATGGTGGTATTTTTTTGGAAAAATTTTCGCCGCGGATTTTGAGCAGATTTTTCTGCAGAGCAAAAACCGCTGAAAATATTGCAAATCTGTTTTCACCAGTCTTTCTTCACCAAAAATAAAAACAACGCACGCAAAAACCTATCACAGGGGGCGGAAATATAATGCTTTTATTTTTTTTTAATGTTTTATTTTAATACGAGGGCAGATCAATAATTCCGTGACTTTTCGAATGAAACACCCTCGTATATACAATGAAAGGGTATTTTAAGCTTAACAAAATGGTATCAAAATTTCCACTCTATCACAACCCGTCTCAAAAATGCCCAAAAACACGGTTTTTGAGAACTTTAACATAAATTTTCTCAAAAACATGGCATTAAAGAAAAACTTGGGACCATATTCGGAATCAGCACCGAAAACAAGTGGTCAGATCTTAAAATATAATCCAAAAATATCGCAAAAAATTCTCTCTAAATTGCGCAAAAGTACGTTTTTGTGAACTTTGAACCCGACTTTCTTCAAAACCTGAAGTTATGTAAAACTTTGAAAGCCAGATTCGGAACCAGCATTGTAAGGTTAATCTAAAACGAATGTCCAAATTACTAAAATTTTGCGTACCCCCGCGGACAGTTTCGCGTACCCCCTAGTGGTACGCGTACCATAGGTTGGTAACCGCTGATGTAGAACAAATATCATTTTCCGAGAAATTTTTCCTACAGAAATAGCCTCAGATTCTGAGAATTTTTCTATGGAAAAAATCTCAGACTCTAAAATTTTTTTTAAAAAAAAATAATCTCGCATTCTGAGAAATTTTTTCTATAAACCAAAGATTCTGTGATATTTTTCTACAAAAAAAATCTCCGATTTTTTCAATTTCTGTATTCCTTGCATCATCAAATCTTTATTTCATCACCTTTTTTTTTATCAAAAAATTAATTTTTTTCTCAGAATTTTTTTTCTCATTAACATTTTTTTCGATGTAGGAAAGAACTCCCTACATTCGAAAATGTAAAAAAAAACTTTATTGCAGCTAAGGCAGCTGTTCCAAAACAAGTAATTCATATAAAAAATGTGAAAATGAAAATTTCCGAATATTTTTGGTGTTCTAGATTTCACATCCGAATTTCTTTTTCGTTTTGTTTCACATAAATAAAATTTGGTGAAAGTAAAACGAATGCATTTTTTTCCTTATAATTTTTTTAAATTTAAATTATTCGATTTCAACTTCAAATGAAAACGTGATCAACAAAACCAGAGACTTTATAATATAGAGATAAGACAAATTTATTTCTTCTACTACCTTCTAGGGGCGCATGTCTAAATAATATCTCAAGAATATTCTTGAGCTAACACTAAATTTTATTAAGGGTTCAAATAACTCAGGAATTACTGCTCAGAGAACTATGTAATTTTCCATACAGTATCTTACATATAAAATAAAATTTGAAAATTTTGCACGCAAAAGTTAGTTACAGAGTTTTTAAAATTTTGTGTACTACTAAAGTCTCACTAGCAGGTAGACAACTTTTTTCCGGTATTGCCATTGAAGCAATGCCCTGAACAAAACACTAAACTTGATTTCATGTGATTCGGAAATTTTCATATGAATTTAAAAGTTGTGAAAGACAGAACAGAGGCCTTAGTAACACAATTTTAAATTTTTTTTAACCATGCCCATAAAAGTAGCAGACCGGAGAAGTTAAATTTTTAAGTCCTCTGGTCAGTGAATCAAACCGACCAAAAATTTTCTGCGTTGGCAGCGCAACCAATTTTTCTCGGCGGCGACTCAGTGTTGTCTAAACTTTTTTATTCTATTTTTGTTGTAAAATCTGTTTTTTTAACGGCGGCGGCACGAAAAATAGTTAAAAATGTTGAGCCTGTCGGCTTGATTCTCTGCAACTGGTCAAAGTTGGCGTTTTTCAGAGGATGGTTTAGATCTTCAAGAGGAAGCTTCTTCCCCCTGTTCGAATTTCATCCATTAGAAAAACCTTACCAGCCAATAATCACAAGACATATTCGTGCCAAATTTCAGGAATCTAGCTCTTGGTTTGGACTGCATTGTGTTTTCCACAGACGTACCAAAAGACGAACATCTCCAGAATGCCTTAAATTTGGTTTCGCTCATTTCTCAAATTTACAGCTCTTTTGGTTTGGACTGCATATTACTTTCCATAAACAGACGGATCCAATTTTGCTCATTTACCGAAGTTGTTGTTGGGCCTCCTTCTGGAAACGTTGGCTACACCTCTGTATTATGTCTTCATAAAGAACTTATATGCATTTATATAAATTTTCTTGTCGGCTTTGCATAACACAATATAAATTTAGAATATGAAAGTACAGACTTGCACACAGAAAGGCAATATATATAGTTTAAAAAACATAAAATACAAAAATAATTTAACCTCTTAAGAACCTCTATACCAAATTAGGTCTTAAATTTTGGTTGCTGTAGGCAGCTAATTTACAGAGGTTTTCAGAAAAAATAAACAGAGTAAAATAAACTTATGAAATTTTTTTATGCCGCCCACTTTTTGTAGTAGGCGAGGTTTTTAATATTAACAAGTAAAAAGTCAAATTCCTCCTTACAAATATGTATATTGAGGGGGCTCCCGTAGGCTAGTTGGTAGCGTGCAAGCCTTTCAACGTGGGGGTCGTGGGTTCGATTCCCGCCAGAACATTTGGTTTTTTTCGCTACAACGAGACGACGGTCATTGTTACCAGTTCTCGGTTAGGGTGAATTTATTAAAAATGAGTTGTAAATAAATGGAAAGAATAAATAAAAATAATTGATCAAGTGATCAAAACTATTATTATTATATTATATGTATATTGATACCCTCCACAATGTAAAATTTGGTGAAAAAACTAATTTTAGTGAAAAACTTTTGTGGGTGAAAACCAATTTGTAGAAATAAAAATTTAAAAAAAATTTCGTTAAAATTTATTTTTTGGTGACATGAAAATTTTAGGTAAAAACAAATGTTATGTGAAATAAAAACTCCGCGTAAAAATTATTTTTGTGTCAAAAAGATTTTGTAATTGTTTGAATTTTGTATCAAATTTCAAAGTGGGGACAGAAGATAAACTCCGATCGGAGTGGTATTTGGGGTGTAATATAGATCGCCTCCGTGAACTAACTGTTTGCAGGTGCACCCTGGGTAACGCTAACTGATCTATAACTTCTGGCTGCCAAACTATCAGATCCAATCTGATCTTCTGGTAAAACGACGAAAATTGTATTCACAAAATACTTAAACAATGCAGCCCGCAAATAAAACCAACAGCTCTTCTAAGGGCTTCCAGACAAAGAAGATCGGACCTTCAGTCCGAATACTACAGCTTAACATTGAAGGAATGAGCAAAGCAAAAGGTGATTATCTTAGCCGTATGCTTAATGATGACAACATAGATGTGGCAGTGATACAGGAAACACACATAGCATCGGAAGATGAGTTTAGAACCCGTGGTATGATTGAGGGCTACAATGTTATTGGGGTCCTGTTCCATCGATCATATGGCTTTGCTACATATGTTAGACGTGGTATTGAAAATGCAAAACTTATTAGTATCAGCTCCAATGATAATATATTCACCATAACAACTCAAGTAGGTGGAATCAACATCACGAACATCTACAAACCGCCTAATGTGCTGTGGCCCCAAACAGTCCTTCCAGTTTTCCCACATCCATCGGTATACACTGGAGACTTTAACAGCCAACACACTTCCTGGAGATACACGTTCGACGATATCAGTGGTACAATGTTAACCGAATGGGCGGAAATAAACAATACTCGTCTAGTTTTTGATGCTAAGGACACAAGCACGTTTCATTCCGGCCGGTGGCGTAGGGCCTATAATCCTGACCTTACATTTGTTAGTTTAAATGAAGATCACACTCCACTCTCTACACGACGCAAGGTACTCCATACATTTCCAAACAGCCAACATCGACCCGTATTCCTTGAAACTGGAATCCACATTCCGCTGGTCTAGTCAGTTCCAAAACCAAGATGGAATTTCCGTAAAGCCTCTTGGACTACGTTTGCTTTAGCTAGGGTTACCATTTGCATTTTGAGAAAAAGAGGACGTCAACCTCAAAAAAGGAGGACATTTGACCCAAAAAAGAGGACAATTTTTTTTTTATATTAAATTAATTTAAAACTAGTCAACAAAGCAATACAATATGCAAAAACAAATCATTTTTATTAAGAAAACAATTTTTTTTCCACTAAAAAAAATATATTTCCAATTATATTTCAATATTTTGGAAATATATATTCAATTTTATTTTAGAAATATTCCTTTATAACTCAAAAATATTTCAAAAAGTTCGAAATATAAGTCAAAAATTTTCTATTGTATATCAGAGTTTTCTATTTGTACTTAAAAATTTTCTAAATGCTTTTCAGAAAACTCCATTTGTTTTTCAAAAATTTCTTTTTTCATTTCAAAATTTTCTAAATAATTTCAGATATTTTAATTGTATTTCAAAAATTTCCATTTGGATTTAAAAATTATGCAAATGGTTTTCAAAAAATTTTATTTGTATAGGTATAAAAATTTTGATATACAAATCGAAATTTTTGAAATATACTTCATTGGAATTTTCAGAAAAGCATTTTGAAAATTTTGAAATACATATAAATGGAAATTTTTGAAATACGATTGGAAGTTTATGAAATGGAATTTTTAAAAAGCATTTAGAAAATTACAAATAAAAAGTTTTGAAATACAATTGGGATTTTCTGAAATACAAATTTTGTAACTTTAAAAGGAATTTGCTTTAAACCATTTAGAAAATTTTGAAATGGAAATTTTGATACACAAATCTTTTTTCGGAGAGCAAACTTTAAAACACACGGCAGCTGATAAGAAGTGATGCCAACGTAGTTATTTTCGCACTACATAAAGTGTTTTTTTTTTTTTTTTTATTTTTGTGCTCGTTTTGCTCTCAAAAAGTTCATATTACTGCTGGTAAGCTAAAATACAGCGATTCCAATAATTCAAAAGTTAAGAATTAACAAAAAAAAATTTATGGGGAAAAGTGCAAAAAGTAAGACAACCCCGGACACTTTCTAAAAAAGAAGTAGGACTGCCCCGGACGCCCTAAAAAAGAGGACGGTGTCCGGGGAAAAGAGGACGGATGGCAACCCTAGCTTTAGCTCTTGACGCTAATATAAGATGGATTAATCCAACACCAAAAAATCACTCGCGCCTTATAAATACAATTATTTCAACCGCTAAGAAACATATACCAAGAGGTTTTCGTAAGCAATATATACCAGGTTGGTCAGAAGAAAGCGATGCACTTCATGCTGAATATCTTAGTACTGAAGACCCCTTAATCGCTAATGAATTGCTTAACTCCCTCGACAACTCTCGTACTCAGAAGTGGCAACAGACCGTGGAAAATACAAACTTCTCACACTCCAGTCGACAAGCGTGGAGCCTACTTCGTAAGTTGGGAAGTAGCACGCCTATCACAACACACAAGTCAGCAATACACCCAGACGATATTGCGCTTAATATAAAGAAATCATCCAAAATTATCTCGGACAAAAGTGATACTATCGCCATCAAGAAGAAACTCAAAGCGCTAAGATCAGAAACACAAATTATTCAGGATTACTCAGGCCCATTCTGTATAGACGAAATTAATGTTGCCATCCGGCAGCTTAAACCAGGAAAGTCTGCAGGTTCAGATGGTGTGTTCCCTGAATTCTTCATTCACAGTGGTAAAAACTTTAGAAAATGGTTATCTCAATTTTACTCTAATATCATGTTGACTGGACACGTACCTACTGCGATGAAAAGATCCAAAATCCTTGCCCTACTAAAAACAGGCAAACCCAATGATCACGCTGATAGCTACCATCCTATTGCTCTTCTTAGTGTCGTTTATAAAGTTTTAGAAAGACTTATCTATAACAGAATTGAAACTACTGTGAACAACATTATTCCAGTGGAACAAGCAGGGTTCCGATCAGGACGAAGTTGCACCGACCAAGTACTTGCACTGACTACATATATTTAATCCGGCTTCCAAGCCAAGCTGAAAACGTCTTTAGCTTTTGTTGATCTAAAATCAGCTTACGATACAGTGTGGAAAGATGGTATGATATATAAATTCCTTAAAATCATACCATGCATCAAAACAGCAACTCTACTTAACAACATGTTAAGTGACAGACATTTCATAGTCTTTCTTGATGGAAAGCAAAGTCGTCAATGTAAGCTTCAAAATGGCCTCCCACAGGGTTCGGTACTTGCACCTCTTCTTTTTAACGTATATACTCATGATCTACCATCTACTTTATCCAAAAATTCGCATATGCCGACGACATAGCTATCGCCACACAGCACTCTGATATGATGCATTCTGAAAGGGTCCTCACACAAGACCTGTCCTCATTAGGCGAGTATTTCAAAAAATGGCGCCTATGCCCCAGTTTAAACAAGACAGAGGTTTCTTGTTTTCACCTTAATAACAATCAAGCAGATTGCAAGCTTAAAGTATACTTTCATGACGTTGTTTTAAATCATAATCCAACACCAAAATACCTTGGCGTTACACTAGACAGAACTTTAACGTTCAAACGTCATATAGAAAATACAGCAGGGAAAATCAAAACAAGAAACAACATTATACAAAAATTAGCATCCACAACCTGGAGCGCATCAGGTTGTACTCTCCGATCTGCAACTCTTGGTCTAGTTTACTCGGCTGCAGAATACTGTGCTCCAGTCTGGTTAAACAGCGCTCACGTTGGTAAAATAGATGTCCAGCTAAACGCATCAATGCGAATTATATCAGGGACAATGTCCTCAACACCAATAAGATTCTTACCAGTTCTTTGCAATATAGTTCCACCCGATATAAGACGCCAAAATGCACTGCTGCGTGAATACAACAAGATCTTATCGAACCCAAATCTCACAATCCATCACTACATCGACTCATGTTTGGAAAACAGACTGACATCTCGTAAACCGCCTCTTAAATTAGCGAGGGATTTAAAACAGTCAAACTTTGAGGCTCATAACGTCTGGCAAAATGAGTGGAACATCTCCTCCCGTGAAGATCTTTTTCAGTTCCAAGACCTCACTAGCATGCCACCTGGTTCTGAGCTACCCAGGCTTCTATGGGTAAGACTTAATCGTATCCGAACCAACCAAGGCAGATGCGCGGCAACACTCTATAAATGGGGTTCCGCTAATACTCCTTATTGCGACTGCAGCAACGTTGTACAGTCGAGGTATCACATAACATCAGAGTGCCCGCAGAGAAGATTTTCACAACACTTTTCCGAATTAAACAACGCAGGACCTGCAGCTGTACAGTGGCTGTCAAACATGGATATCAATATATAACTTGCTTACTTATTTAATTCTATGTTTCTTTTCTTTATTATGGAAGCTAATAGTAAATTTGCTTAACTCTGTTTTATTATTGTTTATATTATTTTATTAATATTTTTTATGTTAAAGCCATACGATAAATAAATAAATAAATCTCATCGAAGTAAAGGTAAAGGGGTAAAAAAGCACAAAACTCCCCACAATTGCCATGGAGTCACTCCATTTTTAAAAAATTCAAGCAAAATTTTAAAATTTAAAATTTCCATTATGCAACAAAATTTTTGTTTTAAGACACAACGTCATGAAATTTTGTATTTAAATAGTTTTTACTAATACAAATGTGATAGCAGAAAGATTTTTTAAGATTTGATGCATTAAATCCCCCAATTTCCTTTATTAAAATTTCCAAATATATGATTTTTTGAAATTTATAATAATAAAAGCGGTATTAAAAATTCACAGTTGGATAACGTCGATTTTTGGGCCAAAAATAGGCTTCTCGGGAGCAATATTTCTTTTTACTCATCTGCGTGCGTAAAAAAAAAATTAAAAAATTGGAATTTGTACCATTTTTGAAGAAGTTACGATTAAAAGCAGTTTGAGTAAAGAAACAACGTTCGTATTTATGAAAAATCGATATACTTTGAACGGGTTCTCAAAAAATCTAAAAAAATTAGCAGGAGTTTTCGAAGAGTAATAAACTGTAAAAAATTATGAAGATCTAAAAAAATTTCAAAATGCCCGATTCTGCATGAAATGTCCCGTTTATATTGCTAGCTACAAGTACCCACCATTTTAACGTTTTTTAAGTGCATGTATAAAAAATATAAAAAATATTATCAGAATATCATCAGCATCATCCTTATCATCGACATTGGCTTGAATGGCAAACAGCCGGAGTATTTACTTACCATCAATAGTATTAAATATAGGGCATTACATGTAAAATCACAGATTTTCGGACCCGACCACTTTGATTTCTGTTATTTTTTGATACGAATGCAATGCAACTAGTATTTCAGAAAGTATCAATTGTATTTCAAAAGTTATCAATTGTGTTTTAGAGTTAGTTTATTGTTTTTCAGAAATTATCAATTGTTTTTGAGAAGTTATAAATTGTATTCCAGACCTTATCAAATGTATTTCAGAAATTATCAATTGTATTTCAGAAAATATTAATTGCATTTCAGAAACTATTAATTGTATTTCAGAATTATCAATTGTATTTCAGAATTGATCAATTGTGTTTTAGATATTATCATTTGTATTTCAGAATTTATCAATTGTGTTTCAGAATTAATAAATTGTATTTCAGAATTGTATTTCAGAAATTTTCAATTGCTTACGAAATTTAGTTTCTAAAATACAATTGATAATTTCTAAAATACAATTAATAACATCTGAAACACAATTGATAAATTCTGAAAAACAATTGAGAATTTCAAAAATAGAATTGATAAATTCTGAAATACAATTGATAACTTCTGAAACTGAAATACAATTGATAATTTCTGAAATACAATAGATAAGTTCTGAAATACAATTGATAAATTTTGAAATACAATTGATAATTTCTGAAATTCAATTGATAATTTCTAAAATGCAATTGATAACTTCTGAAATACAATGATAAAATCTGAAATACTGAAATACAATTTTAAATGGTGCAGTTCTCTGCTTGTTTATACTAATTGTAAGTTGATTTTGAGTAATTGATTTTAAAAATTTTTTTCCAAACCATTTTCAACTAATTTTGACCAGTGAAAAAATATCAATATCATAAAAAAAACCTTGGGCAGCATTTTAAAAGTACAGAAGTACAACAGCTTTAGAGATATTGCTAATTTTTAAAATATATATAACCTGCTATAGAACAGGTCCACTTTAGCTATCTGCCATAAAATAGAGCTTCTAAAGCAACCCATCTGAAAACCGAATTCAATAACTCTTTCTGATATAAAATTTAAGCTCTGGTATAAAATATAAGCCTTTTATAATTTAATTACACGATATGTGTATATAACTTTTTGTTTTATCTACCACCACAACTTCTTCTCATTTACTGCATAGACCGCAAAATCAATAAATTTTCAATTTGTTTCAATTTGTATTAAGTTCAATGAACATCAAATGTACTCTAGTATACAGTGGCTGACAAAAGTCTACGTACGACTACATAGTAAATGTAAATTGTTAAGAACAAAGTTGAAAATAAGAGACCGAATTATTATCAAACAAGTACTTTTGCGAAAAGTTCTGTGTAGGTAATTTATCAAGCTTCACTTTAAGCTTAATGGCGTCCATATTAAGTAAATATTAAATGTGCTACGAGGGTCGAAATGGAAATTGATGCTACTGAAAGAACTTTCTTAGAAATATTTTTAAGTCAATTATTTTCAAGTTCAAACATTAAAAATTCAAAAAAATGGTCCAATAGTTTATAAAAAGTTATATAAATTTTTCCAACGACTATAACAAAAATAATTTTTTTTTTAAATACAGTAGAAGAAATCCGCATTTTTTACCTCCAATTCTTTTGACCACTAATTTTTTGTTGACAAAGAAAATGTTTAATTATTATGTACTAAAATGTGTACTAATGTATACTAAAAATATTTAATAATAACATCTTTTCTTTGTTTACAAAAAATTAGTGGTCAAAAGAATTGGAGGTAAAAAAATGCTGATTTCTTCAGCTGTATTTAAAAAAAATTAGTTTTTGTTTGAGTCTTTGGAAAAATTTATTTGGGGTAATTCCAAAAATTTTCGCCCCACTGTTCGGAAACATGCCTTTGGACGCAACTGAGAATTTGGCTCATAGATATCCACGTTTATATGAGATATGTTGCATTTTTGGATTTTCAAAATTTGCTGTAGTTTTCAAATTATCGCGGGGCAAAGTTCGACTTTTTTAGCAAAAGTCAGAAAAATGCATGACGTTTAACGTGCTCTAACTTTTTAACTAGTAATCCGATTATCACAAGTAATGGCTCATATGAAAGCTAAATTTTTCTTCTTTTAGGAAATATTTTCAAAAGAATACGGTTTTTTTTCAGAAGTGTTGCAAAAATTCAAAAACATTTTTTTTTTGCGAATATTTAAAAAAACACATCTTCGATTTTTTTAAAAAAAAGTTTGGTGATAAACAATACTGTTTTGTACAACATATCCAAAATTCAGAGTGGGATCCCAATGGGATCAAAAAATATTCTGGTTTTAGTACGAAGTTCTTAAATTTTACCTTAGAAAATTAAAATTTTATGTTTCTTCAATATAAAAATTTAAATTTTCAAAGAAAATTATACTATTAAAATTTTGAAAACATTCAAAACATTAGAAATTTAAATTTTCTAAGGGAAAAATATGAGAACCTCGTACTTAAAACAGAATATTTTTTGATCCCATGGAGATCCCACTCTGAATTTTGAATATGTTATACAAAACATTGTTATTTTTCACCAGAATTTTTTTTAAAAAAATCGAAGATGTGTTTTTTTTAATATTCGAAAAGAAAAAATGTTTTTGCATTTTTGCATCATTTCTGCAAAAAAAAACTTTGTTGTTTTAAAAATATTTTCTAAAAGAAGAACCCCAGCTTTCACATGAGCCTAAATTTGTGAAAATCGGGTCATTGGTTAAGAAGTTACGGCTCTTTAAACGTGATGTATTTTTCTTACTTTTGCTTAAAAAGTCAATCTTTGACCCGCCATAATTCGTTAAATACACCAAATGTAAAAAAACGATATAGGGTACATATATCATATTTATGAGGGCTATCTATGTGTCAAGGTTCAAATTAATCTGAGACACCATTTCCAAAAATGACTAAAATTTGAGCTAAATTTTTTGGAATGGCCCTTTGGAACTAAATATATAAACTAATGGTCACTTCTTAAATTTTAAAGGTTCGAGTTTAAAAAAAAAATGTACTAAAAAATTATTTTAAAAAATTTGCTAAAAAATATCTTTCAATAATTTCAATTTTCATTTTTAACCCTCGTAGCACATTTATTATTAACTCAATCTGAACGCCATTAAGCTTAAATTAAAGCTTGATAAATTACCTACACAGCACTTTTTACAAAAAAACTTATTTGATAATAATGAGTTCTGTTACAGTTAACTTTGTCGTTAACAAATAACGTCTACTATGTACTCGTACGTAGACTTTTGTCGGCCCCTGTATGTATCTGCTAGTATATCGAGTGCAATACAGTGCAACTATAATCTTTTTTTGTTATTATTACTATTTTTATCTCCTCCAACATGCAAATACTCAAGGCACATATTCAATATTATTCAACAGATAAGCAACCAAACAAATATTGTGGCATAGCAATAGGTGCGTTTTTTAGTGAGATACTATTTTTCTTCATACAAAACGTAAAAAATGCTAGAGTTAACTTTAAGTAGTGTCTAGCCAGAAGCGGTCTATGCTGAGTATTAATGTAACATCCACTAGTCATTACTCTTCTGTCGTCAATATAATAATTTTCAAAAAAAATATCAATTGTTTCTATTATTAATTGAATTATTTAAAGTACTAAAAAAAACTTACCTAATAAGTACTTGTATTTATTTTAAGTGAATATGAATGAATTCGGTATACAGTTACAGAGTTTTTTGTACACCCTTCAACAACATTATCGGGGTATACTCACTTTGTCATATCGTATGTAACGCATTAAAATGTGGGGTAAAAAATATCTAATATGGGGGAAAATACATTATGTTAACACATTTTTGAAACCGATGTCATCATCGGGATCAAACTTGCACAAAGATGAGATCTAATGGGTAGTTGTTACTACGAGATCGGTGAAAAACTCGATGAGTTAGAGGTCGAATTTTGGCGTTTTATTCCATTTATCGGATTTATTTAACTTTCCAGCTGATGCATTAAGAAAATTTTGTATAAAACTTTTTCAACAAATTTTTTTCCAAACTTTTAAAACATAGAAAAAAAAAAACAATTTTAAGACCCCAAAATTTAACCGATTCAAAAATCAAAAGTATTTTTGACTTTTTTTTACAAAAAGTATTTTTGAATTTTTTTTACAAAAAGTATTTTTGAATTTTTTTTACAAAAAGTATTTTTGACTTTTTTTACAAAAAGTATTTTTGACTTTTTTTTACAAAAATTACTTTTTTAATTTTTTTAATTTGTAGTCAAAAGTGACCTCATATTTTTTGCAAAAACTTGAGACGAACTTTTATTTAAACTTTAATTGAGTCCTGTTCGATCAATTGAGCCTACACTCAAAATAATTACTCTGTTAAATACTCTGTAAAATGACTGTAATCTCAATTCGACAGATATTTGACAAATTTATCTGTCGAAATACAGATTTTAAGAAAATACTTTGTATTTTCTTGTGACCGAGAAACAAAATTTTATCTGTAATTTTACTTTTTACTTTGTAATCTCTATTTTAACAGTTTTTTTTTTTTGTTAAAATACAGATTTTAAAAAAATACTTTGTATTCTTCTCGTATCCAGAATACTAAATTTCATATGCAATATTACTTATTGCTCTGTAAAAATAAAAATCACTTCAAAAAAACTTTTAAATATGACCGATAAACGTCTCTTTAAAAAGTGTCTTAAATTACAATAAAAACTGGCAAATTTTACGAGGACGACGTGTAAATTGGAGTTACTTGTTAAAAACTCGTAATATTCACAAAAATAAAAAAGTAAATTTACAATTTGGAAGCATTTAAGCGGGCAAATTTAACAAAATTTTACTTTTAATTAATTTTATTTTTTTTTTTAATTTTAATTAATGTTTTTGTTGCAGAGAAGTTTTACTCATAAAATGGATTTAACTAAAACTTTGTAAATTTACAGAGTTTTTTTTTGTAAAATTTTTAACTCATAAAAGGCATTTAACTAAAACTTGGTAAATTTACTGAGTTTTTTTGGTAAAATTCTTTTCGGTTTTATCAATATTTTACAGATAATTCTATAAATTTATAGTTTTTTTTATCGATCTCATTTTACAGAGTTTTCTTCGTAAAATAATAAAAAAAATCTTGCTGGTTGGAAATCTATGGTATTTTCTGCTGGCTCAGCAGAGCATCTCTGTAATTTAACAGAGTGATTATTTTGAGTGTATGGCACCCATTGATCAAAATTTTAGATATTTTGAAAACTTTTTGAAAATTCAAATTATGGCTAAAAGATCCTCGAGATCTATAAAATAATGAAAAATAAACTCAGGTTTTCCGCAAGTTTTCAAAGAATCTAAAATTTTAATCGATGGCTGGCTGCAACGGCTTAAATTGATTCGATTTGGCCCAAATTAAGTTTAAATGAAAATTCCTCTCAAGCTCTATGAAAGGGTCAAGGGAAAGCATTTTAATTTTTTTTAGAAAACAACAGAAATTTTTTCACAAATTTTAAGTTTTATTTAAAAAAATTTAAAAGTCCACAACTTTGATCGCCGCACAGAGGGTTGAAATGTACCAAAAGTGACGATTAGTTCAAAATCTGAACTTTATCCTACACTGTCATGTTTGGTACCGAGTGAAAGGTAATTAAATTCTACATTTTATTTTGCCAATGTTGAAAACCAAATGTTGGAGGGAAACAAATAGTGATTTTACCGTCTAAGAGCCAGCATGGGAGCGGTAGGAGCTGATGTTTTAAAAAAATCAATATAATGTATGGGAACCATTTTAAGGGTTAAAGATAGAGGGTAGGTACATTCTAAGAAAATTTGGAGTTGAAAAAATATTAGGGGTAGGTCAGACATTTGACATCTCTAGGGACACTCTTAAAGCAGTTAGAGCTGTAGGAGCAGATTTTATAAAAACGGCATTTTGTATGGGAGCCCCATTATCGAGAGATACGGTATAAGTTTATTCCAAAAAAATGTTGGAGGGTAAAAATTAATGAAGGTCGGTCTTACTTGTTACCACTCTAAGAGGCCCCATGGGGGCGGTAGAAGCTGATTTCATAAAACAAATTTATATAGGTTTTAAGATATATTCTAAGAAAATGCTGGGGTTGAAAAAATATTGGGGTCTGTCACACAGTTGACATGGGGTACACTTGGAGCAGTTAGAGCGGTAGGAGCAGATTTTATAAAAATGACATTTTGTATGGGAGCCCTTTTATCAAGTTGAGATACGGTATAAGTATGATCAGAAAAAATGTTGGAGGGTTAAAAACAATCAAGATCGGTCTTATTTGTTACCACTCTAAAAGGCCCCATGGGAGCAGGAGGAGCTGATTTCATAAAATAAATTTATAAATAAATAAATTTATAAAAAATTGGTGGCCAAACGAGTTGGAGGTCAAAAAAAGCGGATTTCTTCCACTGAATTTAAAAACGTTCACTTTTTTGGGGTTGTTGGAAAAACTAGCTGATAACTAAATAAAAATGGTTGGATAATTTTTTAAATTTTTATTGTTTAAACTTGGGAAAAATCGACTTAGAAATATTTTAAAAAAAATTTAAAAAAAAACATATACAAATAATTTAATTTTCCAGTGCAACCCTCGCATCTCATTTAATATTTGCTCAATCTGGACGCCATCAAGCTTAAATTAAAGCTTGGAACATTTCCGATTGATAATAATCGATTTAGTATTGATAACTTTTCCTTTAAAGAACTGCTATTAAATAAATGCTGGTCCATTATTACTTTGAGTCACTGTATATTAAGGAGATCAAAAAAGAATTAAATTAAAATTTTTAGTTTTAGAAATTCCTTAAAGTCCTTTTGGAGGGATATATTTCGATGGATAATCCAACATTTCAAAAATTAAATTTTTATGACAATTATTTCAGGTGGTTGAAAAAGTACCAAAGTACAATTTTTACCAACTTAGATTCAAAACTTTTAAAAAAGAAAATTTTATTAGAATGTTTTATTTTTCGGGTTGAATCTATATTTCAAATTTCAAGTTTCTGGAACCAATATTTCAGAAAATAGAAAAAGTACCAAAGTACAATTTTTTACCCGTTTTACCCCATTAAAATCCAAATTTCTAAAAGGTACTTTCCAGTGTAACTTTTTTTGTTAGAATATCCGATATTTAAGATTTCAAGTTTTTTATTATTTTAGGTGATAAAAAAGTACCAAAATACAAAGTATCTTTCTTCCGCGGAAGGAATCTATATTCCAAATTTCTAAAACCAAAAGTACACTTTTTTACACATTTTCATTTTTTTTTTTGTATTCAAAATGTTTTTTTGAATTGTGAAGGGTATTCATGAATTCGTCCAAGTCGTGTTTAATTTTTTTTTACTTGTTTTCATTCACTTTATTTTTATTTGTATGTATTGTACTTGAGGCAATTATTACTGCAGTTGGTTTTGTAAATTATTGACCCATTTATATCGTTTTAATATGAAATTTATTTAATTATAGACGGTTTTTTTTTTTTTTTTTGTTTTACTCATCCCAGCCTCAATAATCAGTCTGTGGAGTTTTCAGCGAATGCAAATGCATACAAAATGGCTTTGATTGATTTTGTTAGTCAATTGAAGTATTTACATAATTTTTTTAGCCCCGGGGAATGGTAGAAATTTTAATTTTCCAATGGTTTAATTTAAAAAATTTGCAAAATAAAATATATAGCCATCGGTAAATATATAAAGTTGACTTTGTGGTTTGTTAATAAAAATTTAAAATTTAATTGAATTTTTTGAGACTAAAGCCACAACCCACAATGAAGCAATTCGCCAGTATTCTGCTGTAGTTATCCTAACCCAGAACTGCTTAAAATTACCTTCGTGTCGTTGTAGCAAAACTGACCAAGGGTTCTGGTCGAACCCATGATACCCACGCTCATAGGCTACCAACTTGCTTATGGGTTCCCTTTACCATTATTTTCCCCAAAAACTTGTAAAAATAAAGTTTTTCTTTTGGATAGTAATTCTGCTGGAGGATCCTGCATGAAATTGTGAGATTATGTGCTCTTTAGTTGTAACGACCTTTTCTGCCGGGGTATACTCAGCCTAAGTCCAGGGGTTCGTTACAAGAAATAATTACACGGATATTTTGTTCCTTTTAATATAAATCAGTTGTTTGAACAGAGTATGTTTATTATACCCTCCACTTAGTGATAGAGGGTATATATAAGTTTGTCATTCCGTTTGTAACTCATCGAAATATCGGTCTGGGACCCCATAAAGTATATATATTCATGATGCCCGATCGATTTTAAGACATTCTAGCGATGTCCGTCTGTCCGTCTGTCCGTCTGTCTGTCTGTCTGTCTGTCTGTGGAAAATGCTCTCGCGGACAAAATATTGCACAGAGATGACTGAAACTTAACATATATATTGGAAGTTCTCCCGAGAAGTTTGGTATTGCATTTGAGCGATATCGGTTCAGCGGTTAAAAAGTTATGAACGAAAATGTAAGCACACCTCAAAAATTTCAGTACATTCAACATAACCTAAAAATACAAAATGCTTTAATTCGGCTTCTGGTTGACATATGAGAACATAATTGAACACCAAATGGTATTTAAACAAGTACGAACATATTTTTTGACAAAAAAAGAAAAAAATCGCGGATTTTTTTTTTACCAAAATTTTTTTTCGCGGAAATTTTTTTTCAATTTTTTTTTTCAAAAGTAATTTCCTTTTAAATAAAGTTGTTTGCAGTAATATTTTTGAAATTGTGGAGGGTATCACTACATTCAGCAAGGCCGAATTTAACTTTTTTACTTGTTTTTTTATTCTTTTATTTACAAAGTTTAATGTATAATTTATGTAAGTACATATATAGGTGCTGTGTTGTTCATTTGTTCCTCGTCCAGTGTATTCCTGATATCTACGGCTTCCAATGGGAATGATCGGGTTAAAGTTAATAATACCACCGTTGTTTGCTGCCAGATTACGTGAGTAGAATAATACGCTCGTGACTTGATATTTACTCCGGTCGTGACTCGCTTCCAGTGTCTACCCACTAAATAATTTGATTTGGCTCGTGACTTGAAAATCACTCCCGGGCTAAGCTACACATGAACTATCTTTAATGAGTATTAAAAATATCACTCCTTCGTGACTAGTGTAATCACTAGGGGGCTATTGTCTTCGTGACTTGTTAATCACTAAGTATGTTATAGGGGTTACTAGGAAATGATTCCTTCGTGACTCGATAAATCACTTAGGAAAAACTAATGATCTACGGGAGAGGTTACTCCGTCGTGACTAGTTGAACCACTTGGGAATCTAGTGTACTACGGGAGAGGTTATTCCGTCGTGACTAGTTGAATCACTTGGGAATCGAACGATCTACGGGATAGGTTATTCCGTCGTGACTAGTTGAATCACTTGGGAATCTAACGATCTACGAGATAGGTTATTCCGTCGTGACTAGTTGAATCACTTGGGAATCTAGTGTACTACGGGAGAGGTTATTCCGTCGTGACTAGTTGAATCACTTGGGAATCTAACGATCTACGGGTTTATATATATAAAAGTTAAATTGTTAGTGACTAGTAAATCACTTAAAAAAAATATGTTGGGAAACTCTGCCTTACGTTGTTTGTGACTAGTAAATCACTGATTGGGAAACTCTGACTTACGTTGCTGTTATCTCCTTCGATGATATTCCAAGACTGATCCCTGCTTTGTAATTTCCTCTGCTTTTATACTTTTCTGTTTCAAATTCAAACGCACAAGACAATGCATTTTGTTGTTGGGCTAACAGTGTTCAAATGTGCATAGAAATATTGTGTGTATATCTGTTTGTATGTACATTCTTGGTTTAGTACAAGCAGTAAACAAATTCTTGATCTTAATTCTTTTGTATGTTGACTTATGCGTGACTATTTGTATGATTGAGTGTGCATGTACTCAAACAGGGTGTGACAATAAGTTTGACTATAAACTTGTCGTCACATAGTTTAATAGCTATAAAAAAGTACCAAGTTTCCCTTAAACCACTTTCGAAATTTCCAAAACCAATTTTTTCGGAATGTTTTTTATTTTTTGCTGTAGGACCGTAGAGCAAAAATTTTATATTCTAAAGACCAATATTTAAGACAATCGAAAAAAAAAAAACAAAATTAAACTTTGTTAATATGATATTACCAAAAGTATTTTTTTTTTTTGGAAAATTTAATTTCGATGAAGGATCCTACATTCCAAAAATTAGGTTTTTATTGATATAATTATCAGAAGATTGAAAAAGTACCAAAGTTCAAATTTTTGCACTATTGAATTGAAACTTTTAAAAATTGTTTTGTCAGTTTATTTTTTGCCGGAATATACTACATTCCTAATAACCATTATTTCAGGAGATAGAAAAAGTACCATTAAGTCAAAATTTTCAAAAGGTACTTTTTTAACATATTTTAAATAAAAAATTACAAAAGTTGCACCCTTAGAAACAGAATTTCAAAAAAAAAGTACTTTTTTCGAAAAGGTACTTTTTTCCTCCGAAGAATTCTACAGTCTAAATTTTAAATTTTTAGGTCCATCAGATCATTTCAATCAAAATACTATTAAAAAATTAACGAGATCGGAAAAGTACCATTAAATCCGAATTTCCTATCAGAATCATTCAATTCACAGATTAAGTTTATATGTATACTAGACTGCCCAGAAAAAAACAAAGTTGTTATTTTCTTGGGGGATACCTGCGAATTTTGTTCCTTTTTGTGCAAAAAAATTTCGGTTTTTTTTTGGGATTTTTAAAATAATATCTAGAGGTCGCGATCTCGCGTTTTATAACGATTTATTTTTTTTGAGTTTTTTATTATTTTAAATTGTTAAATATGATTAATATGATAAAATATTAATAATTTCAGACAAAAAAAAAATAAATTAAAAATTAAATATCGCTTATTCCATGAGATGTCTCCCAGCATCTAATAAAATGTTCTTTAATTTATTTGAAATTTCGCACACAGGTACACTATGGTGCAATTAAAATAAATTCGTTTTTAGTTTCGCGAAAATCCACGAATTCGCGAACGCGAATAAATTCGCGAATTCACGGATTTTCTCGGAACTAACAACTGATTTATTTTAATAGCTTCATAGTGTTCATGTGTGCAAAATTTCAAATAAATTAGGGAACATTTGATTAGGTGCTGGGAGACATCTCATGGAATGAGCGATATTTAATTTTTAATTTAATTTTTTTTTTGTCTGAAATTATTAATATTTTATCATATTAATCATATTTAACAATTTAAAATAATAAAAAACTAAAAAAAAATAAATCGTTATAAAACGCGAGATCGCGACCTCTAGATATTATTTTAAAAATCCCAAAAAAAAAACGATTTTTTTTTGCACAAAAAGGAACAAAATTTGCAGGTATCCCCCAAGAAAATAAAAATTTCGCTTTTTTTTCTGGGCAGTCTAATGTATACCATTATTTTAGGAGATAGAAAAAGTACCATTTAATCAGAATTTTCAAAAGGTACTTTTTTAAAATATTTTAAATGATAGAAAAAGTCTACCCTTAGAAACGGAATTTCTAAAAAAGTACTTGTTTCGAAAAAGTACTTTTTATTCAAAAAATAACTTTTTTTGAAAAAGTACTTTTTTCCTCCGAAGGATTCTACAATCTTAATTTAACATTTTTAGGTCCATCAGATTATTTCAATCTAAAAACTTTCGTAAACGATCCTCCAATTCAAAAAATTAAGTTTATATACTATTTATCAGGAGATCGAAAAAGTACCATTAAATCCGAATTTTCTATCAGAATCATACAATTCAAAGATATAGTTTTTATACCATTATTTCAGCAGATAGAAAAAGTACCATTTAATCAGAACTTCCAAAAGGTACTTTTTTTTAAATATTTTAAATGATAGAAAAATTACAAAAGTAAATTAGTCTACCCTTAGAAACGGAATTTCTAAAAAAGTACTTTTTTCGAAAAAGTACTTTTTATTCAAAAAAATAACTTTTTTCGAAAAAGTACTTTTTCCTCCGAGGGATTGTACAATCTAAATTTCAAATTTGTAGGTCCATCAGATCATTTCAATCAGAAAACTTTCGATGAAGGATCCTAAAATTTAAAAATTAAGTTTTTATACCATTATATTAGGAGATCGGAAAAGTACCATTAAATCCGAATTTCCTATCAGAATCATACAATTCAAAGATTAAGTTTATATGCTATTATTTCAGGAGATAGAAAAACTACCATTTAATCAGAATTTCCAAAAGGTACTTTTTTAAAATATTTAAAATGATAGAAAAATTACAAAAGTAAATTAGTCTACCCTTAGAAACGGAATTTTTAAAAAAGTACTTTTTTAGAAAAAGTACTTTATATTCAAAAAGAAAGAAAGAACCGAGGAATTGTACAATCTAAATTTCAAATTTGTAGGTCCATCAGATCATTTCAATCAGAAAACTTTCGATGAAGGATCCTACAATTTAAAAATTAAGTTTTTATACCATTATATCAGGAGATCGAAAAGTAGCAATGTTAACTTTTTTGATCTCTTAGAATCACAAATTAAAAAAAAAAAATCAGTCTTTTCGCTGAAGAAACATTATCTGAGAAACATTATTTTAGAAGATAATAAAGTGCAACTATTTAGCACATGTAAATGGAATTTTCAAAAGGTACTTTTTTCAAAATGTTTTAAGCGATAGAAAAAGTACCAAAGTACAATATTTGACTCCTAAATGCCCTCTTTAAATCGGAATTTTCAAAAAGTATTTTTTTCCGGAATTTTTCTCCCCAGGAAGATTCATAGATTATCAATTGTATTTCATAGATTATCTATTGTATTTCAGAAATTATCAATTGTATTTCAGAATTTATCAATTATATTTCAGAAATTATGAATTGTATTTCAGAAGTTATCAAATGTATTGTAGAAATTATCAATTGTATTTCAGAAATTATCAAATGTATTTCAGAACCTAACCTTCGTAAAACAATTGAAAATTTCTGAAATACAATTGATAAATTCTGAAATACATTTAATAATTTCTGAAGTACAATTGATAAATTCGGAAATACAATTGATATCTTCTGAAATTCAATTGAAAATTTCTGAAATACAATAGATAATAACTGAAGTTTTTATTTATTTCGGTTTGAGTCCATATTAATTATTTCTGAGAAATAATTATTTTTGTTGTACAATGAGAAAATCTGAAAAAAATTAATTGACAACACAGGCTAAGTGGAGATGTCGACAGCTTTCGGAAGAAGCCACCCTTCCTTCGTCAGCACTCTTCGATTGTCACTGTAGGTGTGTAAGATTAAGATCAGTTATTTAAACGTACATTAAGGTGAAAAAGCGGACGGGAATTATATCACATTTCATTACCCATATGTTACGTTTACCCATATGTTACGTTTCATTACCCATATGTTACGTTTACAATTAAAAATGGTGTAAATTTCAAGTCTCTAGGTTTATCAGATCATTCCAATCCGAAATTCCCAAACTTTTTTTTCGCTGGGTGTTCCTACATTCCGAATCTCAAGTTTCTTGAACCATTATTTCAGGAGATAGAAAAAGTACCAAAATACTTTTTTTTAGTATGATTTAAATGAGAAAAGATGTACCAAAGTGCACCAAAGTACTTTTTTTTAGTATGATTTAAATGAGAAAAAAAGTAGTTCTGTCTTAGAATCATACACGATTACATGTGTCTTTTCAGCGCTGATCAAAGCATACTATCGTTTCCATCTTTCGTTATAATACACAGTGCAATAGCCAAAATCGGAATGTGATGAAACCAAAAGCAAATGAAAGTTGACATATTCCATAGAAAAACCCTCAAGGTTTTTTTTTTGTTCAGCGCTAGATTTTTTTTACATGCATTTGGAGTTGGTGAACTTAATATAATTATAATAATAATTGCTTGAAAACTGTATAAGGCGTATGCTTAATTTTAAAATTGCCTTTAAATAACAATCATACGCAACGATTCACAGTGGATTATTTTGAAGTTTGATTTTGGTTGGTGATTTTAAAGCATTTTAAGTTTTTGTATACTAAATATGTCCAACTTTAACGGCCCCTATTAGTATCTTATTGAGCATGCGGAGTCCAACGTCCAAACTTAATCTCGAAATTACGTTAGCTTTAACCGGTATGAATTTTGCTGCAATCAGTCCAATACTTGCTTGCTGAATAGCCAAATTTTTAAAATTAAACCACTGTGAACCGTTGCGTATGATTGTTATTTAAAGGCAATTACAAAATTAAGTATACGCCACTTATTCAGTTTTCAAGTAATTATTATTACAATTATAATAAAAGTTATCCAACTAAAAAAACTTAACTTAAATATATGATCAAGTTCCTTTCAAAATAGACCTTAAAGAAAATCTTTAAACCTATTTCTGAATTTCTTAAAAATATTCCCCACAACATTTCATTATCATAACTTATCTTAAATGAAGTTTTAAAAAAATTTGTTAGTTGTAAACAAAATTAAAAAAAACAGAAAAATAACAAAAAAAACTAAAACACGTAGCTTCCAGATAATATGGAGCACCATCCATTTGGAAAAAGAAAAATATAATTGAAATTTCTCACACGACAATTTCAATTGACACTTGAAACGTGCTTTTGCTTTTTTTGGCATTCAACAGCAGGAAAAAAGACCAACAACCACCCCAACAACAATACATATGCAGTCATTTTTATGCACTTTTTTTCTTGGTT
The DNA here is from genome assembly GCA_963921195.1 of Pegoplata infirma. Lineage (NCBI taxonomy): Eukaryota > Metazoa > Arthropoda > Insecta > Diptera > Anthomyiidae > Pegoplata > Pegoplata infirma. Next base: position 99,105,106 of record OY992537.1, on the reverse strand, counting down.
TTGTTTGATGTTTGCATTTGTTAACCATTTTGTTTTTTTGTGCCAGTTCCACCAGCATATGACACGATAAACAATAAGCATCAGATGTTGCAAGAAGCACGTGTTTTATGAAAAGAATACAGTAAAAAAGTATTCAAGCATGACATGTCAGTTGTTGAATAAGTATTATAACAAAAAAAAAAACAGACAAACCACCCATCTTAGCAACTTGATGAATGTTGTGTATTATATGGAGTTTATTAACCCTTTACAAGATGTTGTTGTTTTAAAGGCCCAAAAGAGCAATCAGTGGATTTTTAAAATATTAATGTATTAAGAACTACATAATATGTACCAGAGAGTACAAAAGGGCGCGTGAATGATTTTTGACTCACACTCACTTACGCTCACGACAGTAATTTTTGAATCACGTACACTCACGAGCATATTTTTCTACTCACACTCACTCACAATCACGTGAGTAAATTTAGCACAACTCACGTGCAAGCTTCAATCACACTCACGTTGACTCACACTCACGTTGACTCACACTCACAAAACTCTTTATTATAAAACCAAAAAACTAAATTTCGAAAATCTTTAAAAATTTTCAGCAAATTTAAAGTTAAGCGAAATTTTTATTTTTTTTTTTTGCATTTTTCAGGACGAAGTTAAGTTAAATTTTACATTTTGTGTTGCTTTTTTTTTGTAAGAAAGAAAATATGAAGAAAGAGAATAAATCACGCAAACTCACGCAAAAAAATCTACTCACGCAGACTCACTAACGGAAAAATCTTACTCACGCACACTCACTCACGCAATTTTTTTCTCCACTCACAATCACGTGAGTAAAATTAAATTCAGTCACACTATCACGTTAATCATGCTCTAATCTGCTCCCTTGAGTTACATATTTTGTATGGCAAAAAAAAAATTTTCTTCCGATTTTAAATGTCCGGGAAAATTTTCATTCCACTAGGCCTAAAACGGATATGCATAGGAAAAAAAAATGTTGAGTAATTTTAATACTATTGAGTAAAAAAATTACTCAATTTTGGATAAGTAAACGATTTAGTAGTATTGAGCATAACAAAAAATTTTAGTAAATTTTTAATTGACACAATTAAAACTTTACTTAATTTTTTTAAATTTTTTAAGTATTTTTTTTTTATTGTCTCAAGTAAAATTTTACTCAAAATTTAAATTTTATACCCGTGGCACCATTCAATCAAATTTTTGGATTTTTAAAAAACTTTCAGCAAATCTTTGAATTTTTGAAAAATTAAAAAAAAAAAAAAATAAATATTTTGCTTTATATCATTTTAATTAATTATGGCATGCTGAATACGAATATATTTCTGAAATCGAACTAACGGTTACACTGTGCTTTCCCAAATTTAAGTAAAATTTTCCAAATTGTGAAAAAATTGTATGAAAAATTTGGAAGCAAATTATTTCCAAAATGTTAGTTTATGGCCCTTACCACAAGAAAACAAAAAGTCTATTTTAACAAAAGTTTTATTTTAAATTTTAAATTTTCAATACATTTTTTGAAAGCCGATTTTAAAAACAAAAACTTTTTGTATGGAAATAAAATTAAAAATTCGTTCAACTGTTGACAAGTGTGGACGTGTTTTAATTTATCTCCGTGCTATTAATTGAATTTTTGAAATTGTTCGTAATAGGTATTTTTGTAATATTTTCATGACCACATCCAGGAAAATGAAAATATGGACACAAATGATACCGATTTAATTCAAGGCTCTGCCTCACCGACTGGTGCTGGTCCTAGCACTGGTCTTAGGGTTGCGACCTTGAAGTCCGACCTTGATTCTGGTAGGGGTGCCCAGCCTAATATTGGTGGTAAAAAGAAAAAGAAACTTAAACCATCAAAGGTCAGGCACAACCAGAGACGGCTTTGTTTGAAAATAATTAACAGACTAAGCCAACTTGATGGAACGAAGCTCTCCGAACGTGAGAGGGCGTCGCTATCATGGGCGAAAGGAGTCATTGAAGAACAGGACAAACTTTCGGCAATGCGCGCATCTGACAAACAGAGCGCTGTTTCGGCCCCGTCATCGAAGTCTGGTAAAAGGTTGCGCTCGCCCGACGAGAAACCTTTACCTAAGAGATCTAAGGTGACCGGCAACGTCTGGACTCAGTCTTTTAGTGAAGTGGTTAAAGGTAACTTCGTTAGGGCTGTGATAAACAGGCAAAATGGGGATTGTAGTATTCCAAGGGACAAGTGGAGTTTAGTTGAAACTAAACTAAATGAAATCTACTATAGGCTCCTTGAGAGTATGCCTGATTTTCTACCTACTACTGTCAACGCAGGTTGGTATCAGGGGCGAGTAAAACTCGTTGCTTTTGGGAACGAAAGATCCGCAGCCGTGTTTAAGGTTGCCATTAGCCAAGTGGGAGAGTTATGGCCTGGAGCCAGATTGGACGTTGTGGAAAAACATGATATCCCCTCGCAACCCAGAGCTCATGCATGGATCCCAATGGCTACAAATGACACTGCGGTGATTCTTAAGATGATAAAAGTCTGCAATCCTGACCTTCCAACTCAGAATTGGCAAATTGCCAGATTGGGTGAGATGGAGGGCGCACGTCGTCAAGCAGTGGTCTTGGTTAATGAGGAATCGCTTCCGCTTTTAGCCAGGACTGACGGCATTATTAGATTTGGATTTTTTCATATAAGAGTCAATGTCTACAAGGGCGACCAGAAGACTATTTTGGACGCAGACAAGCCAGTGGCAGAGTCGGCTGGGGAGGAGAATCTGGAAAAGGTTGATATTCAGCTGGCCGATTCTAGGCTGATGGGAGATTCATCTGGCATTTTTGAAACCGAATCTGGTAACGAATGCGACCTCTGTGATGGCATGGAGGATAAAGCCGATGCCACGATGGGTGACATTCAGGACGAGGCCCATGCAGTGAGGAATTCGGAGAGTTCTGTTGCCTCCGATTCAGAACAGATGGGATATATATCTGGCTTATTCGAAACCGAATCTGGGGACGAATGCGACCTCTATGATAACACGGAGGATGAAGCCAATAACACGGTGGTGGAAAGGATGGTGGAAAAAAAGCAAGATGTTGCGGTTCCTACAAATAAACCTCCATCACTGTAAGGCAGCCTCAGCTGCACTCTTGCTGCGCCTGACGACAGGAGCAGTTGACTTGGTTTTTATCCAAGAGCCCTGGGTGCGGGGTGGCAGGGTTTGCGGATTGAAGACCCCTGGGTTTAAGTTGGTGGTTGCCAAAGGTGAGGGCTCACCAAGAGCCTGCATCTTGGCAAAAAATGGCTTAAATATATTCTTTTTATCAACTTTTAGTGATATGGATGTTACAGCGGCTAGCTTAGAGCTTCATGGGAAGTCTATTTGGCTCGCCTCTGCGTATTTTCCTAATCCGGGGTCAATACCCCCGGAGAAGGTTGTCGGTCTAATTCGGGAGTCTGAATCTAGGGGACACCAGTTAGTAGTGTGTTGTGATGCTAATGCACATCATTCGATATGGGGAAGTACAGACACAAATGATAGAGGCGAATCACTTTTGGAGTTTTTGTTAAGCACTAACCTCTATATTTGTAACAAGGGTGGTGAACCAACTTTCGTTACAAGTACGCGGCAAGAGGTTCTTGACGAAACACTTGTATCAGATACATTGTCTGATAGAATTGATGACTGGAGAGTTTTGGAAGAGCATTCTTTCTCAGATCATCGCTACATTGAGTTTTTACTCAGGGAGCGTGCCCCGGTTGAGACAGTCTCTAGAAATCTGAGGAGAACAAACTGGGTGAAATATAGGGAGACTTTTTCTTTGCTTTTGGATGAAGTACCCTTATCTAAACCACATAGTTTGGCGCAAATTGACTGTCTGGTTGACCATATAACAAATGTTTGTAATAGGTGCCTGGATGCGTCTTGCCCTTCTGCAAAGCCTAGAGGGAAAAAAAAGCCACCTTGGTGGTCAAATGAGTTGCAGACGAGCAGAGATTCCTGCAGAAAGCTCTTTAATAAGGCTAAATTTTCAAGAGCGGACGAGGACTGGTCTGCATACAGTCTGCAACTTAAGAGTTATAAAAAGATGATCAGAAATGCAAAATGTGATTCTTGGAAAAACTTCTGTGGAAACATAGAAGACGTTTCTGAGGCATCCAGGCTGCGCAAGGTTCTGGCTTCTTCTCCTTGCACCCTGGGATACCTAAAAGATCCTAATGGGGTGTGGTCTTCCTCCAGTGGAGAGTCGCTGGATCTCCTTTTAAACACGCATTTTCCGGGCAATTCCATGACGCCGTTTCAAGCTTTGGAACGTTCTGACGCCCAAGCATCTGAAATTGCTTCGTAAATAATAAATATGCCAACATTAATCTGGGCGATAAAAAGCTTCAGGCCCTATAAATCCCCGGGACCTGATGGTATAATCCCGGCTGAGTTGCAGCAAGTGTCGGATTATATAGCCCCGTTGCTGTATAATCTATACACAGCATGCATCAACTGGTCGTACATTCCTTTAAAATGGAGGGATACCAGAGTCGTATTTATCCCGAAGGCTGGGAAAAGTTCCCACACAGCTCCGAAGGATTTCAGACCAATTAGTCTGTCTTCTTTTTTGTTAAAGACAATGGAACGAATGATAGACTCATATTTGCGTAGAGTGATTGACCCGAGGTTGCTTTCGACAAAGCAACATGCATACAGCAAGGGACGATCAACGGAAACAGCTCTTCATGAGCTCGTTGGTACTATCGAGAGATCGCTTTCGGTAAAGGAGTACACTATGGTGGCCTTTCTTGATATTGAGGGGGCTTTTAATAATGTCATCCCAGAATCGATAATATTGGCATTGTCTGGTCTGGGAGTAAAGCGTGAAATCGTTTTAATGGTGGAAAGCCTACTTGCCAGTAGACGTATAACGTCTGAATTGGGAGCGTCCGTCATATCTCGATTTGTCAATAGGGGCACACCACAAGGAGGTGTTCTTTCGCCGCTTCTTTGGAACCTGGCACTGAATTCAATGCTACTATCTCTAGAAGCACGTGGTTGTCATGTTGTCGCATATGCTGACGATGTCGCGATAGCGGTAAAGGGGAAGCATCTGCCAACATTGCGGGACATTCTTCAGGGTTCTCTGAAAGATCTGTCTAAATGGGCAAGAGACTGTGGTCTAGGAGTTAATCCTAGTAAAACAGAGCTTGTTTTATTTACAAGGAAAAATAAGATTCCTGCTTTTGATCCTATTTCTCTGGACGGTACTGAAATCACCTTCTCAGATGGAGCCAAGTATCTTGGAGTATTTCTAGATAGGAAGCTGAATTTCAGGCGTAATATTGAGGAACGTGTGAGAAAAGCAACGATTGCTTTGTATTCCTGTAAAAGGGCCATTGGAAAACGATGGGGTTTTAGCCCTCAAGTCGTTCATTGGATCTATACAGCAGTGGTGCGTCCAATTTTGCTGTATGGAATCATTGTCTGGTGGCCTGCTTTAGAAACAAAATCGAACTGTGTCTTTATCACGAAGGTACAGAGAATGGCGTCAATGTGCATCACTGGTGCTCTTCGTACTACACCTACGGCTGCATTAGAAATCCTCCTTCACCTGCTACCCTTGGACATATTGGGTAGGCAGTATGCAGCTGCATCGGCAATTCGACTTAATAGCACGCTGCAATGGAGGAGCAGCGATTGTGGCCATAGCGCGATCTTGAAAAAGATAACAATACCACAAAATGTGGATTGTGCTCCCTCTTTGAGCCTCTTTGAGCGCCACTTTACCACTATGATACCATCCAGGGAGTCTTGGATGGGGGATACTCCGGGAAGTGGAGCTACCATAAATTTTTACACAGATGGATCGAGGCTGCACGAACAAGTGGGCTTTGGGGTCTATTCGGAAGAGCTTGGATTGAGCCTGGCTCGTAGATTGCCAGATCATTGCAGTGTCTACCAGGCAGAGATGCTGGCAATAAAGGAAGTGGCTGACTGGTTGAGCTGCAATGTCTTGTCTACAACCGCAGTCAACATCTATACTGACAGTCAAGCCGCGGTCAAGTCCCTGGATTCAATGTTTCTGAAAACAAGATCTGCCCTTAACTGCCGCACGTCTTTAAATGAGATGGCCAAGCAGTTTAACATACGACTCATATGGGTCCCAGGGCACAGAGACATTCCAGGGAATTGCAAAGCCGATGAGCTTGCAAGACTAGGAACTACCTTACAGGTTCCAACAGAATTGGAATGTGTTGGTATGCCTCTAGAAACTTGCAAGCAAAACCTACGGCTTTGTTCTGCGACGGAGACTAATCAAAGATGGGCAAATGGATGGAAGTGTGAGACAACACGACTGATTTGGCCTTCTCTTAATCAGGGGCGCACAAGTGAGCTGATATCGCTTCCAAGAGGAGAGATTTCAACGGTGGTTTCTATAATTACCGGACACTGTCTTATAGGGAAGCACGCAGAGCGGTTAAATGTGCCGTCGAATGACTTTTGCCGAAGTTGCATGGATGAAGAGGAGTTGGAAACTATCGAACACTTTATTTGCCATTGCCCGGCACTTTCTGGTCAGCGACTTGCTTCACTGGGATCTAGGGAGCTGTACGATCTTTCAGATTTGTCGGATGTCAAAATTCAACATCTAAGGAGTTTCATAAGAAGCTCAAACTGGTTTAACGACAGGGACTAGTAGGGAAACCTATTACGATCCCGTGGTATCACAATGGACCTCAGAGTCTACGTGTGTTGACGTAAAACGTCAGCAGCCACTTACAACCTAACCTAACCTAACCTAAATAAAATTAAAAGCTGATTTTAAATATATTTTATTTTTCTATGGTTAGGCTGTATATCTTTCTTATTTTTCGAATATGTAACCAATTGTGAACAGTTAACAGTCAGTTACCTAAAGGGTTAAAAGAATTAACAAAAAAAAAAATATATTCTTTTGAAAGAATCTGCATGCAATTTGAAATACTCTAGAATAGAATACAATACAACATATTAAAATATTCACATTCTTAAGAAGAAAAAAATGTTTCCAAAAAAGAAATTTCGAAAAAATGACAATCACATTTAGCAAAAAGAATTTGTTGCATCAACTTCAGTTAAGCAACAAAATCTTAAAACAAAAATGCAATGAAATGTAAAAAATTTATATTACAGAGGAACGAATTTATGTTACAGAGAAAACGCATGTCACAAATATTTTAATTTCGTTAAGACTTTAGGAAGGAAATATAATAAAATAAGTAAAAAATGTTGTCAGAGAAAAATCTGAATTTTTTTTACATAGAAACAAATGTATCTTAATCTAAGACTTTTTCTGTAGAAAAATATTTTTTTCTATATATAGTAAAAATGTCACCGAATCTGAGACTTTTTCTATATAGAAAAAATGTCTCAGAATCTAAGACTTTTTCTATATAGAAAAAATGTCTCAGAATCTGAGACTTTTTCTATATAGAAAAAATGTCTCAGAATCTGAGACTTTTTCTATATAGAAAAAATGTCTCAGAATCTGAGACTTCTTCTATATAGAAAAAATGTCTCAGAATCTGAGACTTTTTCTATATAGAAAAAATGTCTCAGAATCTGAGACTTTTTCTATATAGAAAAAATGTCTCAGAATCTGAGACTTTTTCTATATAGAAAAAATGTCTCAGAATCTGAGACTTTTTCTATATAGAAAAAATGTCACAGAATCTGAGACTTTTTCTATATAGAAAAAATGTCACAGAATCTGAGACTTTTTCTATATAGAAAAAATGTCACAGAATCTGAGACTTTTTCTATATAGAAAAAATGTCTCAGAATCTGAGACTTTTCCTATATAGAAAAAATGTCTCAGAATCTGAGACTTTTTCTATATAGAAAAAATGTCTCAGAATCTGAGACTTTTTCTGTATAGAAAAAATGTCTCAGAATCTGAGACTTTTTCTATATAGAAAAAATGTCTCAGAATCTGAGACTTTTTCTATATAGAAAAAATGTCTCAGAATCTGAGACTTTTTCTATATAGAAAAAATGTCTCAGAATCTGAGACTTTTTCTATATAGAAAAAATGTCTCAGAATCTGAGACTTTTTCTATATAGAAAAAATGTCTCAGAATCTGAGACTTTTTCTATATAGAAAAAATGTCTCAGAATCTGAGACTTTTTCTATATAGAAAAAATGTCTCAGAATCTGAGACTTTTTCTATATAGAAAAAATGTCTCAGAATCTGAGACTTTTTCTATATAGAAAAAATGTCTCAGAATCTGAGACTTTTTCTATATAGAAAAAATGTCTCAGAATTTGAGACTTTTTCTATATAGAAAAAATGTCTCAGAATCTGAGACTTTTTCTATATAGAAAAAATGTCTCAGAATCTGAGACTTTTTCTATATAGAAAAAATGTCTCAGAATCTGAGACTTTTTCTATATAGAAAAAATGTCTCAGAATCTGAGACTTTTTCTATATAGAAAAACTGTTTTAGAATCTGACACTTTTTCTAGAAAAACATTTAATAAGCATCAATTATATTTTTTATTTATTTATGCATTGAATAAAGGTAAAAAAGAAATTGTTACTTATGTTGCCACTGTTGCATAAAATAAACTTAATTTGCTATTTTGTTAATAATAATAATAATTGGTACTGGTGCTTATTTACGAATAAATTTCTACCGTGCAAACGCAAATAACCAACAAGTGTAAGTATTCAAGAGCCAATTATAAATTTTGATTGCACGTTCTCGTTCTCTTTCTCTCTATTTCATATAAAGTTACACGTCATTAATTTAGATACGAATATGAAAACTACACCCTTACGTTCACTCATACAGAAATTTTCTTTAAAGGAACAGTGGATTATATCAGAAGTGTTAAAATTAAATTATATCAGAAGTGTTAAAATTTATACAAATTTTCAGCAAATATGTTGTGGTTCCGGAGAAAAAGCTTCTTCATATTGATGAAAACTTACATTATTATGATGAAAACTTACATCAATATGATGAAATGTTACACAATTTTTCGTCTAATGTAACGTGTCATCAATATGATGAAGCGGTGTCATCAATATGATGAAGCGGTGTCGTCAATATGATGAAAAAATATTATCAATAACATTTTTTTTTTTTTTTTTAAAAAAAATTTCAGTAACACAAATAAACAGTGAAATTTTTTAAGTGAAGTAGAAAAAATCCACATTTTTTGACCTCCAATTATTTTTGACCACCAATTTTTTGTAAACAAAGAAAATTTTTAATTAATTTAATATTTCACTACTATACACTTAGGTGTACTAAAATTAATAAACAATAACATCTTTTCTTTGTTTACAAAAAATTGGTGGTCAAAAGAATTGGAAGTCCAAAAATGTTGATTTTGTCTACTGTACGTAAAAAATTTCACTTCTTGCTCGGGTTGTTAGAAAAATTCTTTGATCACTGAAAAAAGTCATTGGATCTTTTTAATTTTTTATTGTTTGAACTTGGAAAAAATCGACTTGGAAATATTTTTAAAAAATTATCTGAAAAATTTCTATAAATAATTTCATCTTCCAGATCGACCTTCGTAGCACATTATTATTTACTCAATCTGGACGCCATTAAGCTTAAAGCTTCATAAATTACCTACACATCATAATTTAAAACAATACTCGTTTGATTATAATAACGTTTAGTATTGTTAACTTTGTGTTTAACAAATTGCATCTACTATAAAAAATTTCCAATGTATTGTCACCCACTGTTTGTATTCAATAGATTTGTTTATTTTAATAGTATTTTAATTATTTAACAAAAAACATTTAAAAGTCGTATTGATGACACTTTTTGATGACATAATGAAGTGTTTTATCACGTGTTTCTTCAATATTAATGACATGTTTCATCATATTGAAGAAAAGATTCATCAACATGACGAAATTTGTCATCAAAATTGATAACAGCAATAAATTGTAAATGGTCAAAATTTGCTGAAAATATACGCCATTTGTTAAATCTGCTAATTTAAGTGGTGCGGTTTGAAAAATTTGTATCTTTATGATCAGCAGACAAATCTGTCCCGACAGCTACAAAATCTGTTGATTTCTGCTAATTTCAATAGAAAAATATGCTGATTTTAGCAGACTCTGTTTAATATATCTTTTGTTTTTCAAGAAGTTTTTAATTTTATTTATTTTTTTTGAAAAATGAAAATGTCAAAATCAGCTTTAAAACCTTTTTAAATTCAATATATACAATCAGTAAAATTACAAAATATTTCAGTTGTTTTCTTAAACTGAATAACAGAGAATGTAGTGAAAATATCCATTTCAGCAAAATAAGTTTGCTGGAGTTTTTCTTATAGAGTTAAAATTTTTCAACATGAACCCCTGATTTCCTTCAATGTCTCCGAATTTGATGAAACTTTGTGTATATGTTGGGACTTATAAGACTTATACTCAGACAAAATTTGAGACCATTAACTTCCGTGGTTCCAGAAATATGACGTGTCAAAAGTCAAGAAAATCTTTTAATGGATTAAATATAAACATTTATATCTTCAAAAGTATTTCAGCTATATTACTTCCTGATAGCTTGTTTTGAAGGTAGAACCATGACCTTTCAAATAACATTTTGCAAAAATTTTTATTTTGGGATTTTTTTTTTTAATTCTGCAAAATTCGCGATTCGCGAAAATATATCTGAAAAAGCGACATTTTTAAAAATATGAAAAAAATATATCGGCCATTCCATGAAAGAACGGCCAAAATTTGACCTCGGGTCATCCGATTTTTATAAAACTTTTTTTTCAAGAACTCTAAGGAGGCCTTAAGAGATATTAGTTTGCGGTTTAGAAAAATTCTGAAAACATTCGATTTTATTCGCGATTTTCATATTTTGAAAAATCAAAAAAATTAAAAAAATGGTCAACTTTGTAGATGCATATCTTGGGCAATTCTTAATGGATCTTTGTTATTGAAAATGAGTTTGTAAGGCAATATTGTCTTATTTTACAATATTGTTTTACAAAAAATATTTTAAATTCAAAAATGCATTTTGTATGCAATTGCATTTTCTTAATGCATTTTTTAGGTCAAAGGGCCTCTTCGATTTATTTTATGTTTTGTACTTAATAAAATATGTAATTTTTACTAAAGACCTGTATTTATACTTTTTTGGGTCTCGTTGTTGTTATATTTTAAAAAATTTTTTAAAGAAAACGCTTAGATTTTTTTCACACAAATATTTAAATTATTTTTATTTTTTTTGCGTTCTTTTCGTTATTTTTTAGTTTGATTGTATTAGTACGCCATAGAACGAAAAAAAGTGCTTTATATGAACACTGTGTGTAAATTTTAAACTTTTTTTAGCAAGCTGAACACTTGCGCGTCCCGAATTCGGCTTTTTTCGAATTTGAAAATGCTTGCCCCCTAAATAATGGGGATTTAGGACCCTTTTACGGGAAAAATAACAAAAACCATTTTGGACAAAAAAAAAAAACAGTTGGCTACTAAAGATAGCACTCTTCGTGCATTTTCAAAAAAAAAAAATCTGTTGTAAAAAATTGACTAAAGACATGTTTAAACATTATTTAGCTCACAAGTAGATTTAATAAATTTTTCAACTTATTTCACACTACTTTGGAAAAACACAAATATATTTATTGGCGTTTTTCGCGAAAACGCGAATTGATCTAAAAAACTGGGAGACACGTGTATTTTATTTTCAGCTCTACTGTCAGAATTTTTCGGTCTGGTCCATGTTTACAAAAGTGTGTCGGACGGTGTAATAAAACACTGTAATTTTCACTTGCAGAAATATTTTTTTTCGCGAAAAATATATTTTTATGTGAACGTTTTTTTTATTTAAATTTACGGCATCTAGGAGCAAAATTACTACGTATTCGCGAAAATTTTTTTAACTTGGTCAAATTTACAAATTATGTAGGTACACTTTGCGGACTTTCCTTGTAAATTACAGGAAAACCCAACGATAGAATTCAATTCTGATGGCGAATACAGGAGGTCAAAATATATAAAAATTAGTGGATCTGGTTTTTGGATCAGAACCTTTTTACATTTTTTAAATGTATAATAACCAAGGAGAGGACTTTCATGCAAAGGCATGTTTTTTCCCTTTGGTCATAGAACAGCATTAACAAGATATCTTTGCGAATCAAAGAATTTGCTTTAAAGTGGCATCGATTCGTTAGTGCATATTTTTGCATATTTTGCTTAAAATGCATATTTTTGCATATTTTGCTACTATTTCGCTATAAATGCATATTTTTAGGGCATATTTTGTATAAATTTTAGGTTTTTAGTTTTCATTTGTATTTCTAGCTATTTTTATTATTTTTTTTTTTGCATTAAAGCAATTATTAAATTTTTTTAGATAATTTTTTTATAACATTTTATACATACTGTATATATGTATATCTAAGCTTAAAATGCCATACTGAATTCAAATTTTATAATTTTTTTTTTATAAAAGTAAAAAAAATAAGTCCATATTTTTGATTTTTAGTGCATATTTTAAGATTTTTAGTGCATATTTCAAGACTTTTTAGTGCATATTTTTTTGGCGCCTAAAACATAGTTTTTTAGTGCATGAAGGTCCTGTCCCTGATAATAACAGTATAAGACTGTAATTTTTATTTGCGGAAATTTGATTTTTAGCGACATTTTTTATTGTATTTTTTAATTTTGATATTTATGTTTGAAAATGTCTTAAATACGGAAGGTGACAGAAAAAAAACTTTCGAAAAAAAATATTTTTTCTCTCTCTCAAAAAAAAAAAAAAAAATACAGCATCTTTTAATTTTAAATATATTTATTCGAGATTTTTAAATTTAAATTTAAAAATTATCCCAAAAGTATAAAAATATCGTTTTTATGGCACATTAGCAAATTGCAAAAGTTGCGGATATCACGAAGCGGCTAACAAATTATTAAATTTAGCATACTCGAATTTGGTTTACCTTGCTGGTATAATTTTCGACTTATACAACCCAATTTAAAAACAATGAAAAAAAAAAAATCGAAAAATTGTGAACAAATTTCAAGTTTTGTAAGGAAAAAATTCAAGTGATTTTAAAAAAAAAATAATTTAAATATTTTAACTGCGAGACCCAAAATACTATAAATGCAGGTCTTCAGTAAAAATGTTATATTTTGATTAACATGAAAGATGAAAAAAATCGATGAGGCCCTTTGACTTAAAAAATGCATTTTAAAAATGCAATTGCATAAAAAATGCATTCTGCAGTTCAACATTTTTTTTCTACTATAATATTGTAAGAGTAGACGATATTGGCAATTAAACTCATTTAAAATGATAAAAATGCATAAAGAATTGGCTGAGATATTAATTTACAAAGTTACCCACTTTTTCCAATTTGTTGATATTTCAAAAAATTAAAAACGCGAATAAAATCGAGGGTTTTCTAAATTTCTATAAACTGAAAACTGAATTCTCTTAATGGCTCCTTAGAGTTCCTACAAAAAAAGTTTTGTGATATTCAGATGACCCAAGGTCAAAAAATGCCCATTTTTGGCCGGTCTTTCCTGGAATGGCCGATATATATAAATATTTATAATTTACCCTTTACCCTCGACTTTTGAAACGCCATATTTCCAAAACTAAGGAAGTTAAAAGTCTTAAACTTAGTTTGAGTATTAGTCGAGTAAGTCCCTACATATACACCGAATTTCATGAAATTTGGGTCGATTGACGTCAAAAATTCAATTTTTTTGCTATGTTGATATGGATTTACTCTATAAGTGCTTTATTAAATTTGGATTTGTTAGATTTTTAAATCATAATATTCTAGATGGATCACTGTGGCGTTGCTATAAAATGCACTAAACTTACTTAATAAATACTTCATGCATATTCAAGGAACATTCACCAAGCAGAATATTAATGTAATAGAGTGGAGCAAACTTAGCCAAAATAAATAAACTCCAACAACAACAAAAAAACAAGTGAAAAGGGTAAATTCGGCCTTGCCAAATGTATAAAAATGTTTAACAAAATTCCGTAGACAAATTTTTTTTGGTGAAAAAAATTTTTATTTGGTTTTTTGCAGAATTTTTTAGAATCGCTGAACCGATATCGCTCAAATGTAATACCCATGAGAAATTGTTAAGTGAACGTCTTAAATCTCACTCATTTCAATAGATGGACGGACATCGCTAGAATGTCTTATACTCGATCGATATTATCGAATTTAATCGTTTTTCAACATGATAATAGTTTTAGGCTGGTTTTTAATTTTAAAAGTGACGCAAGACGCTATGGCGCGCCACCTCAGTTTGACTACATAGTCAAACGACTAAAAAAAACAGAAAATAAGAATTAATTTTCTTGAAACCAAAAAGAATTGTTACTGACAAGGGAAGTCTCCCTAGTGTCTCCCGCGGATCTTTATGGAATTAGTTTTATTTTGTAGAGCAAAAAAAATAAAGGGACAGTTTTTTTTTAGCGGGCCAAATTCATATTTAGGGGGTGCAAATCAGGGGCGAAGAAACGGTATTATTTCAGTTTTTTTTTTCGTTTATCTCCTATATTATGGAAAAAAGTAGTCTGTTACATACCAAACGAAACATGCACAACTTTTCGTCATATGAAGTAAAATATCAAAATTTTAGAACGTTTTTGATAATAAGTCAAAAACTATTATCTTTTATGACACGGTGCTAGCACCACGTGATAGGTATTTTTAATACCTTTAATCTGATACCACATATGACAATATTTATTTTGTCAAAATAGGCGTAAATCGTTAAAAACTGAAAATGATCTATTTCCCCCCGTACAAGTCGACCCCCCCCCCCCCACCCTTCCGCTAAAAATGAGTTCGGGCCGCTAAAAATAATACGTGTCGAATTAATTTTCGTTCTGAACAATATATCCAAATTTAATGAAGATCGAAGGGTGACACCAGGGAGACTTCCCTTGTTAGATTTGTAACTTGAATGACGTCGAATGACTTTTGTCGAAGTTGCATGGATGAAGAGGAGTTGGAAACTATCGAACACTTTATTTGTCATTGCCCGGCACTTTCTGGTCAGACTTGCTTCACTGGGATCTAGGGAGCTGTACGATCTTTCTGATTTGTCGGATGTCAAGATTCAATAAGGAGTTTCAGAAGAAGCTCAAACTGGTTTAACGACAGGGACTAGTAGGGAAACCTATTACGGTCCCATGGTATAAGGGGTAACTCGTAGTGTCAGCAGACCTTTGAAGATTTAATTCCCTAATTCAATTTCTTAAATCTGATTTAAAATAATTGAATTAATTCCCTGTTTCTATAAATCGAAAAGAATTAATTCATTATTTAATTCACTTAATTTCATTGCAAAGAATTAATTCTTTGATTTGATTAAATTGAATTAATACATTTTGATTTGAATCAACTGATTCAAATCACTTTGATTTGAATCAACTGATTCAAATCACTTTGATTTGAATCAACTGATTCAAATCACTTTGATTTGAATCAACTGATTCAAATCACTTTTGATTTAAATCAACTGATTCAAATCACTTTTGGTTTGAATCAACTTGATTTAAACTTTTTTCACTTAAATCAAACACTAAAAATGCACATTATAAAAATCTTATCATGTCTGATTGCGTTAAAGTCATTGGAATATCGTCAATTTTAAACACACGCTATCAATAAACAACACTCCAAATTGTACAGTTTTATTAAATGTGTACCTTTAGTCTAGAGTTGGGCGTTGGTCACGTGATTTGCTTGATTCACGTGAATCACGCGTGAGTGTTTTTCATTTCAATCACGTGATTGTGAGTGAGCGTGATTTGAAAAAAAAAAAAAAACTGAGTGAGTGATTAGTGAGTGAGTCATTTATTTTATGCGTGAGTTTGCGTGATTAGATTTTTTGATTTGCCCAATTTTTTTTAAATTTTCGTGAAAATTTTTTTTTTTAATTTTTTTTTTTTTTGGTAAGAAAATTTTATTGCGTGAGTGGATTTTGCGTGACTCACGCGTGAGCGTGATTGAATCTGGCGTGAGTCACGCGTGAGTGTGAGTATGTTTTTTATTACTCACGTGAATAGTGAGTGAGCGTGAGTAAAAAAAAATTGCGTGAGTGATTAGTGAGTGATCCGATTATTTTTTGCGTGAGTGAGTGTGAGTAAAAAATGCAGCTTGTGCGCTGCCAATAAAATGTACACTATTAAATTCTGTTGCTTTGACTTTTTGCTTGCTACTACCGCACAAGCATAAATGTTATAGTATGTGTGTGCGCGTGTAAAGTAAATACTTTGATTTAAGAAAAAAATGTTTAAATCAACTGATTCAAAACATTCTTGATTTGAATCAATTGATTTGAATCAAATTGATTTGAATCAATTGATTTGAATCAAATTGATTTGAATCAATTGATTTGAATCAAATTGATTTGAATCAATTGATTTGAATCAAATTGATTTGAATCAAGTTTGTTTGATTTGAATCAAGTTTGTTTGATTTGAATCAAGTGAATCAAATCATTATTTAAACAAGGAATTAAACAAAAAATTAGTTAATTCTTTCAACAAATAGTTGAAATTAATTCTTTTGAATCAAATCATCAATAATTAATTCCTTGATTTATTAATATGAATTAATCTTTTTGCGAATCAAATCAAAAAGTGAATTAATTCTTCAAAGGTCTGAGTGTCAGTAATAACGAAGTCGGTATCAAGAGATCCCGGGTGAAAATGACCATGTATGTTCATATATGATGCATATATGGATGTCCATACATGTGCATATCCGTAATTTGAGGGTACATGTACATTAATGATCATACATTGTCATACATGAATTTGTATGTAAAATTTTTTTTTATGTATTTTTTTCCATAAAACGTCTATTAATTGAAATTTTTTCAAATAAAAATAATTTGTACTAATTTATGACACTGATTTCTTAATAAAAACTAACGAATATTTTAAAAATATACTTTGGACTTTATGATAATCAAAGCTTCGAAGAATTAACCACTTTTCGAATGAATTCACAAATAAAATACATTCGATTTTTATAGTCACTGAATACAATTATCTTTAAATATCAATATTTCTTGGAATGGATTCGATTTTTGCCATTAAATAGAATTCTTGTTTATGAGAATTTTAAAAACTGAATGCATTCTTTATTTCATTTATTTATTATTCATGAGACTTTTAAAAATCGAATTTACAAAAACTTACGCATTCAATTTCAAAGTCGAATGAAAAAGAAACCGAATTCATTCTATATTTTAAAATCAAATGTACACTCTAATTAAAATGATTTCAGTTTCCTACTATAAATTGGGTAAATTTACACAAATTGCGTAATTCTACTAAAAAATATGGGAAATTTACTCAATTTATAGTATTTTTTGAATTTGTTGAAATTTACCCAATTTATAGTACACTCAAAAAAATACGTTAGTAGATTTACTATTTTTTTTTTGCTAACGCTAGTTAGCTAAGTTTTAGCAAATTTTTAGTTGAGATTAGCATGTTAGCAAAAAATTCTTGTAAACTTCATTTAGCACATTAGCAATTTTAAACAAACTTTGAACTAATTTCTTTTGCTAAATTTGAAATTGAGTTGACTACATTTTTACAAGATTTTTTGCTAATATTAGCAAAATAAATGGTAAATTTTTTTTTATTTTCAGTAAACTTAAAATGGCGCTATCTCGGAAACTAAGCCAGATAGAGCAAAATGGAGTTCATTTTTGGTTCTTAGAATCTCCATAGTATCGCCGGTCCTCTTCACATGTGTGGACCCTAATGAGCCCTAACTTTGGATCCAAAAAAGTTAGCATTCCCGAAAATTTTAAAATGCTCATATCTCGGTAAATATTGCTGACACAACAAAAAGTCCAAAAGCGTTTTTGTAGCTCTCAACACGTAGAACAAGACCGCAAAATAGTCAAAAGCTCTCCGAGTAATATTTTTGAAGTTATCGAGTTTTTTATTTCTCAAGACCCCAGTGGTCCCCTATAATCACGTATCTCAAAAACTAAGCAAGGTAGAGCGAAACGGACACAAATTTTGGATCAAAAACTATGACGATTTTTAAGGAACCCAACTAGGTCTAGGCCCATTGGGGTCTGGACCTATCGGGTCCGAACCCAATGGGGTCCTCAGATGTGTATAAACTAAGTTAAAAAAGATCCTAATGGGGTGTGGTCTTCCTCCAGTGGAGAGTCGCTGGATCTCCTTTTAAACACGCATTTTCCGGGCAATTCCATGACGCCGTTTCAAGCTTTGGAACGTCCTGACGCCCAAGCATCTGAAATTGCTTCGGAAATAATAAATATGCCAACATTAATCTGGGCGATAAAAAGCTTCAGGCCCTATAAATCCCCGGGACCTGATGGTATAATCCCGGCTGAGTTGCAGCAAGTGTCGGACTATATAGCCCCGTTGCTGTATAATCTATACACAGCATGCATCAACTGGTCGTACATTCCTTTAAAATGGAGGGATACCAGAGTCGTATTTATCCCGAAGGCTGGGAAAAGTTCCCACACAGCTCCGAAGGATTTCAGACCAATTAGTCTGTCTTCTTTTTTGTTAAAGACAATGGAACGAATGATAGACTCATATTTGCGTAGAGTGATTGACCCGAGGTTGCTTTCGACAAAGCAACATGCATACAGCAAGGGACGATCAACGGAAACAGCTCTTCATGAGCTCGTTGGTACCATCGAGAGATCGCTTTCGGTAAAGGAGTACACTATGGTGGCCTTTCTTGATATTGAGGGGGCTTTTAATAATGTCATCCCAGAATCGATAATATTGGCATTGTCTGGTCTGGGAGTAAAGCGTGAAATCGTTTTAATGGTGGAAAGCCTACTTGCCAGTAGACGTATAACGTCTGAATTGGGAGCGTCCGTCATATCTCGATTTGTCAATAGGGGCACACCACAAGGAGGTGTTCTTTCGCCGCTTCTTTGGAACCTGGCACTGAATTCAATGCTATTATCTCTAGAAGCACGTGGTTGTCATGTTGTCGCATATGCTGACGATGTCGCGATAGCGGTAAAGGGGAAGCATCTGCCAACATTGCGGGACATTCTTCAGGGTTCTCTGAAAGATCTGTCTAAATGGGCAAGAGACTGTGGTCTAGGAGTTAATCCTAGTAAAACAGAGCTTGTTTTATTTACAAGGAAAAATAAGATTCCTGCTTTTGATCCTATTTCTCTGGACGGTACTGAAATCACCTTCTCAGATGGAGCCAAGTATCTTGGAGTATTTCTAGATAGGAAGCTGAATTTCAGGCGTAATATTGAGGAACGGGTGAGAAAAGCAACGATTGCTTTGTATTCCTGTAAAAGGGCCATTGGAAAACGATGGGGTTTTAGCCCTCAAGTCGTTCATTGGATCTATACAGCGGTGGTGCGTCCAATTTTGCTGTATGGAATCATTGTCTGGTGGCCTGCTTTAGAAACAAAAGCTAACTGTGTCTTTATCACGAAGGTACAGAGAATGGCGTCAATGTGCATCACTGGTGCTCGTCGTACTACACCTACGGCTGCATTAGAAATCCTCCTTCACCTGATACCCTTGGACATATTGGGTAGGCAGTATGCAGCTGCGTCGGCAATTCGACTTAATAGCACGCTGCAATGGAGGAGCAGCGATTGTGGCCATAGCGCGATCTTGAAAAAGATAACAATACCACAAAATGTGGATTGTGCTCCCTCTTTGAGCCTCTTTGAGCGCCACTTTACCACTATGATACCATCCAGGGAGTCTTGGATGGGGGATACTCCGGGAAGTGGAGCTACCATAAATTTTTACACAGATGGATCGAGGCTGCACGAACAAGTGGGCTTTGGGGTCTATTCGGAAGAGCTTGGATTGAGCCTGGCTCGTAGATTGCCAGATCATTGCAGTGTCTACCAAGCAGAGATGCTGGCAATAAAGGAAGTGGCTGACTGGTTGAGCTGCAATGTCTTGTCTACAACCGCAGTCAACATCTATACTGACAGTCAAGCCGCGGTCAAGTCCCTGGATTCAATGTTTCTGAAAACAAGATCTGCCCTTAACTGCCGCACGTCTTTAAATGAGATGGCCAAGCAGTTTAACATACGACTCATATGGGTCCCAGGGCACAGAGACATTCCAGGGAATTGCAAAGCCGATGAGCTTGCAAGACTAGGAACTACCTTACAGGTTCCAACAGAATTGGAATGTGTTGGTATGCCTCTAGAAACTTGCAAGCAAAACCTACGGCTTTGTTCTGCGACGGAGACTAATCAAAGATGGGCAAATGGATGGAAGTGTGAGACAACACGACTGATTTGGCCTTCTCTTAATCAGGGGCGCACAAGTGAGCTGATATCGCTTCCAAGAGGAGAGATTTCAACGGTGGTTTCTATAATTACCGGACACTGTCTTATAGGGAAGCACGCAGAGCGGTTAAATGTGCCGTCGAATGACTTTTGCCGAAGTTGCATGGATGAAGAGGAGTTGGAAACTATCGAACACTTTATTTGCCATTGCCCGGCACTTTCTGGTCAGCGACTTGCTTCACTGGGATCTAGGGAGCTGTACGATCTTTCAGATTTGTCGGATGTCAAAATTCAACATCTAAGGAGTTTCATAAGAAGCTCAAACTGGTTTAACGACAGGGACTAGTAGGGAAACCTATTACGATCCCGTGGTATCACAATGGACCTCAGAGTCTACGTGTGTTGACGTAAAACGTCAGCAGCCACTTACAACCTAACCTAACCTAACCTAAATAAAATTAAAAGCTGATTTTAAATATATTTTATTTTTCTATGGTTAGGCTGTATATCTTTCTTATTTTTCGAATATGTAACCAATTGTGAACAGTTAACAGTCAGTTACCTAAAGGGTTAAAAGAATTAACAAAAAAAAAAATATATTCTTTTGAAAGAATCTGCATGCAATTTGAAATACTCTAGAATAGAATACAATACAACATATTAAAATATTCACATTCTTAAGAAGAAAAAAATGTTTCCAAAAAAGAAATTTCGAAAAAATGACAATCACATTTAGCAAAAAGAATTTGTTGCATCAACTTCAGTTAAGCAACAAAATCTTAAAACAAAAATGCAATGAAATGTAAAAAATTTATATTACAGAGGAACGAATTTATGTTACAGAGAAAACGCATGTCACAAATATTTTAATTTCGTTAAGACTTTAGGAAGGAAATATAATAAAATAAGTAAAAAATGTTGTCAGAGAAAAATCTGAATTTTTTTTACATAGAAACAAATGTATCTTAATCTAAGACTTTTTCTGTAGAAAAATATTTTTTTCTATATATAGTAAAAATGTCACCGAATCTGAGACTTTTTCTATATAGAAAAAATGTCTCAGAATCTAAGACTTTTTCTATATAGAAAAAATGTCTCAGAATCTGAGACTTTTTCTATATAGAAAAAATGTCTCAGAATCTGAGACTTTTTCTATATAGAAAAAATGTCTCAGAATCTGAGACTTCTTCTATATAGAAAAAATGTCTCAGAATCTGAGACTTTTTCTATATAGAAAAAATGTCTCAGAATCTGAGACTTTTTCTATATAGAAAAAATGTCTCAGAATCTGAGACTTTTTCTATATAGAAAAAATGTCTCAGAATCTGAGACTTTTTCTATATAGAAAAAATGTCACAGAATCTGAGACTTTTTCTATATAGAAAAAATGTCACAGAATCTGAGACTTTTTCTATATAGAAAAAATGTCACAGAATCTGAGACTTTTTCTATATAGAAAAAATGTCTCAGAATCTGAGACTTTTCCTATATAGAAAAAATGTCTCAGAATCTGAGACTTTTTCTATATAGAAAAAATGTCTCAGAATCTGAGACTTTTTCTGTATAGAAAAAATGTCTCAGAATCTGAGACTTTTTCTATATAGAAAAAATGTCTCAGAATCTGAGACTTTTTCTATATAGAAAAAATGTCTCAGAATCTGAGACTTTTTCTATATAGAAAAAATGTCTCAGAATCTGAGACTTTTTCTATATAGAAAAAATGTCTCAGAATCTGAGACTTTTTCTATATAGAAAAAATGTCTCAGAATCTGAGACTTTTTCTATATAGAAAAAATGTCTCAGAATCTGAGACTTTTTCTATATAGAAAAAATGTCTCAGAATCTGAGACTTTTTCTATATAGAAAAAATGTCTCAGAATCTGAGACTTTTTCTATATAGAAAAAATGTCTCAGAATCTGAGACTTTTTCTATATAGAAAAAATGTCTCAGAATTTGAGACTTTTTCTATATAGAAAAAATGTCTCAGAATCTGAGACTTTTTCTATATAGAAAAAATGTCTCAGAATCTGAGACTTTTTCTATATAGAAAAAATGTCTCAGAATCTGAGACTTTTTCTATATAGAAAAAATGTCTCAGAATCTGAGACTTTTTCTATATAGAAAAACTGTTTTAGAATCTGACACTTTTTCTAGAAAAACATTTAATAAGCATCAATTATATTTTTTATTTATTTATGCATTGAATAAAGGTAAAAAAGAAATTGTTACTTATGTTGCCACTGTTGCATAAAATAAACTTAATTTGCTATTTTGTTAATAATAATAATAATTGGTACTGGTGCTTATTTACGAATAAATTTCTACCGTGCAAACGCAAATAACCAACAAGTGTAAGTATTCAAGAGCCAATTATAAATTTTGATTGCACGTTCTCGTTCTCTTTCTCTCTATTTCATATAAAGTTACACGTCATTAATTTAGATACGAATATGAAAACTACACCCTTACGTTCACTCATACAGAAATTTTCTTTAAAGGAACAGTGGATTATATCAGAAGTGTTAAAATTAAATTATATCAGAAGTGTTAAAATTTATACAAATTTTCAGCAAATATGTTGTGGTTCCGGAGAAAAAGCTTCTTCATATTGATGAAAACTTACATTATTATGATGAAAACTTACATCAATATGATGAAATGTTACACAATTTTTCGTCTAATGTAACGTGTCATCAATATGATGAAGCGGTGTCATCAATATGATGAAGCGGTGTCGTCAATATGATGAAGCGGTGTCATCAATAGATAGATAGATATTTTCTTTATTGAAATATATAATATTAAGTACAAAAATATTTGTTTTAATATAAAACTTTGATATAAAAATTATAATTATATTTAAAATAAAGATATTTACGGCTTGGTTTTTTTAACCGTCAGCCGGAAGTTTGCCTTTAAAATATTTTTAACTAATAACAATTTCTTTTTAAAAATTGTACTCATTGACTAAAAATTTTCTATAAGTTAATGCATTTTTTACAAAAAGATAAAGTGAACTCCAGTTTTCTTCTCTTCCCCCATTTAGAAGATCATAAATTTCATAATCTGTAAGTCTTGAGTACACTAGGAGTCTTGAGTACACGGTGTCATCAATATAATGAAGCGGTGCCATCAATATGATGAAAAAATATTATCAATAACATTTTTTTTTTTTTTTTAAAAAAAATTTCAGTAACACAAATAAACAGTGAAATTTTTTAAGTGAAGTAGAAAAAATCCACATTTTTTGACCTCCAATTATTTTTGACCACCAATTTTTTGTAAACAAAGAAAATTTTTAATTAATTTAATATTTCACTACTATACACTTAGGTGTACTAAAATTAATAAACAATAACATCTTTTCTTTGTTTACAAAAAATTGGTGGTCAAAAGAATTGGAAGTCCAAAAATGTTGATTTTGTCTACTGTACGTAAAAAATTTCACTTCTTGCTCGGGTTGTTAGAAAAATTCTTTGATCACTGAAAAAAGTCATTGGATCTTTTTAATTTTTTATTGTTTGAACTTGGAAAAAATCGACTTGGAAATATTTTTAAAAAATTATCTGAAAAATTTCTATAAATAATTTCATCTTCCAGATCGACCTTCGTAGCACATTATTATTTACTCAATCTGGACGCCATTAAGCTTAAAGCTTCATAAATTACCTACACATCATAATTTAAAACAATACTCGTTTGATTATAATAACGTTTAGTATTGTTAACTTTGTGTTTAACAAATTGCATCTACTATAAAAAATTTCCAATGTATTGTCACCCACTGTTTGTATTCAATAGATTTGTTTATTTTAATAGTATTTTAATTATTTAACAAAAAACATTTAAAAGTCGTATTGATGACACTTTTTGATGACATAATGAAGTGTTTTATCACGTGTTTCTTCAATATTAATGACATGTTTCATCATATTGAAGAAAAGATTCATCAACATGACGAAATTTGTCATCAAAATTGATAACAGCAATAAATTGTAAATGGTCAAAATTTGCTGAAAATATACGCCATTTGTTAAATCTGCTAATTTAAGTGGTGCGGTTTGAAAAATTTGTATCTTTATGATCAGCAGACAAATCTGTCCCGACAGCTACAAAATCTGTTGATTTCTGCTAATTTCAATAGAAAAATATGCTGATTTTAGCAGACTCTGTTTAATATATCTTTTGTTTTTCAAGAAGTTTTTAATTTTATTTATTTTTTTTGAAAAATGAAAATGTCAAAATCAGCTTTAAAACCTTTTTAAATTCAATATATACAATCAGTAAAATTACAAAATATTTCAGTTGTTTTCTTAAACTGAATAACAGAGAATGTAGTGAAAATATCCATTTCAGCAAAATAAGTTTGCTGGAGTTTTTCTTATAGAGTTAAAATTTTTCAACATGAACCCCTGATTTCCTTCAATGTCTCCGAATTTGATGAAACTTTGTGTATATGTTGGGACTTATAAGACTTATACTCAGACAAAATTTGAGACCATTAACTTCCGTGGTTCCAGAAATATGACGTGTCAAAAGTCAAGAAAATCTTTTAATGGATTAAATATAAACATTTATATCTTCAAAAGTATTTCAGCTATATTACTTCCTGATAGCTTGTTTTGAAGGTAGAACCATGACCTTTCAAATAACATTTTGCAAAAATTTTTATTTTGGGATTTTTTTTTTTAATTCTGCAAAATTCGCGATTCGCGAAAATATATCTGAAAAAGCGACATTTTTAAAAATATGAAAAAAATATATCGGCCATTCCATGAAAGAACGGCCAAAATTTGACCTCGGGTCATCCGATTTTTATAAAACTTTTTTTTCAAGAACTCTAAGGAGGCCTTAAGAGATATTAGTTTGCGGTTTAGAAAAATTCTGAAAACATTCGATTTTATTCGCGATTTTCATATTTTGAAAAATCAAAAAAATTAAAAAAATGGTCAACTTTGTAGATGCATATCTTGGGCAATTCTTAATGGATCTTTGTTATTGAAAATGAGTTTGTAAGGCAATATTGTCTTATTTTACAATATTGTTTTACAAAAAATATTTTAAATTCAAAAATGCATTTTGTATGCAATTGCATTTTCTTAATGCATTTTTTAGGTCAAAGGGCCTCTTCGATTTATTTTATGTTTTGTACTTAATAAAATATGTAATTTTTACTAAAGACCTGTATTTATACTTTTTTGGGTCTCGTTGTTGTTATATTTTAAAAAATTTTTTAAAGAAAACGCTTAGATTTTTTTCACACAAATATTTAAATTATTTTTATTTTTTTTGCGTTCTTTTCGTTATTTTTTAGTTTGATTGTATTAGTACGCCATAGAACGAAAAAAAGTGCTTTATATGAACACTGTGTGTAAATTTTAAACTTTTTTTAGCAAGCTGAACACTTGCGCGTCCCGAATTCGGCTTTTTTCGAATTTGAAAATGCTTGCCCCCTAAATAATGGGGATTTAGGACCCTTTTACGGGAAAAATAACAAAAACCATTTTGGACAAAAAAAAAAAACAGTTGGCTACTAAAGATAGCACTCTTCGTGCATTTTCAAAAAAAAAAAATCTGTTGTAAAAAATTGACTAAAGACATGTTTAAACATTATTTAGCTCACAAGTAGATTTAATAAATTTTTCAACTTATTTCACACTACTTTGGAAAAACACAAATATATTTATTGGCGTTTTTCGCGAAAACGCGAATTGATCTAAAAAACTGGGAGACACGTGTATTTTATTTTCAGCTCTACTGTCAGAATTTTTCGGTCTGGTCCATGTTTACAAAAGTGTGTCGGACGGTGTAATAAAACACTGTAATTTTCACTTGCAGAAATATTTTTTTTCGCGAAAAATATATTTTTATGTGAACGTTTTTTTTATTTAAATTTACGGCATCTAGGAGCAAAATTACTACGTATTCGCGAAAATTTTTTTAACTTGGTCAAATTTACAAATTATGTAGGTACACTTTGCGGACTTTCCTTGTAAATTACAGGAAAACCCAACGATAGAATTCAATTCTGATGGCGAATACAGGAGGTCAAAATATATAAAAATTAGTGGATCTGGTTTTTGGATCAGAACCTTTTTACATTTTTTAAATGTATAATAACCAAGGAGAGGACTTTCATGCAAAGGCATGTTTTTTCCCTTTGGTCATAGAACAGCATTAACAAGATATCTTTGCGAATCAAAGAATTTGCTTTAAAGTGGCATCGATTCGTTAGTGCATATTTTTGCATATTTTGCTTAAAATGCATATTTTTGCATATTTTGCTACTATTTCGCTATAAATGCATATTTTTAGGGCATATTTTGTATAAATTTTAGGTTTTTAGTTTTCATTTGTATTTCTAGCTATTTTTATTATTTTTTTTTTTGCATTAAAGCAATTATTAAATTTTTTTAGATAATTTTTTTATAACATTTTATACATACTGTATATATGTATATCTAAGCTTAAAATGCCATACTGAATTCAAATTTTATAATTTTTTTTTTATAAAAGTAAAAAAAATAAGTGGATATTTTTGATTTTTAGTGCATATTTTAAGATTTTTAGTGCATATTTCAAGACTTTTTAGTGCATATTTTAGGCGCCTAAAACATAGTTTTTTAGTGCATGAAGGTCCTGTCCCTGATAATAACAGTATAAGACTGTAATTTTTATTTGCGGAAATTTGATTTTTAGCGACATTTTTTATTGTATTTTTTAATTTTGATATTTATGTTTGAAAATGTCTTAAATACGGAAGGTGACAGAAAAAAAACTTTCGAAAAAAAATATTTTTTCTCTCTCTCAAAAAAAAAAAAAAAAATACAGCATCTTTTAATTTTAAATATATTTATTCGAGATTTTTAAATTTAAATTTAAAAATTATCCCAAAAGTATAAAAATATCGTTTTTATGGCACATTAGCAAATTGCAAAAGTTGCGGATATCACGAAGCGGCTAACAAATTATTAAATTTAGCATACTCGAATTTGGTTTACCTTGCTGGTATAATTTTCGACTTATACAACCCAATTTAAAAACAATGAAAAAAAAAAAATCGAAAAATTGTGAACAAATTTCAAGTTTTGTAAGGAAAAAATTCAAGTGATTTTAAAAAAAAAATAATTTAAATATTTTAACTGCGAGACCCAAAATACTATAAATGCAGGTCTTCAGTAAAAATGTTATATTTTGATTAACATGAAAGATGAAAAAAATCGATGAGGCCCTTTGACTTAAAAAATGCATTTTAAAAATGCAATTGCATAAAAAATGCATTCTGCAGTTCAACATTTTTTTTCTACTATAATATTGTAAGAGTAGACGATATTGGCAATTAAACTCATTTAAAATGATAAAAATGCATAAAGAATTGGCTGAGATATTAATTTACAAAGTTACCCACTTTTTCCAATTTGTTGATATTTCAAAAAATTAAAAACGCGAATAAAATCGAGGGTTTTCTAAATTTCTATAAACTGAAAACTGAATTCTCTTAATGGCTCCTTAGAGTTCCTACAAAAAAAGTTTTGTGATATTCAGATGACCCAAGGTCAAAAAATGCCCATTTTTGGCCGGTCTTTCCTGGAATGGCCGATATATATAAATATTTATAATTTACCCTTTACCCTCGACTTTTGAAACGCCATATTTCCAAAACTAAGGAAGTTAAAAGTCTTAAACTTAGTTTGAGTATTAGTCGAGTAAGTCCCTACATATACACCGAATTTCATGAAATTTGGGTCGATTGACGTCAAAAATTCAATTTTTTTGCTATGTTGATATGGATTTACTCTATAAGTGCTTTATTAAATTTGGATTTGTTAGATTTTTAAATCATAATATTCTAGATGGATCACTGTGGCGTTGCTATAAAATGCACTAAACTTACTTAATAAATACTTCATGCATATTCAAGGAACATTCACCAAGCAGAATATTAATGTAATAGAGTGGAGCAAACTTAGCCAAAATAAATAAACTCCAACAACAACAAAAAAACAAGTGAAAAGGGTAAATTCGGCCTTGCCAAATGTATAAAAATGTTTAACAAAATTCCGTAGACAAATTTTTTTTGGTGAAAAAAATTTTTATTTGGTTTTTTGCAGAATTTTTTAGAATCGCTGAACCGATATCGCTCAAATGTAATACCCATGAGAAATTGTTAAGTGAACGTCTTAAATCTCACTCATTTCAATAGATGGACGGACATCGCTAGAATGTCTTATACTCGATCGATATTATCGAATTTAATCGTTTTTCAACATGATAATAGTTTTAGGCTGGTTTTTAATTTTAAAAGTGACGCAAGACGCTATGGCGCGCCACCTCAGTTTGACTACATAGTCAAACGACTAAAAAAAACAGAAAATAAGAATTAATTTTCTTGAAACCAAAAAGAATTGTTACTGACAAGGGAAGTCTCCCTAGTGTCTCCCGCGGATCTTTATGGAATTAGTTTTATTTTGTAGAGCAAAAAAAATAAAGGGACAGTTTTTTTTTAGCGGGCCAAATTCATATTTAGGGGGTGCAAATCAGGGGCGAAGAAACGGTATTATTTCAGTTTTTTTTTTCGTTTATCTCCTATATTATGGAAAAAAGTAGTCTGTTACATACCAAACGAAACATGCACAACTTTTCGTCATATGAAGTAAAATATCAAAATTTTAGAACGTTTTTGATAATAAGTCAAAAACTATTATCTTTTATGACACGGTGCTAGCACCACGTGATAGGTATTTTTAATACCTTTAATCTGATACCACATATGACAATATTTATTTTGTCAAAATAGGCGTAAATCGTTAAAAACTGAAAATGATCTATTTCCCCCCGTACAAGTCGACCCCCCCCCCCCCACCCTTCCGCTAAAAATGAGTTCGGGCCGCTAAAAATAATACGTGTCGAATTAATTTTCGTTCTGAACAATATATCCAAATTTAATGAAGATCGAAGGGTGACACCAGGGAGACTTCCCTTGTTAGATTTGTAACTTGAATGACGTCGAATGACTTTTGTCGAAGTTGCATGGATGAAGAGGAGTTGGAAACTATCGAACACTTTATTTGTCATTGCCCGGCACTTTCTGGTCAGACTTGCTTCACTGGGATCTAGGGAGCTGTACGATCTTTCTGATTTGTCGGATGTCAAGATTCAATATCTAAGGAGTTTCAGAAGAAGCTCAAACTGGTTTAACGACAGGGACTAGTAGGGAAACCTATTACGGTCCCATGGTATAAGGGGTAACTCGTAGTGTCAGTAATAACGAAGTCGGTATCAAGAGATGGCAATCTTTTTTTGGAAAGTGTTTGGGAACGATTTGGGAATAACGAAATATAAACAATAAAAATTTTTAAAATTATGAATGAAAATTATTGTTGTGTCACTTGAAAATAAAAACATAATAAAAAAAGAAATAAATATAATTAAATCAAAACAACCAGCAAAATTAAACAAAAAATAAAAAGTAAACAAAACTTCCAGCTTTCCCAGATACCATTTGTAAAACTAACACCACCTTTAAACGTCAAAAAGAACTGACTCTAGCATAGTCTTTATATATTTAAGTTTTTGCGTGGTATCACAATGGACCTCAGAGTCTACGTGTGTTGACGTAAAACGTCAGCAGCCACTTACAACCTAACCTAACCTAACTTGAATAATAATACACCTGCTGGTGAATAACAAAAAATGTCTTACCAGCTTTTGAATAAAATGCACCATATTAATTTTTACAAAAAAAAAAAAAAATAAATGATTTTTTTTTTCGATTTGAGTCCATTATAGGCAATTTTTTCTTCAACTTTCAATTTTCTGTAGTTTGCGGGCAAATTTTTGTGCTATTAAAAAAAATTATATGATAAAATTTGAGGCCAATCGGATTAAATTCAATTCTGGGTCAAAGTTTTGGATTTTTAAAAATTTAAAAAAAAAATTAACTAAAATCGGTTGAACGGTTTTCGATTTATCGCTATTTGGTGGAAATGTTCCGAAAATCCAAAACTTTGATCAAAAGACGCCAAGAATTAAAAATATTGGATTTGACTCAAATTAATTTTATATAAAAAAAACAGTTTCAAGCTCTATGAAAAGGTCAAAGAAACAAAACTTTGAGATTTTTTTTTTAAAAAAATTTTTTGAACATAAGAAAAGCCGCCATTTTTAGCCAATTTCAAATAGCGATAACTCGAAAACCGTTTGATCAATTTTAATTTTTTTTTGTTCAGCGCATTAAAACAGGGTTAATTTAATCCGATTGGCCTCAAATTTGTATCACATTTGAAGCCCAGGAGAATTAAAATTTAGCCGGACGTTCAAAATCCAAAGAAATAATGTAAGAGACAAAAAAGTTGAAAGAAAGTATGAGGTGAGGTTGAGATTGCTAGAAATAAAATTGAAGTGTTGGAAACTGTCAAAATTTATTCTGCAGAAGCTATAAATATTCACATACATATATAAAAAACAATTTTCATTAACAAGACAAGCCGAATGGGAATACCAGAAATGTCTATAATTTTCAATTTTTTCATCAATCTTTCATTAAAAACCATTTTTTTAAATTTTGTTTTCATAATTTTTCTTTATTGACTAAATTTATTTTTTTTTTTTTCATTAAATTTTTTACCCAACACCACTCTGTGGTACAGGGTTAACTTAGTTTGTGCTAATGTTGGTCCTAGACCGATCCAATTTGAATTACTTTTTGAGTCGATTTAGCAAGTACGTCTGTCCATCCGTCTGTCCATCCGTCTGTCCATCCGTCTGTCCATCCGTCTGTCCATCCGTCTGTCCATCCGTCTGTCCATCCGTCTGTCCATCTGTCCATGTAAATGGTGTAAACACGATACGGGTCGCAATTAGCAACCGTTTCTAGCATGGACCAATACCCCAGTCTCAAATCGACCCACGGATATTTCTCTGTCTTATTTATACCATTAACAATACAGGCTGGACGTCACCATAGACCTCACAACCACTACATTTTTAGAATATGACAATTCTTAGACAAATTCTCGTTTTCTAGTCATTCCGTTTGCAACGCATAAAAATATCGGTCGGGGACCCCATAAAGTATGTTTTTTTGATCCGTGATCGATTCTAACAATAAGTCATTCTAAGAATGTCCGTCCATCCGTCTGTATAAAACACGATTCAGTTCAAAATAAAAGAGCTAGACTCCTGAAAATTGGCACGAATATGTGTCATGGTCATAGGCAGGTTAAGTTCGGAAATGGGAAAAAAAGGATCAGGGCAAACAAGTTCCCCTTAAAAAACTAAACTTACCTCTAAAAAACGTAATTTTTTACAGCTTTTTTGTTAAACAAATTAAACTTTTTTTATCAGAAGGAGTTCAAAGTCCTGGGAGGCTGGGAAATTTATTTTTTCTCCCGCCTCTTTTGTCGGCGTTTAAAAAAAATCATTTAAATAATGAGAAAATGGTAATACTAAAGTTCAAAGAGCACAATAAATAAATTAGTAAACATTTATCACGGAGGGAATATGAACCCCCCTACCACCCTCACACCAAGCACAGTCGTCTATATTTTTCTGCCTTTAACCCTCTACACTCAAAGAAAAAGATTCATACTATTTTTGAAAACTGTCATAAATATAATGAAAATCTTCATTAAAGTTCGTCCAATGTAAAAGTTTCACAAATACAATGAAACAGTTTCATAATTATTCATAGGGTCAATATTTATGAAATTTTTGATTATATTGATGAAAGGTTTCATAAATATAAAGACTTAAATTTTAGAAATATTATGAAATGTTTCATAAATACGATAAAAATTTTCATAGATTTAATTTAGTTTTTCTTAAATATTTGATCATATTAGGAAACTATTTCATAGTATTTATGAACCACTTCATTGGTACTATGAAATAGTTTCATATTTATAATGAAATACTTAAAAAATATAAAATTATTTTTATGAAATGTTTCATAGTACAGTCGAACCCGGTTATAACGAACTCGGTTATAACGAATTCTCGGTTATAACGAACTAATTCGAAAGTCCCGGCGTTTTGGCAACAATTTTTACCCAAAATACTTCTTTTATAACGAACTCGGTTATAACGAATCCTCGGTTAAAACGAACTACTTATTATGGTCCCACGAACTCAATTTCATGTATATTTACCTTTTTATAACGAACTCCCATAAATATTTTGAAATTTGCGGCAATTATGTTTACCAATCTCAAAAATGTTAGAAATTTTTGGTTAATACTATAATTTTGATAAAATTTATTTATATTTTTAATGATTTCTTCTCAATAAGTAGTTTACTTTCCAAAAAACGTAAAATAAAACAAAATTGGAACTTTTTTTTTGGAAATAAAACTAGGTTGATATAAAATATACCCCGCTTATAGCGAACTTCGCTTTTAACGAACTATTTTTACTGGACCCTTGGAGTTCGTTATAACCGGGTTTGACTGTATTTATGAAATATTTCACAATATTTATGAAACAGTTACATTGGACGAACTTTAATGACAAGTTTCATTATATGTATGAAAAAGTTTCATAGTACTTATGAATTGTTTCATTAATAAAGCAAATGCATTGTTTTTTTTTAGAAATCAAATTAATGTTATTTACATTGGAAGAACTAAAATAATGAATTAAAATTTTAAAAATCGTCTTCGGGAGCTCTAATTGTTTTGCCCCAATTTCTTGATCATATTATAAAAAATCATATAACACGTTTATGATTTTTTTTTATGAAATCATGAAATTTTATCAAATGCATTTCATAGACTTTTTTCATAAAACTTCATTAAATTTATGAAGGTTTCATAAATATAATGACTTATATGACAAAAATATTTATGAAACCATGTCATAAATATTATGAAGCATTTTTCTCTGATTTTGAGTGAAGCGGCACGAATTAAAATTGTTCGATTTGGCAGAAATTTTATATATGGAACAAAATTTTGACCGGCATTCGACAAAAGTAATTTTGCGTACCACCCTACTGCACATATGATGATGAATATGATGGTTGTTTAGTTTGTCAGTTGATGGTTGGTGGCGCAATATAAATAAATCATTTTTGGTGTTTGTAGAATTCTATATGGAAAATGTTACAAATACAAACAACATTATACAAAATTCCACTAAATACAAAATTTGCAAAAGTAACACAATTATTATGCCTCACAGAATTTAATGAAAACTTTATATATAAATGCACTTATAAACATATTTATTTAAGTGTGTACGAAAGATTGATAACTACAGAAACAGATAATGTGAACATTAGGGTGGAGCAAATTTTGATCTTTTTTTTCGAATTGCAAAATCGTCGGGGTTGAAAAAGTTGACTTTTATGGTCAATATTAACATAAACAAGCAAAAAAGTTAAATTCGGCCTTGCAGAATGTAGTGATACCCTCCACAATTTCTAAAAGATTATTGCAAAAACTTTATTTAAAAGGAAATTACTTTTGAAAAAAAAATCTTTTTGAAAAAAAATTTCCGCGAAAAAAAAATTTGGTAAAAAACAATACTCCCCGATTTTTTTCTTTTTTTTTGTCAAAAAATATGCTTGTACTTGTTTAAATACAATTTGGTGTTCAATTATGTTCACATAAGTCAACCAGCAGCCGAATTAAAGCATTTTGTATTTTTAGGTTATGTTGAATGTACTAAAATTTTTGAGGTGTCCTTACATTTTCGTTCATAACTTTTGAACCGCTGAACCGATATCGCTCAAATGCAATACCAAACTTCTCGGAAGAACTTCAAATAAATATTTTAAGTGTCTCCGTGTAATATTTTGGCCGTGATCACCATTTCCACAGACAGACAGACGGACATCGCTAGAATGTCTTAAAATCGATCGGGGATCATGAATATATATACTTTATGTGGTCCCAGACCGATATTTGATGAGTTACAAACGGAATATCAAACTTATATAAACCCTCTATCACTAGAGTGGAGGATATAAAAATATTGGATCTGTAGGGGAAATGCCTTTTTTTTTGACTTGAACATCAAAAAGTTCCAAACAAAGTGAAACAAAAAATTTTTGATTTTTTTTTTAACTTATAATATTAGTTATTAATTGAAGCGCTAATAGCTTCTCCTTAGCTCCACCTTTCGGGTCCATAATAAAGCATAACTTTCTCATGACAAAACATGAATACATTCAAGTTCCGTAAAATTTCACTAAAATGAAGAATTTTTTTTAATAACTTCACTTCAGCGCCATGTAATGGGTACAAATTTTATCAGGAAACTAACTTTTGTTTAATAAATATATTTGGTCAATTTGAGCCAAATCGTACCATAAGTACAAACGTCCAAATTATATTCGGTAACATAGTATTTTTATTTAACAAATATATTTTATGAATTTCAACCAAACGTACCATAAATACAAAAAAATATTACTACAACAGCGCCACCTGTCGGGATTATACTTAAGAGAAACCTGGATCCAGACTAAAAAAATGTATTGTCCAAGTTTGGTGTCAATCGGTCCAGCGGTTCTTGAGTTTCAATAACACGTACCCGACACAAACGTTTTTATATGTATATTAAAATTAAAAAAAATCATATTTTGAGTAGATTTTTTTTCTAGCTCGAGGTCATTATTTCCTTTACTAATTAAAACTAATTCTCATAGAATAATTTTCAAGAAATTTTTCTGTTTTACATTTATTTATGTTGGTCATTTTTTGCAAGACTTAATCGACACGTGTTTCGGGATTTGTCAGATAATGACCTCGAGCTAGAAAAAAAAACCTACTCAAAATATAATATTTAAAAGGTCGAATGGAACAATTTTTATTTTTTAAAAAAAAATTAATCAGAATTTGAATAAAACAAAATCTAAAGAAAAAATTATCTGAACTAGATTTTTTTTGTTGGGTATTGTTACCAAGTAGGGCTGCGATTTCGATGCAAATTCATGTTGGTGCCCATAGTCTAAAAACGTTAACGACTAATTATTATTTTAAAAATTACGAAAATTACATCGATTTTTTTTTTGCATATTTTGATGAAAATGCATATTTTTGCATATTTCGATTTTAAATGCATATTTTGTGTACATTTGCAACTTTTAAGTGGATATTTTGGCATAAATATAAAAACCACAAATTGAAATTTATTTGTTACATTTAGCAAACATTTTCACAAATTTTTTGTTTTAAGTGCATATTTTACATTTTCAGCGCATATATTTAATTTTATAGTGCATGAAAATTGCAGCACTATTTATAAGTTTTATTTCTTAATTCCCAAGATGCAGCCATTTCTAAGAAAAGTTAAAAACAATAGTAAAACAAACTTTAAAATTAGCTTTTCAAATCAAATTACAATTGCTGCATTTTTACCAGTATACCCAAAATAAACTTTGTTATAATTGTTGATGGTTCCCCATTGTTGCAGATATAAGTTGTTGATCTATTATTTTAACAATTTATTTTCAGTTTTGTTCATCACAAAAAAAACAACATTGTGAACGGCTAGTTCGAATTTTTTATAATCTAATTTGAATGTACTAACAAGTAGAAAAGTTAAATTCGACTTTTCCGAATCTATGAAAACCCTCCACAATGCCTCTTTTAAGTGATAGTAAATTTTCTAACGTGAAAAAAATTAAATTTTTGATTAGAAATATTTTATTTTGTGTAAAAAAAACTTTTTTTAGTAATTTTTGAATAAAAAAAAAATTACTAAATTTTTTTTTTAGTGTAAAATTTTTTTTAATGTAAAATTTTTTCGAGTGTATTTTTTAGCGTAAAAATATTTTTGAGTGACAAAAATACGTTGTAAAATATTTTTGTGACTTACCAATGTTTTAAAAACATGTTTAACGGCTTTTCAACACATGAATTTAATGTGAAACCAGACTGAAATTCACGGTTTTGCTAATAACTTTTGAACCACTGAACCGATATGGCTGAAATTTAATACGAACCAGGCCAGGGAAACGACAAATATATATGCCAAGCGTCAGCATCCTCAGATTTGCCGTTCGAAAGTTAGTGTGTTTTTTATATGGTAAATTCACGAAAAATCCTTGCTGAAATTCAGTCTTTTGCTCATAACTTTTGAATCACTGGACAGTTTTTGCAGGATTGCAATACCAACCTAACCAGGTAAATGTTCAAAAAATATGCCAAACTTCAGGAGCCTCCGTAAAGTCTTTCAAAAGTTAACGTGTTTTCAACAGACAGACGGACAGATGGATGGACGGACATTGCTATATCGTCTTAGAATTGATCGAGGATCATGAATATATATACTTTATGGGTCCTAGACCAATATTTCGAGGTGTTACAAATGGAATGACAAACTTATATATATATACTCTATCACTAAAGTGGAGGGTATAAATAGTTATACTTAGTCTTAAAATACCAACGATAAGTTAAAAAAAAAGTTTCAGCTAATTAAACAAAATAACTTGTGAATAAAAACAACAGCAAAAGCAGCAGCAACATTCGAAGCAGCTGCAACATCATTCGGACAAACAATAGGAAAGGGAAACGTTAAGGTACTCGTATTACAGAAATGTTCATTTACTTTTAAAAAATTAAAAACAATCAAGAAAAGTTTAAATAAAAGTATATTTGACTTTAGAATACTTTTTGTTTTTTTTTTAATTATTTGGTGTTGTTTTGTGGTTCTCTATTGTAATTTCTCTTTGTTGCTGGGGAAATTATACAATTACTTGCAACAAGAAAGAATTAAATGTCCAAGATCAGAATACTGTACATTAGGGTGGACAAATTTAGCTTTTTTTTTAGAATTTTAAAAACGTCGGCGTCAGGAAAGTTGCCCTTTAGGTTCCATGTTTACACGCAAAATATTGGCCCTAAAAGGCAACTTTCTTGACCCCTACGTTTTCAAAGTTCAAAAAAAAATTAATTTTCTCCACCCTACTGTACACTATTTGAATAATTTTAAGGAAAAATATGTATAAACATAAACTTTACCAAAAAAAAAATTTTTTTTTGTAAGTACAGATCGAGCTCGGACTCTTATTATATTTTTTTATAAGGGTTCAGGTTGAAAAAATGCCAAAGAAAAATTGAATTTCTAAAAATTATAGACATTTCTGGTATTCCCATACCGGTTTCAAACACTCCAGTTAGTGTTATCATCAGTAGGAATTTAAATGTCGGTTTGTCTTTCTAATGGAAATTGCTTTTTATATACATATGTGAATATTAATAGTTTCTACAGAATATATTTTGACAATTTCCAACACTACAATTCTATTTCTATCAATCTCAATCTCATCCTAACCTCATACTTTCTTTCAACTTTTTTGTCTCTTACATTATTTCGCAAATGTTACCAACATGATCTGGAATTGCAGACACAAATGAAGGAATTTGCATTTTCTGTTTCGGAGACGTGCCTAATGGCACGGACACGTGCCTAATATAAAAAACAATTTCCATTAAAAAGACAAACCAACATTTAAAATCCTACTGATGATTACACTAACTGGAGTGTTTGAAACAGGTATGGGAATACCAGAAATGTCTATAATTTTAAGAAATTAAATTTTTCTTCTGCATTTTTTCATCTTCAACCCTTATAAAAAAAATATTTATTTCAGAAAACGCTCTCAGTTTTGTGGTAGTTGCTGTTATAGTTTTCTTTTTAAATGGGCGAGAAAATAATATGACAATTTAGAGAACAGTTTAAAGCAATAATTGAACTTTTTAGGAAAAAAATAACTGATTTTTAAAACAAAATAATTAAAAATTCATGGAGCTCGAGGCCAATATTTTCTTGTAAATAAATTTTATTTTATTTTATTCCAATTTACAATCTGTAATTTTGGATGGCAATACGTTCAAAAAATATTTTTAAATTCACTTAATCGCTGATAACGATCTTCAAAGAGGATCGAAATATTGGAAAGGGAATAAAAGAATATTTATTTACAAGAAAAATCAGTTTATTTTTATATATTTAATCACGTTTTGATTTTTTTTAAATTTATCTTCTAAAAGTTTTTGACGTGTTTCATTTTACAATTGTGTGAACTATTTTTTTTTATACCCTCCACTCTAGTGATAGAGGGTACATATAAGTTTGTCATTCCGTTTGTAACACATCGAAATATTGGTCTAGGACCCCATAAAGTATATATATTCATGAATCATGATCCTCGATAGATTTTTAGTCGATCTAGCGATGTCCGTCCGTCCGTCCTTCTGTCTGTCTGTCTGTCCGTAGAAAACACGCTAACTCTTGAAAGACTTTAAAGGCTACTGAAGTTTGGCATATATATAAGTCATTTACCTGGTCAGATTGGTATTGCAATCCAGCCAAATCGGTCCAGTGGTTCAAAAGTTATGAGCAAAAGAGTTAATTTCGGCAAGGGTGTTTCGCGAATTTACGAGAAAAAAAACCTGATAACTTTCGAAAGACAATAACAAGATTGCTGAAGCTTGTCATATATCTTTACCGCTCCCCAGGTCTATTTGGTATCAAATTTCAGCTCAATCGGTCCAGTGGTTCAAAAGTTATAAGCAAAACCCTGAATTTCAGATTAGTCTCATCTTAAATGCCACGTGTTTAACAAGTTTTAAAGCAATGCTTTTTAAACTTGTTTAGTTTTAAAAGCATTGGTAACTTTAAAATTACAATCGAAAAAAAAATTCCATTAAAAAAAATTTTACCCTAAAAAAAATATTGCACTCAAAAAAAATTTAAGTTTTTTTTACAAAAATGACAATATTTTGTGAACATACCTACGTGTATTCAATCAGAAATATTTTTACAGTAAAAAAAACCTTGCACTCGAAAAAAATTTTACACTCAAAAAAAAATATTAGTAATTTTTTTGTTTTTTTTTTTTTAATGACAAAAAAGAGTTTTTTACTCAAAATAAAATATTTCTAATCAAAATTGTTAATTTTTTCCCGTTAAAAAATGTTCTTTCCTTTAAAAAATGCATTGTGGAGGGTATTCATAGATTCGGCAAAGTCGAATTTAACTTTTCTACTTGTTTTATATTATACCTGTTCTACCTTATATTCTATATTCACCATTAAATAAGTTTATAATGACCTAAAGGTATTTTTAAATATTCACATGTACAACACGAAAAATGCCAGAGTTTATGCCGAGTACGAGTTCTATTTATATTCGTTTCTAATTTAAACTTCCAACACTTTGCTAAAGTAAAATATACAACGAAAAAAGGTACTTATGTGCTTACATAAAAAATTACTTAAAAACTTTGTTAAAGGGGAAGGAACATTCCAAAAATTATTTTAAGAGTCACTCAATAAAATACAAAATTTTATCTAAAGTGAGCCTAAAGCTTATACTCTTTTATAATTTTTAGGCTCACTTTAGGTAAAATTTTGTAGTTTACATTTTAGTTATTTTCATTTAAAAATTTTCATTAAAAAATTTTCGACTTTCATATAAATTTTAATTTCAGTTGTCTCCCAGCTTTTCATTATGGGGAGAAATATATCTTTTGCTATCCAAAGCCTTCTTTTTTTAAAGTTTTTAAAAAGCTTTAAATAACACCAAAACTTAATTCTTTTATAAGAGTTCACCTTTAACATAATCAAATTTTCATTAAAAGCTTTTAGTAAAACTTGATTTATTTAAAAGTTTTTAATAAAGTTTTATCATTGTTGAAAAACTTTATGTTAATATAAAAAAAGCTTTATATTAAACTATCCACAAAATATAAACTTTAAATTTCTGTATAAATTTTAACTTCACTGAGATGACCGATCCCCTTAGTATTCTTTGCTAACAACTTACCAAATAATACATATCTATACACCTTGGAATCGCACACACACACATATGTATTCATTAAGGTGGTCCATATTATTATACCCTCCAACTACAGTATGGGGGTATACTCACTTTGTCATTCCGTGTGTAACGCATCAAAATATCGGTCTAGGACCCTATAAAGTATATATATATTTATGATCAGTGATCGATTCTAAGACATTCTAGCGATGTCCGTCAGCCTGTCTGTCCGTCTTTAGTTAACACGATGCAGTCCAAAATAAAAGAGATAGACTCCCGACATTTGCCGCAAATATGTCTTATGTTAATATGCAGGTTAAGTTCGTAAATCATCAAAATCGGACCAGGGGGCAAAAAGTTCCCCCTTGAAGAACTAAACCACCCTCTGAAAATAGCATTTTTTTACGTGATTTTTTGTGTTTTTGTTAAACAAATGCAACATTTTTATGCTACAATAAGTTTAAAGTCCTGCACTTGGACCCAGAGAATTAGAAAATGTCGTTTTTCGGTTTTTTTCTCACAAACTTCTATGTGCGTGCGGCACGGTAATTTGCAATCGATGGAGCTCATATTTTTGTCATACATAATTGACCTCAGAACTCGAAACATATAATATTTCAATTTTTACATACATTAAGGGTACACCTTAGTATTCATACATTTAAACACAAGTATCTTAATATGTACCAGAAAAGTGTCTTACATATCTTGACAACGTGACAAGATGTGAATATGAGAAAAGTATTTATATAAAAAAAATATATATATGACAGTTTATCAGTCACTTGTTGTAAAAATGTATGACAAAAAATGTTGGAAAATAAAGATCGAAAAAGAGAACTAGTTGTACTAAAAATATATGGAGAATTGCATGCCAAATCGGTCACTTTGAAATTTTTTTTAGAGTTGAAAATTTTTATCTACAAATTTTTTGCCCCATTAAGATTGTGGGATAATGGTTATTAAAATTTTTTGATACTAAGAGCAACCCCCAATAATTTTTATCCTTAAATATTTTTTTCGAATAAATTTATACTTCATCTCCAATTCAATTTCTTTAAATATGCTCTAACCGCTCTAACTGCCAAAAGAGTGCCGTAGAGGGGCATGCCCAAGATATTTTTCCGAGCTCGTGCAGTTAAAAGGGTTTCTGAGGATCTCAACGTAAATAAGTCACCGGGACCCGATGGCATACCACCACTGGTGTTAAAGCAGTGCTCATCGGCGTTAGCCCGTCCATTGGCAAACCTTTTTAGCTTTTTGTTACGTAAGGGTACCTACCCCTCCTGCTGGAAAGTGGCTAACGTTTAACCGATCCCTAAGAAAGGTGCGTCTTCAAACCCCGAGAACTATCGGCCGATATCTATTTGTTCTACGCTCTCGATGGTGATGGAGAGCATGGTAAATCACCATCTTGTTGACTATTTAGAGTCAAACTCACTTTTCAGTGACCGACAGTATGGCTTCCGTAAACGTCGCTCTACGGGAGACTTGATGGCGTTTCTTTCGGAACGTTGAAGTCGTTCTATCCACCAATTTGGTGAAAGTAAGGTGGTTGCTTTTGATATTTCCAAGGCTATCTAAACTCATTGCCTTTGGGGTAGACAGTGATTTCTCTCGATTTATATTGAGTTTTCTCCGGGGCCGAAGTATACGTGTTGTTGTTGAATGTGTCATCGAATAGGTTTCGACTTAACTCTGGAGTACCGCAAGGTTCTGTTCTTTCTCCTACTCTTTTTTTTATCTTTATTAATGACCTTCTTAGTCAAACTTTCAACCCTATCTACTCTTTTGCAGACGACAGCAACATTTGTCATTCATTTTCCTTCGATCATAGGCCAAGCCTTGTAGAGGTTGGGCGCGTGCGGCAGATTATGAATGACACTCTCAATCAGGACCTGTTGACAATCTCTGAATGGGGTCTTGCGAATAGGGTCGATTTTAATGCACGCAAGACCCAATGTTGTATGTTGACCCATAGACGTATTGTGGAACCAACATTGTCGTCTGTATCTATCTATGGGTGGTATCGATATTGAGGAATCAGATTCTCTTGATGTTCTGGACATGAAAATCCAGTGTGATGTCCGTTGGAATAAACATGTTTTTCAAGTGTCGAAAGAAGCATTCAAGTGTCTTGGTTTCTTTAAACGGTGCAAGAACTACTTCACTCCTACTGATCTCCTTAATATTTATACCACCTATATCCGGCCGAAAATGGAATACAACTCCCATATATGGGCAGGGGCTTCAGAGTCTATTCTGAAGCTTCTGGACCGTGTTCAAAGGAGGGCGTCGAAGCTAATCAATGACAGTAGGGTATCCAACTCTATTGACTCTTTGGAGCATCGTCGGAATGTGGGTTGTGTAACACTGTTCTACCGATATTATCATGGTAAGTGTTCTGCTGAGATAAGCGAACTTATCCCCCGAGCACGGGTTTTTGTTCGGAATACTCGCTTGTCTAGTAGGGCTCATCCATTTGTTGTCGATTGCCCAGTGTACCGCACAACGCATTACAGAGAAAATTCATTTATAAGCCGAACTATCCGTATGTGGAATATACTTCCTGTAGAGGTCTTCCCTGTTAACTACAGTTTGGAAAAGTTCAAATCAAATATCCACAAACACTCCCATAACCTATTTTCCTCCCATAACCTATTTTCCTAATTATCAACACAATGCACTGCATTTATAGGGGACATCCCCTGAGTGTTGGTTAAGTCAAAAAAAAAAAACCCTTAAATTTATTTTAAGTAGATTTAT
Source organism: Pegoplata infirma (assembly GCA_963921195.1). NCBI lineage: Eukaryota > Metazoa > Arthropoda > Insecta > Diptera > Anthomyiidae > Pegoplata > Pegoplata infirma. The sequence goes on along the minus strand of OY992537.1, from coordinate 99,062,297 downwards.
TCTAGCTTGAGGTCATTATTTCCTTTACTAATTAAAACTATGATATTCTCATAGAATAATGTTCAAGAAAATTGCTTTTCAGTTTTAAATTTATTTATGTTGATCATTTTTGCAAGACTTAGTCGACATGTGTTTTGGAATTTGTCAGATTCCATTGTCAAGGCTCTCTAAGGGTGCAAATTTTATAAAAAATATAATTTATTTGGGAGTGGTGATAGCGGGTAGGTATGTTTTAAAAAAATGTTTGGGGGTAAAAACAAATGGGGGTCAGTCTAAATATTGGCCCTTATAGGACGCACCATTGGACCGATAAAAGCTGATTAAATGAAAACAAAATTATAAAAAAAAAAAAAAAATTATGGGACCGTCTTAAGGGTTGTTCTAAGAAAGTGTTTGGATTAAAACAATGCTGTTGGTCGTTCGGTTGTACATATGACCCCTATAGGGGCAATCTTTTTACAGTTAGGGCGGTTAGAGCAAATTTTAGGAAATGTTATTTTGTATGGAATCTCTTTTAGGAATTAGAGACAGAGTATCATTTCATTCGGGAAAAATGTTTAATGGCAAAAATTAATGGGGGTAGTGACCTAAGAAGCGCCCTTGAAGCAGTGGATTGGATATAAAGAATTTTTTTAAGTGATAGTAAATGTAAAAAAACTGTTTTTTAAAGTAATTTTTGAAAAAAAAAAATAATTTACTAAATTTTTTTTTTGAGTGTAAAATTTTTTTCGAGTGTTTTTTTTTAGTGTCAAAATATTTTTGATTGACAAAAATACGTTCTAAAATATTTTTGTGACTTACCAATGTTTTTAAAAAATGTTTAACGGGGTTTCAACACGTGAATTTAAGGTGAAACTAATCTGATATTCACGGTTTTGCTAAAAACTTTTTAACCACAGGACCGATTTGGCTGAAATTCAATGCGAACTAGGCCTGGTGAACGACAATTATATATACCATGCTTCAGCATCCTCAGAATTGCCTTTCGAAAGTTAGTGTGTTTTTTATCTCGTAAATTCACGAAAAGCCCTTGCCGAAATTCAGTCTTTTGCTTATAACTTTTGAACCACTGGACCGATTGCGCTGGATTGAATACCAACCTGACCAGTTAAATGCAAAACATATATGCCAAACTTCAGGAGCCTCTGTAAAGTCTTTCAAAAGTTAGCGTGTTTTCAACAGACAGACTGACGGACGGACGGACATCGTTAGATCGTCTTAAAATCAAGGATGGGTACCAATTCGATAAAAGTATTGGTATTGGTATTGGTTTTTAAAATTATATTAGTATTGGTATAGGTATTGGTTTTCATTTTTTGTTGAATTGGTATAGGTTTCGGTATTGGTTTTGCATTATTTAGGTATTGGGTATTGGTATTGGTTTTAGCCTCGAATTGGTATCGGTTTTTAATAAGTATTGGTATTTGTCTTATATCGGTTTTGGTATTTGTATGCAAAAGGTTTTGTCGTTAATATTAATTTATGTAACGTACGTCGTCCTTCTGTCCGCTCCACAGTGGGGCGTGATGGTAGGTTTTTTGGCGAAAAGTCCCTACAGTTCGTAAATGTTAACCGATCTTTTTGAAATTCAAAAATTAAGCCTATATTAAGGTAATTAATAAGTGCCTTGAAAGTTTTTGAAATCGGACCTACAAGGAAACTATTTCAGGGTGGACACTTCATTTTTAATCAAATTCACAGATGTTATAGATGAATCAAATGAAGAGACACTTGTCTTTTGTTTATGTATTTGAATTAGAGATGGTCTGTGGTCCCGTTATTTGCGTGACTAAAAAAACCACGTGATTCAGGCGTGAGCGATTTTTATTTTAATCACGTGATTATTGAGCGGTTTTCATTTAAATTAAGTGACTATATTAGGGTAGGTTAACCTAACGTAACCTAGGGTAATAAATAAGTGCCTTGAAAATTTTTGAATTCAGACCTACAAGGAAATTTTTTCAAGGGTGGGCACTTCATTTTTATTAAAATTTAAAGATGTTATAGATTAAACAAATGAAGAGACACTTGTCTCTTGTTTATGTATTTGAATTGGAGATGGTCGCTGGTCCCGTGATTTGCGTGACTCAAAAAAGTGATTTTCATTTAAATCACGTGATGATGAGTTGAAAAATTCTAAGTGAGTGTCTAGAGAGTGGGTCGAATTTTTGCGTGAAGGATTTTTTTTTGAAACCTCATTTTTAAACTCATAGTTATCAGAATTATCCTTTCTATCCCAAGTTTCCAAAAAATTTGCCCGCTTGTGTCCGTTTTCAAAAATGGAATTACAATAAATTTTATAAAAAAAATCGATTTTTTTTTTTTGAAAACTTCCTTTTAAAAACTCATCGTTATAGAAAGTTCCACGCCCTTTCAAAAAACTGTTTGGACCAGAAATATCCTTTATATCCATACTTTACAAAAAACTTGCCCGCTTGTGCCAGTCAACACAAATTGAAATGCCAAAAATTAAAAAAAAAATTTTTTTTTTTCGAAAACCCTCTTTTTTAAACTCTTCGTAATCAAAAGTACCACACTACTTCAAAAACTGTCTGGACCGCCTAACCGGGTATTTCTTTTTTTTTTCAATGTATTGAAAACAAATTTTAATACGATAAAAAACTATTTTTCGTGTAACCGGGTTTTCTCGAAATCGGTTTTTTGTGTATTCGGGTTTCATTTTATCCAGTATTAATATAGAAATAAATATGTTTGTACTTTTGGAAAAACTTAAAAATTGTTAATTCATAAAATTAATTTATTCAATTATAAAATGCTCATTTTAACAACTTTATATTTGTTCATCTCCCTTTCTATTAATATTTTAAACGCAGACGAAAAAACGGGCAAAAGGAGCAGGTCCGTCTTAATGCTAGTAAACCAACGAAGATTTTGGCGTCCTAAGATTTGGATTATGTCGCGGAACATTTGGGAAAAACTATTTAAAATGGAACAATTTTAAAAAATTGAAATAAAAAAAATTAAAAAATCACAAAAAAAACAGAATCAAGAACTGTTCATACCCATTTACAAGTTGTACATCCTTTTGTCAAATCAATTAATCAAAAAATAAAAAAAAGGTCCCGCCTTAATAATGTATAAATTTGTTAGCTTTTTTGATAACGGTATATGGAGATTTAAACATAAATATTTTATTTTTGATTGATCATTCCAAGAGAATGGCTGTACCTATTTTTACAAAAATTACAGAAAAGGTGCATAAAGTCATACTTCATTCAATAGAGCATTCACTTTTTCTAATTTTCTAATTTTTTTATCAATTGTAAATAGTTTTTTTAGGCATTTGTGCCTTTTTATTGGCATTAGCACAAATAATGCCAAAAAATTTCATTGGCAATAAATGCTAATGCTTTTTTTGGCAGTGGCATTAGTTCCAACTAATGCCAATGAAAATTCAATGCCAATTAAAAATTCCCATTTATGGGTTAGATTGACCATTGTACAATCGTCAATCTTACCCACACACGATCAATATAAAAGAAGAAGTGCAAAAATCATAATAAATCTATTTGACAGCATTCATCGAGCGGAGGAAAAATTAAAAAAATCCCTAACATTTTTATATATATTAATATTTTGGAGGGTATAAAAAATAAAAATTTCATTGATTTTCGATAATCTCAAATGCGTAACAAATTACCTAATTTTTATTGGTCAGTTTTTACTCCATTTATGTCCACTGTACCAATGCGAGAAGAACTTATTTTTCGCTTCTTTTTTAAATAATAATGATTAAATTAAAGTTAAAGCCAACTAAATCAAAAGTGGTTTACAAAAATATATATTTTAAGGCGTTTTAATTTTATCTCTTTTGAGAAAAATTAAAAAAAGTAAATTTTATAAAACTAAAGGCCTATTCACACCTGAGGTGAAATCTCGTTTGAACGAGATTTCACTTATATGGTCTGTATCATTTTATACACAACCATATGATCGAAATCTCGTTCGAACAAGATTTCACCTCAGGTGTGAATTGGGTATAAAGGCCTATTCACACCTGAGGTGAAATCTTGTTCGAACGAGATTTCGATCATATGGTCTGTATCATTTTATACACAACCATATGATCGATATCTCGTTCGAACAAGATTTCACCTCAGGTGTGAATTGGGTTATACCCTCAATTTTATTTTTCCTTTTTTGGAAAAAGGTACTTTTTTAGTGAAATTAGCACCGGCAGATCTTAAAAGGGGAGATATTTTTTAATTGCAGAAAGATTACACTTAACATTTGAAACAAAATATACCTGAAATTCATCCTTTCACACATATTTTTTTAAGTGATTGAAATGGGTTATCGTGCAGGGGCCCCTTTTTCGATTTTAGATCTTTTTGTAATTACACGGCCAAATTTTTTTTCTTATATGGAGTTCACACAACAAGTTGTTTAACAAAACACCAGTAACTGAATAAAAACGTAATGGATACAGAACAAATAATTTTTTAAACACGTAGCCCTTAAACTCTCAAAAATAGCAAGTGTGAACCGCACATTACGCACACTAAGAAAATTATGTCATTAACTGTTTGTAGGTTATTTTAAAAAGTAATCAGTAAAGTCATTTTAAAAGAAAAATCACTTATTTTATAAAGGATTTAATTTTTTTACTATTTCTGTAGTTTAAAAAATATAATTTACTGTCTCAAAAACGAATTTTCTGTTACATTCATTTTCAGCAGTAAAAAAATTCTTCTATAGTTTTACTGTTTTTTAATACAAAATAACTGAATATTCACTAGTTTTTTAATGTTTTGGTTAGTCAATAAATTAACATTTAAAATTGACTGTAATGTGTTGTATTTTAAACGAAAAAACAGTGGAATGGTTTTTAAATAAAATTTCATTTGTTTTAAGTGAATATTCACTGGAATTTACCTACAGAATTCTTTGAGTGCATTCTTAAATTCTTTTATAATATGACTGTGCCTCTAATAAAACAAACAAAATTTTTTTTTCTGGATTCTGATGTTGTGACATGTAATTTTGTAACGACTGCTTGATTAAAATTTTGGGATTTCCAAAAATGGAGATTACCCAGCAAAACTTTGGTAATGGGTAGTGATTATATAACACATTACCAGGTAATGTATATACCTTATTTGTAGCATTATTTTAGGATGTCTTACCAAACATTAGTTCCACAACGTATTATTTTTAAGTGAAAAATAATGCATTACTAATAATTTGCTACGTAATGCATGATTATTGGAAAAATGTATTTCATATTTATTATTTCTAAACATTATATCATGGATGATTTATATTTGGTTACATTATGTATTATTTGAAAGTTTGAAATAATGCATTATTTATAATTAAATGCAAAATGCATTACAATAACATAAAAAATAATTATTTTATAAAAAAATGCATAAGTTTAAACTAGAGATGGGCTCACGACAAGAAATTTCTAACGACACACACTCACTAGCATATTATATCTACTTACACTCACTTACAATCACGTGAGTAAATTTAATATAAAATTACTTTTTCACTACTCGTAACACCTTATATATTACGTTCTGGTATGCTATATTATATACCTTACTCGTAACCTATAAAATATCATATATTTTACACCTTACTGGTATTCTTCGTTATAAATTTATGACTTATTTTATACCTTACTGGTATTCTATGTGATAATGTGGATGCATTACTTTGAGTCTCACCTGTTAAAATCATCAATGCTGCAATGTATAAAATAAGAGATCATATACCTTATTTTATACCTTATTCCCAGCAGAAATAAATCGAGATTTTGGCGACACAGCATCTGTTTATAGCATACCGTAGCGCATCCAAAGAGCGCTCTTAGGGATGCAGTAAAAGGAAGGGGAAAAAATTTAAATTTTTTTTTTAAGATTTTTTATATAAAACTTATAATGTGTAATTATTTTTTGATAAAATTTCACACTTGCTTTCCTTTTTAATATTTTTAACACTTTTTGAATAAAAAAAATGAGTTTTAGACAAAGACACATGATTTGACTGCATCATTATTGCGCATTAATCAGCGCTGCAAAGAGCGCTTCAATCATAGCATCTTTGACTGCTGTTCCCAAAAAAAATTCCATAAAAAATGTGAAAATGAAAATTTCCGATATTTTTTTGATGTTCACTTCCGATTTTTTTTTTTCATTTTGTTTCACATAAATAAAGTTTTGTAAAGTAAAACGAATGAATTTTTTTGTTATATTTTATTAAATTTTAGTTATTTGATTTCAACTTTGAATTTACAGCATCTTTATTCTGCTTAAATCAGCGCTCTAAAGACACGTGATTTCAGTGCATCTAAAGAGCGCTGTTTCTGTGTATCCAACTAGCGCTCTAAAGTGGGACATCGCCTTAGGGAATCATGCATGAATTCAGCGCAATTGGATGCGCTCCTTTACTCAAGTTCCCCTTCCAAAAGCTGCTGAACGTTCAGCAAAATTTCTGCTGGGTTTGGTAATCTAAGTTTTGCTGGGTAGTATTATTTTACAACGCAAAGAACAGTGCAGTGACATTCAATATATGTAGGAATGGTATTCTGAGACTAATGTAATATTTTGGACAGAGACAGTATGAGACGATATTGGCGGACAGACGGAATTAAAACAGACGGACAAAGTATTTTGCAAACGAAGAGTAGAGAGTGGAAGTTTGGACGTAGAAGAGGACAGTCATTAAACTGCCTCGCTATGGGAAAGACGTACGGAATAGTTGTCGCTTGATTTAATATGTGAAAGTTGTGTTTTATGTTTAACTTTAATTTAATAAACTTTTAATAAATAAATGAATTGTTTTATAATATGAAAATAAATATATTAATGTGTGTCATAATTATTTCCTACATGTGGGCACGTCCGGAATGGACTAAACGAGCCAAATAACAATAAAATGTATTTACTAAAATACAAAAAAGTCAGAGTGAGAATGAAAGTGATTTCTAGAAATTTTAAGAATAAAAACTAAATTTGAGAAAAATTATTAAAGAACAAATAATAAGATGAAATCACAAAAAAGAACAGTGGAATAAAGAGAAATAAAAAACTTAGATATGAAAAAATCAAGACTTTGAAAAGTATAGATGAATGTAAGTGAGAAGCAAAAATAAGTAAAAAAAAGAGACGTTTTGTGTGTAAGCAAAAACAGTCACATCAAATTCCAGCAAACAAAACCAATTGCTTTCTGGGAATGCGTAGAGTGGCAGTTATTTTTGAAAAAGATCAACCAAATAAACAACAAAGATCTGAAAATGAGTGCGAAAAAGAGAAGAATAAAACAACCACCAGAATTATTAATAGCCGTAAAGAAGAGAGATGTGAAAAGCTCAGCCAAAAAGCTTTCGTATAGATGAGTAAACTACTTGTGTGTTTGTATGAACGAGAGGCGAAGATAAATAGCTTTTAGTAATGCAGACGATCGTTAAGCTCCACCCATTGCCGAAGAAGAAAACAGTAGATGTGTATTTTATGATTTATTTCGATTTCAAATTGTTCATCAAAATGATTTTGAAATTGAACAGCGTACTTATATTAGATGGGAATAGCAGAGGTGTGAGAATTTTACAGGGAAGTTAGATGTTACAGAGTTTATATTTTTGTGGGGTAACATTAAGGCTATAGAAGATGCAAAGATTTTAAATAGAGGTTAATTTCGATGCTACACTCAAAAAAAAAATATTGTAAAACTAGCAAAAAAAATGGTTAAAATTAGCAAAAAAAACTGTAGTTTTGGACGTTGCAAAAATTTTGGTAATATTAGCAAAACCATTTTGCTAATCAAAAAATTAGGAAAAAAATGGTAAAATTACAAGAATACCATTTTATTTTTGTAAAAAATCAACCTTGTAAAATTATCAAAAAATATGGTAAAATGACCAAAAAAAAATGGTAAAATTGAAATAGATAAAAAAAATTGTAATTTGGTAAAAAAAACTGTTTTATTTAGTAATTTTTTTCTCTGATTAGTAGTTGATTTAAAATTTGGTGAATATACTAAAAAAAAATTTGCCTGTTTTTGAGCACCACATTCTTAAAATGTAGTAATAGCAGCATGGTTTCTTCGGCTTGATGGTGGCAGCATCTTCTTTTGCCTTCTTCTCAGCAGCTGTAGTTGCAGTAACTGGACTTCCAACAACATCAAAATCCAAAATGATTTTTTTTTTTTTTCACTTAAACACTTTAAACAAAAAATTTAAAGAACAACACTTCACTTTTTTTATTTTTTTTGCGTCATTTTTTTAGCTTAAGTAGAACAAATGAGATTTGCGTAGTAGTCTACACAAGAAATTTCTTACATTTTCAGGTAAAATTTGTAAAAAATTAACAATTTTTTTTCGAATTTTTAATTTTTTTCACATGTATTTAAAAAAAAAATAAAAAAAAAACTTTTGGACATTGAAGATTAGATATATAACTATGTTTTAAAATTTAAAAAAAATAATTTTTCAAAATTATAAACTTTTTATTAACAATTTAGGTGGCAAATTTTAAAAAAATTCCATATAAAATTAGCAAAAAATATGGTAAAATTAGCAAAAAATATGGTAAAAAATACTAAAAATTGTGTAGCCTATTTTTGAGCGCACATGCAGTTGATGTATGGCTACTTTGCTATGGTGTTGGCAGCATCATCAATCTGCAATGATTTTTTTTCACACTAGAACACTTGAAACAATTTTTTTTTTTAAACTAAGAAAAAAAATAAAAATAAAAAGTATTACCATTTCTTTAAGGAAAATACTAATATTTTTGTTAAAATTATAGTAAAATAAAAAAAAAAACTAGCAAGAAAATATAGTAAAAATACCAAAAAAATTTTGTATTTTACAAATAGTAAATTGCCAAAAAAACTGTAAAAGTTAAATTTTTACAATTTTTTTTGCTAAAGTTTGGTTGAAGTAAATTACAACACCTTTTACTAATATTTTGACTAAGTTATTTTTTTGAGTGTATGGATGATGCGGAGATTTTGAATAGAGGTCAATTTCAAAGCTATAGGTGAAACGGAGATTTAGAATAGGGTTCTTGTCGATGTTGTGGATGATGGTGAAATGTTATGAGACTCACATAAGTATAGAGTAAATGTTAGGTAATAGATGTTAAAGAAAAGAGTAGAATTTTTACATTGATGTTATGAAGATTAACAGATATTCATGGAAGATGTTAAGAACTCATTTAGTGGGAATGTTTGGGATGGAACGTAAAAGCTTTTATTTATTTTGTGAGTGAGTAGAAGAGAGACTATAGTTTTAACGTAACGTATTGTTATGAATGCTTTTGGTGAAAGAATGCTTTTTCGTGAAGTGAAAATTTTGTATTTTGATGATTGATTGAGGCTTGTATAATTTTGAATTTAACGTAGTTTTTATATTTGTGTAGGGAAGGAAAGCATGTTTAGATTTGTTTTACATAGGCATGTGTAACTTGACTAATATAATAGGAGCGTTTTTTAGGAATGAAAGTTAGTTATATTCATATGCAATTTGGATGAAATAATAGGAGCGTTTTTTAGAAATGTAGGCAAGTTTTTGAATATGTTTAAAACTATAGTAAATAAGAGTATATTAAGTTATTTTAGGGAAATTTTTGCAATTAATATCAAAAAGTATTTAACACTAATTAAAGCTTTGTGGTACACTCAAAAAATTATGTCATTAACTGTTTGTAGTTTATTTAAAAAGTTTTCCGTTTAGTCGTTTTTAAAAGAAAAAACATTTGTTTGATGTTCAGTTTTTATTAATGACTACATCAGTCATTTGTTTCAAAAAAAACACACTAAAAAATAAAGACTTTCACTAACATTTAATTTATAAAGTCATTTATTTTTGTTCTGTAAGTAAAAACTACTGATTATTCTTTAAATTTTTAATGATTTGTGTAATAATTTTTTTTTAAATTGTTGGTATTTTTTAATGATATATCATTAGTTTTTACCTACACAATTCAGTTATTTGTTTGTAGAAAAAAAATTCAAAAAATTATTTATAGAAATATAAAAACATATTTGTATCAAGTGGCTTTGGCACGATGGGTAGAGTGTCTGGCCAGAATGTAGTTGATTGCGGGATCGATTCCCCAAAATTTTATTAAAAAATTTTAAAAAAATATTTCAATAGAAAATTGTATAAAATAACCTACGAAATCATTAATTTTTAATGTTTTGGTAGGTTATTATTTTGGAATTTGTTGGTAAAAATAACAGAACTATCATTAATTTTTAATGTTTTCGTAGGTTATTTTTTTCGAATTTGTTGGTAAAAAAGAATGAAAAAACCGTAATTTTTTAATGTTTAGGGTTATTTATTTTAGAAAATTTTGCCAACAGTAAAAAATAAATGTTGATGTTTTTAAAACAAATGAATAAATACTGGGATGGTTTTCAATTGTTTATTCACTGGTTTTAAGTGTGTTTTTCTTTTGTTTTTGCCTACAAAATATTTTGAGTGTAGTATTTGGAAAACCTGAATTTTATTTAATTCATTCATTCAATTTTGATGTAAACATTTAAGTGAATATTTGTGAATTATTTTAGTTTATTATAATTCTTTAATTTTAGATATTAAGATGTATTTTATGATTAACTTGGTAGATGAAGCGACATTAAAGATGTAAGTTTTATTTTGACGTTACTACAGAGACTTTAGGAAATTTAGACAGAAGGACAGACTTATTTCTTAGTTTATTAGATGTATTGATATTAGTACCACGGGATACATTCGGGGTCGAATGCACTATCAGGAGGGCCGAATGTAGGAATGGTATTCTGAGACTAATGTAATATTTTGGACAGAGACAGTATGAGACGATATTGGCGGACAGACGGAATTAAAACAGACGGACAAAGTATTTTGCAAACGAAGAGTAGAGAGTGGAAGTTTGGACGTAGAAGAGGACAGTCATTAAACTGCCTCGCTATGGGAAAGACGTACGGAATAGTTGTCGCTTGATTTAATATGTGAAAGTTGTGTTTTATGTTTAACTTTAATTTAATAAACTTTTAATAAATAAATGAATTGTTTTATAATATGAAAATAAATATATTAATGTGTGTCATAATTATTTCCTACATATATGTGCATCACATATTAATAATGTTTGCAAAAGAAAAAATTTCATTACAGAAAAGGTCTAAATTTTTTATAATATACTTTTATTAGGGGTCATAAAAATCACGTAACGTGACAAAAAAATATTTTTTTATGTTTTTATGGCTTTTAAAACTCAAATAGCTAACTCCTTTTTGTTATATGACTTTGCATGCAAACGATTACTGATCGATGTAACATCTTTTGTAAACATCTGTAGCAATTCGTTATTCAGGTAAAATCTAATAATGTGATGGAAAAAAAAATGTTTGACGTCACAATTAAAACAAACGAAAATAAGAATACAAAAAAATCGAAACAAAACCGATACGAAAGTAGGAAAAAATGAATTGGTATTGGTTTTTTATTGGTATTGGTTTTGAAGAATAAAAGTATTGGTTTTTAATTGGTATTGGTAGTGGGGAATCAGTATTGGTTTTTTATCGGTATTGGTATCGCACAAATAAAGGTATTGGTTTTTAATTGGTATTGGTTTTCAATTTGAATTGGTATTAACGGGTATTGGTATCGAAAAGGTATTGGTACCCATCATTGCTTAAAATCGATCGAGGATCATGACTATATATACGTTATGGGGTCTTAGACCAATATTACGAGGTGTGACAAACGGAATGACAAACTCATATATCGTCCATTCCATGAGACATTTTAAAAAATCTGACCGAGGGTCTTCCGATTTTTGTTATATTTTTCATACAGATTCTCTATGGAGCCAATTTCATATTTCAGCCATCAGATCGAAAATATTCGAAAAACTCGCGACTTTATTCACGATTTTCGTTTTTAAAAAAGTCAAAAAAATGCAAAAACTGTGTAAATTTGAGCTGCTGTATTTCCTAAACTACTTATCTCATTTTAACAATCTATAGCGCATACGAATGGTATTTAAGTCTACTTCAATATCTAATAAACTGAAAAAATATTGGTGGTTTAAAAGCGCATTTTATATGCAAATGCACTTTTGAAGTGCATTTTGCGAAACTTTTACCCCTTTTAATTTTTTTTTAATTAGCATATTTGGAAAATTTAGAATTTTTGCTACAAAAAAATGTTTTCATTACAATGGACCGACAATGTATGCTATTTTTAATATTTTTTTAAAAAAAATACTTCCTTAAGTTTCCCTTATAAAAAATTTAATTTTTTAAATTATACCAAAATCATGAAATAAGACATGTTTATAAACCGTTATATTTTCAAAAGTACGAATCGTATATTATTGCTTTTATGCACATTGGAAAGGTATTTTTGTCTATTTTTTGCATATAATGACCGCAAAAATTTTGGTGTTTCGAAAATGCATTTTAAATGCAAATGCAGTTTTAAAGTGCATTTTTCAAAACTTTTACCCCTTTAACTTTTTTTTTAATTATCATATTCGAAAAGTTTACAATTTTTACTACAAAATAATGTCCTCCTAATAATGGACCCACTGTGTATGCTATTTTTTAGAATTTTTTAAAAAATCACATAATTTGAGATTTTTTTTGGTTTAATTTAAAATATTAAAATTCGTTTTAAGGAAATTTTTTAAATTTCTTTAAAAATAGCACACTCAGTGGGTCCATTATTATGAGGACATTATTTTGTAGTAAAAATTGTAAACGTTTCAAATATGATAATTAAAAAAAAATTCAAAGAGGTAAAAATTTTGAAAAATGCACTTCAAAACTGCATTTGCATTTAAAATGCATTTGTGAAAAACCAATACTTTTGCGGTCATAAAATGCAAGAAATGGACAAAAATACCTTTCTAATTTGAATAAAATCAATAAGATACGATTAGTACTTTTGAAAATATAACGATTTAAAAACATGTCTTTTTACATGATTTTGGTATAATTTAAAAAATAAAAATTTTTATAAGGGAAACTTAAGGAAGCATTTTTTAAAAACAAATATTAAAAATAGCATACATTCTCGGTCCATTGTAATAAAAACATTCTTTTGTAGCAAAAATTCTAAATTTTCCAAATATGCTAATTAAAAAAAAATTAAAAGGGGTAAAAGTTTCGCAAAATGCATTTCAAAACTGCATTTGCATATAAAATGCACTTTTAAACCACGAATATTTTTTCAGTTTATTAGATATTAAAATAGACTTACATACCATTCGTATGCGCTATAGATTGTTAAAATGCGATAAGTAGTTTAGAAAATACAGCTGCTCAAAAATACACAGATTTTGCATTTTTTTTACTTTTTTAAAAACGAAAATCGTGAATAAAATCGCGAGTTTTTCGAATATTTTCGATCTGATGGATGAAATTTGAAATTGGCTCCATAGAGTATCTGTATGAAAAAAATAACAAAAATCGGAAGACCCTCGATCAAAAAATGCCCAAAATCATCAAATGTCTGGTGGAATGGACGATATACCCTCTATCACTAGAGTGGAGGGTATAAAAAATCAAAATGTCCGAATTGACATGAAATGCCCCGTATATTATTTTTTTCGTTCGTTCTAATTAATACCCTACATTTAATTGAAGTAGATTTAGATGCGTATACAGGGGCTGTTTACTTCGTGTGATAGATATACGCAAATATTTACAAAAATCAACATTTTGTAGCAAAAATAACCTAAATATTTCGTAGCTTAACAAAATAATCCTTAACATCCCGGTGAAAAATGAGCATATATGGATACATATATGTAAATATATGGATGCATATATGTAAATATATGAGCATATATGGTCATATATGAAATTGTATGCAGTCATATATGATCATATTTGCAGCATATATGTCCATATACGTAAAATGAGGGCATATGCCCATATATGACATATGTGGACATATGTATATTAGGGGTATAACCAAAATAAGAACCTATCATAACGGTATGGGCAATGTTATACTGATAATAAAAAACGGTATCCGGGGTCATTTTGGTCCAAAAACCTTCGGCACCGATTGCAATTTCTAAAACACCTCCAATTTTAATTTTTGTATGTTTTATGGTGGGAGTCCGTCCCTTTCAACGTTATTTTGATTTTCGTCGTTTTACAACAAAAATAAAACTAAAAAAATTAGCAGTATTATTTTTAACATTTGAAACATGGGTTGAATAAATATTTGAAAAAAAATATTAGCAAAAACTTCATCGCGATCGGTGCCGAACCTTTTTTAATATTCGCGAAAAAAAGAGGACGCATTTCTTATTGATTTTCTATGTACTTTCTCACTATGATAGGCCCTTTTTGATATTTTCAAAAATATGCAAATGGTTATATCCCTAATGTATATGGAGCATATATGTCATATATGTTCATTAGGGATATAACCATTTGCATATTTTTGAAAATATCAAAAAGGGCCTATCATAGTGAGAAAGTACATAGAAAATCAATAAGAAATGCGTCCTCTTTTTTTCGCGAATGTTAAAAAAGGTTCGGCACCGAACATTAGGGTGGCAGCTATTTTGCAAAACTTCGAATTTGAAGGAGTGCACCCCTTATTTTTAATACATTTGGTCTAAAAATGCTATGCTAAAAATTTCATCCAAATCGGACAACGTTAACACGAGGCTCATCGAGGTCAAAGGTCAAATGTCAAAAAATAGCCATATTTTGATGAAAATCATTAAATAAATGGTGTTGTTTTTTGAATATATTGTTAAAAAGTGGTACACGAGTTGTTTTTAGTATAAGAAGATAAATTAAAAATTTTTGGGTTTTCTAAAATTAACCCTTGTAAGTCTTTCGGGGTCAAAATGACCCAATTTTCACAAAATGACCCCTGAAACACGAAAATCAGCCCCAATTTTCTAAATTTATTGAAATAAACCAATGTAAACCCATATTTATATTCTATTCTATCATAAATCCTCAGATATGAAATACTGTCTTTCTAGGATGTCATTCACCCGTTTCACGGTAAGGCCAAAAATATGCATTTTATTTGGCGTGGTTCTCAAAACTGATATTTTGGTTTTTTCAAAATTTTCTTAAACAAAATTAGGAAAAATGCTGAAAAAACCACAGAATCTTATAAAATATATGTTAACATATAAAAAAAAAATTTTTGCGGGATATCCCTCGGATAGTTTGGCGGGGGCATCGATTTAAACTCAGCGGATTTCGAGGAAAATGCCTTTTTTGCCCACAATTTATTCAATATGGAAAAAATTTGGTAAATATTTTAAAATTTGACAAAGTCAGGGTCATAATTTATTAAAAACTATGTTAGACATTAACCCTAAACATTTTAGGAAAATTGAATAATATTAACCCGGTTTTTATTCGGGTCAAAGGTCAAATTTAGGGATATTTGGATTTTTTTTTGGAAAAAGGCATCTAATTATGAAATGTTTATTGCGATTTTTTATAAAACTTGGTATAATTATTGTACGAGCTCAGAAAAATAATTATTTAATTTTTTTAAAATTAACCCATAAATGAACATGGGGTCAAAATGGCCCAGCACATTAAAATTTCTTTATATAGATTTTTATATTTTCTTTCGATTTTTATAAAACTTGTTATGATTATGTGCGAGGTCAGAAAACTAATTATTTGATATTTTTTTAATTAACCCATAAATGAACATGGGGTCAAAATGGCCCAGCACGTTAAAAATTCTTAATATAGTTTTTATATTTATTTTTTTTCTATTTCTATAAAAATAATAACAAGTTTAATAGAAATAGAAAAAAAATAAAAAAAGTTATATTAAGAATTTTTAACGTGCTGGGCCATTTTGACCCCATGTTCATTTATGGGTTAATTAAAAAATATCAAATAATTAGTTTTCTGACCTCGCACATAATCATAACAAGTTTTATAAAAATCGAAAGAAAATATAAAAATCTATATAAAGAAATTTTAATGTGCTGGGCCATTTTGACCCCATGTTCATTTATGGGTTAATTTTAAAAAAATTAAATAATTATTTTTCTGAGCTCGTACAATAATTATACCAAGTTTTATAAAAAATCGCTATAAACATTTCATATTTACTTAGATGCCTTTTTCCAAAAAAATCCAAATATCCCTAAATTTGACATTTGACCCGAATAAAAACCGGGTTAGTATTATTCTATTTTCCTAAAATGTTTAGGGTTAATGTCTAACGTAGTTTTTAATAAATTATGACCCTGACTTTGTCAAATTTTAAAATATTTACCAAATTTTTTCCATATTGAATAAATTGTGGGCAAAAAAGGCATTTTCCTCGAAATCCGCTGAGTTTAAATCAATGCCCCCGCCAAACTATCCGAGGGATATTCCGCAAAATTTTTTTTTTTTATATGTTAACATATATTTTATAAGATTCTGTGGTTTTTTCAGCATTTTTCTCAATTTTGTTTAAGAAAATTTTGAAAAAACCAAAATATCAGTTTTGAGAACCACGCCAAATAAAATGCATATTTTTGGCCTTACCGTGAAACGGGTGAATGACATCCTAGAAAGACAGTATTTCATATCTGAGTATTTATGATAGAATAGAATATAAATATGGGTTTACATTGGTTTATTTCAATAAATTTAGAAAATTGGGGCTGATTTTCGTGTTTTAGGGGTCATTTTGTGAAAATTTGGTCATTTTGACCCCGAAAGACTTACAAGGGTTAATTTTTGAAAACCCAAAAATTTTTAATTTATCTTCTTATACTAAAAACAACTCGTGTACCACTTTTTAACAATATATTCAAAAAACAACACCATTTATTTAATGATTTTCATCAAAATATGGCTATTTTTTGACATTTGACCTTTGACCTCGATGAGCCTCGTGTTAACGTTGTCCAAATTGGATGAAATTTTTAGCATAGCATTTTTAGACCAAATGTAATAAAAACTAGGGGTGCACTCCTTCAAATTCGAAGTTTTGCAAAATAGCTGCCACCCTAATGGACATTAGGGTGGCAGCTAAATTTCAACTTTGGATTTTCAACATCTCCCGGGTGGAATATTGTGCCACATGGTCTAAAACTGATGTGGAAAAATTTTCAGCCAAATCGGATAACTTTAACCCGTGCCCCTTTGAGGTCAAAGTTCAAATGATAAAAAAAAAATTTTCCATACAAGCAAAAATTTTTTTTTTCGATTTTTTTTTTTTTTATTTTTTAATATTAGTTAGCTTTATTAGCTTATTAACAACAAAAAATTTCATTTCGATCGGACAAGATTTTCAGTTTCAAAAGTGACTCTGAAAAAAAATTTTTAGGCTTGTTAGAAGCTTACTCTAAAAAATTTTCAAAAAAATTTTTTTTTTAGTTTTGATAAGCACACATTAAAGAATTTTTGTTGCTCTTAATACCAGGTTTTTTAATTTTTTTCTTTTAATTTTTTTTCTACATCGCATTTTTGTTCTAAATTGGGGTAAAAAACTGGAAAAATGCAGTTTTTGGCCCTATTTAAGAGCATGATCACAATGTCCCAGAAAGAAAAAAATGATAGATTTGGAATATGTATTATCAAGAGAAACAAACGCAAGCTATTTTGTAAACTTTTAAAAACAAAAAAAAAATATTTTTTTAAGAATATGTTGTCTCAAGACAGTCTCAATTTTTTTTTTTCAAGACCACTTTTGTAACAGAAAATCTTGTCCGATCGAAATGAAATTTTTTGTTGTTAATAAGCTAATAAAGCTTACTAACTTTTTTTTTAGCTCTGACAAGCACACATTAAAGATTTTACGTCGCTTTTGATAACAGTTTTTCTTTTTATTTTTTTTTTTGTGACATCGAAGTTTTGTTCTAAATTGGGGCCAAAAGCTGCAAAAATTTAGTTTTTGGCCCTATTAAAAAACAAAATTACGACATCACAAAAATTAAAAAAAAAAACCTATTATTAAGAGCGACAAAATGTCTTTAATGTATGCTTGTCAAAAATAAAAAAAAAAATTTTTTGAAAATTTTTTAGAGTAAGCTTCTAACAAGCCTGAAAATTTTTTTTCAGAGTCACTTTTGAAACTGAAAATCTTGTCCGATCGAAATGAATTTTTTTGTTGTTAATAAGCTAATAAAGCTAACTAATATTAAAAAATAAAAAAAAAAAAAATCGAAAAAAAAATTTTTTGCTTGTATGGAAATTTTTTTTTTATCATTTGAACTTTGACCTCAAAGGGGCACGGGTTAAAGTTATCCGATTTGGCTGAAATTTTTTCCACATCAGTTTTAGACCATGTGGCACAATATTCCGCCCGGGAGACATCAATATTAATACAAAAAAATTGCTCCATACATTTCGCTGCCACCCTAATGGACATACATGACGCTGTATGAACGCATATATGATCATATTTGTACCATTTTTCACCGGGATAACAAAATGTTTTTGGTAAAAACGAACAAATTTTAAAAATTTTGTTGTTGTTAAAAAATTTTTTTTAAGTTAAATTAAGAACAAATATTAAGTTGATTGATGAAAAATTTTACTTGAAAATTTGTTTAAACGCTGATGTTAACTAAAAGTTTGCTTAGCCACTAAGAATTTTGAGTTAAAAAATAAATTTGTAAAATTTACAAATTTTTCTTGTATGTAGGGGGCATGGTAATATTTTTAACTAAAAAGTGGCGCATGGTGTAATAAAGGTTGAGAAGGTTTATATAATACAATTTGTCTGGCTTTTTTTAAGTTTAATATGTGGTTAATGAAAACTTTACATACGAAAGAAAATCACTTACCTTGGTTATATTTAACAGCTGTTGCAGCGGATCGCAGCTAATTTCGTGTGATAGATATTAGTTAACAATCCCTTGAGGACAAAGTTTTAACAATAACAGACCCAATTATTGTCAAACAAGTATTTTTGTAAAAAGTGCTGTGTACACGCAAAAAAAAATCTGTGTAAGATTGAGCAATCCTACTTGGTAAAACTTTTTTCATACCAAAAAAAAAAATTTTACCAAATTTTTGCTAATATTATGCTTGTCGATGTTAAAGTAACATAATTCATTTTTTATGTAAAATAACCAAGTAGCTTGCTCAATAACGTAAATTACCTGCACAAAAATTTATCGAAAGAAAACAACAAAAAAAACAAAAAAAATGGCGGTCTGTATTTGTTTTGTTTTTTTTGTTGTTTTCATATTCATTTTGTATTTTTGTGTGCGTGCGTTGTTCGTTTATTTTTTGTGTTATAAAAACGTAAAAAGGAAATTGATATATAAAATAAAAATAAATTAATACATAAATAAAAATAAATAATTAGTTTTCTAAAAGATAAATAAATGTAAGATAAAAGAATGTTAAAGTTAATTTTGCTTTCATCACTTAAAACACCATTCAATAAGAAAAACCAATGGAGTCCCAGACGTATGTTTCGATTAATAACAAATGGAATGATAAAGTGAGTATACCCGCATTCCGAAGACACCAATAAGGTTTAATAGATTTTTAGTTAAAAATTAGTGTTTGGTAATAATTTTATATTTTTACAGGGTACTGCTAAATAAATTTTTGAAGCTATGGAGAATCCTTCACTACAATAAAGAGCGTGGACACCAATCCTGCCTTTAGTTATAAAATTAAAACCTAAAAACCCAAAGCCAAGGGAGTCCATACCTGTTTTGATGAGTTACAAATGGAATGACAAAGTAAGTGTTCCTCCTTACCAAGAGACCAATGGGGTTAACCAATTTTTTAAATTAAAAATTTATGTTTTGTTATAATTTTCTGTTTTTACAGGATGCTTTTAAATAAATTCGTGAAGCTATATCGGATCCTTTACTTCAAGAAGAAGCGTAGGCAGCAGTCACTCGAGAAAATTGTACAAAAAGGGTCAGTTGGTCGGTGGTAAATTAAATCATAAACAACATTTATTATATTAATATGGATTTATTCTGTGAAAATTTTAAATTCAACAAATATAGAAATTTTTACAAAAATTTATTGAAAATTTATTTTAGCATAAATGTGGTAATTTTTAGCATTATTTTTAGTCAGCTTTTCAAATAATTTTGGTATATTTCACCATATTTTTTTTGGTATATTTTACCAAGTTTTTGCTTAAATAGCATTAGCATTTTCTTCAAAATTTTTTACATAAGTGTTTTGGCTAAATTACGAAAACTACTTCGTCTGTTGTAGTTTTAGCATATTTTTGGTAAAATTATGCCAGATTTTTGCTCACTCCGACACAAGTTTTTTTTTGCGTGTAGATAATTTATCAAGCTTTATTTTAAGCTTAATGGATTCCACATTGAGTAAATATTAAATGTGCTGCGAGGGTCGAAATGGAAATTGAAATTATTAAATGACCTCTTTTGGAAATTTTTTAAAAACAGGAAAATGGTTAAAAAGTTTATATTTAGTTATGACAAAAAAAAATTAAATTTTTTAAATCTGAACAAGAAATCAAAATTTTTTGATATAGAATTCTTTTGACCACCAATATTTGGTAAACAAAGGAAATGTTTAATTTCTTTCATATCTCATTACATTCTTTTGACCACCAATATTTGGTAAACAAAGGAAATGTTTAATTTCTTTCATATCTCATTACTAGGGGGCCCCTGTAGGCTAGTTGGTAGCGTGCTAGCCTATGAAACAGGGGGTCGTGGGTTCGATTCCCACCAAAAACCCTTGGTCGATTTCGCTACAACGAGACGACGGTCATTGTTACCAGTTCTCGGTTAGGTTAAAATTATTTAAAATGAGTTGTAAATAAAAATTGGAAAAATAAATAAAAACTGATCATTGGATCAAATTATTATTATATCATATCTCATTACTAGAGCTGTGATTTTCATGAACTAAAAAATTTAAAATATGCGCTAAAAAAAAGTCAAAATATGCACTAAAATAAACAAAAATATTTTCTAAAAATCTGAAATACGCGCAATTAAAATCTTGTTGCGGTGAGGTTAAATATTAACGATTAAAACTTTATATAAAAAGTTAAGTGCAAGTTTTTCTTAAGAAATAAACCAAGTTTATAAAAAAGGTTAAAAAGAATTAATTTTCCTATTTTCAACATGAATTTTTTCAAATCATTTTTAAAACAAAACATACAAACAAAGTAAACAAAACATACAAATAAATAAATTTCAATTTGTGTTTTTTTATAAATTATGCAAAATATGCAAAAATATGCAGTTAAAAGTTGAAAATATGCTCAAAATATGCATTTATAACCGAAATATTCAAAAATATGCATTTCCACTAAAATATGCAAAGCAAATCAAAGCCATTTTAATGCAAATTTCATGATTCGGAAAGATTATAAGTTAATATCGTTTTTAGCCAATTAACAAAATTTATGCATTTGCATGGGAATCTCAGACCTATTCATTACTATACTCTTATGTCGGTGTATTTAAATTCTACATTCAACAATAAAATCTTTTCTTTGTTTACAAATTGAATTGAATTTGAATTAAAAAATTACAAAAAAAAAATTTGTGAACTGATTATAAACTATTGAACCATTTTTTACACAAAACATACAAATACATTTTAATTTGTGGTTTTGCTAAATAATACAAAAATATGCACTGTGAAGTTGAAAATATGTAAAAAAGTATGCATTTATAACCAAAATATGCAAAAATATGCATTTTACCAAAATATGCAACATCAAATCAACGCCATTTTAATGCGAATTTCATGATTCATAAAGGTAATAAGTTGATATCGTTTTTCGACAATCGACAAAAAAACATGCATTTGCATCGAAATCTCAGACCTATTCATTACTATACACTTAGATGTATTTTACAATTAAATCTTTTCTTTGTTTACAAATTGGAGGTAAAAAATTCGGATTTCTTCTACTGTATTTAAAAAATTACAAAAAAAAATATTTGAAAACTGAATATAAACTATTGAACCACTTTTGACGCAAAACATACAAATAAATTTCAATTTATGTTTTTTAGCTAAATAATGCCAAAATATGCAAAAATATGAACTTAAAAGTTGAAAATATGCACATAATATGCATTTCTAACGAAAGTATTTAAAAATGTGTATTTTCACCAAAATATGCAAAAGGAAATCAACGCCATTTTAATGCGAATTTCATGATTCAAAAAGATAATAAGTCGATATCGTTTTAAGACAATCGACAAAAAACATGCATTTGCATGTTTTTTGTCGATTTTGACAAACAATTTAAAAAAATATATTTGAAAACTGATTATAAACTATTGAGCCATTTTCTACACAAAACATACAAAAAATGTTCAATTTGTGTTTTTTGCTAAATTAAAGTTGAAAATATGTACAAAATATGCATTTATAACCAAAATACGCATTTTCACTAAAATATGCAAAAGCAAATTAGCGCCAATTAAATGTGAATTTCATGATTCAGAAAGATAATCGGCCTAATTTTGTAAAACGCAACGCGCTGCGTTGTCAAAATTTCAATAGAATTTGTTGTTGTAACAAAAACAAATTACACAGAAATTTCGGCAACGCAGCGCGTTGCGTTTTACAAAATTAGGGGGAATAAGTCGATATCGTTTTAAGACAATCGACAAAAAACATGCATTTGCATTTGGAAATCTCTTTAACAATAAAATCTTTTCATTATTTACAAATTTGAGGTCAAAAAAATTCAGATTTCTTGTACTGTATTTAAAAAATTAAAAAAGAAAATTTTGTGCACTGATTATAATCTATTGAACCATTTTTAAAATTTTTAATGTTTGAGTTTTGAAAAAATCGTTTCAGAAATATTTTTAAAAAATTTTCTAAAAATTTTTTTTTAAATAATTTCAATTTCCATTTCGACCCTAGTAGCACATTTAAAATTTTCTCAATCTGGACGTCATTAAGCTTAAATTAAAGCTTGATAAATTATCTATACAGCACTTTTTACAGAAATACTTTTTTGATAATAATAGATTGGATGGATTGCAAACTAATATTTATCACACAAAATAATTACACTGTATATAACAAAACGGGTGAATTTTATAAAATTTATTTTTTATATCGTTTTACTTAATTTGTAAATATTTCTTTATATTAATTTTTTACTTAAATTAAATTTTATTTTATTTATTTTTTTAATACACTTTTTAATTTTTACACATTTTTTATTGATTTTTGCTCTCAACTAAAAAATTTTTGGAAATATTTCTTCCAATGTAACATTATTTATCAAACTTTTCGTTAAATTTATACAAGAAATAATTAGTAATTTATGATCTGTCATAAAAAATGTAATCTACATTAATATCTTTCAAAAAACAAATTAAGCAGATAATTTAGATAATACGCTCGATTGGAAAATTTTATTCTACCAATTAAATGGAAAGTTTCATCAACAAGTTACCTTAGACGTAAATTCTAAAAAATTTCGGTGTAGACATTATTTATTTTTTTTTTTAATTAATTTAGATTTTTTTTAATACTTTATAAATTAATTTTTTTATTTTTTTTTTTAATTAAATTTTTTAACATTATTTTCACTTTTTTATTATAATTTAAGAAATTTATTTTAATATTAATTTAACTCCTTTTAATTTTTAATTAATTTATTTATTTTTATATAAATATTATTTTTTTTATATTTCATTTTAGTAATCGTTACTTTGTCTCACAAGTAACCGATCACTTTGACCACTAACGCACTCATCACTAACAAAAACAAAAATACTAAAGTTATTGGAGCCCTAAGCCACCATTACATGTTGTGCATTTCATTGATCTTTTATTGTACCAACAAGTTCCTAATTTTCACAATATTTCATACACTTTTGATAAAACTTTTATAAAATACACAAAATGCATTTCCTAATGATTAATTTTATGTAAAAATATTAACAAAAACTAACTTATTTCTTTAACAATTTATTAAAAGAAATTGCGATCACAAAAACACGTCCGCCAAGTAAAATTTTCACGAATAAACTACTAAAAGAAATAAGTAACAATTGCCAGATGCGAAATATCAGCAGTGTTGCCATATTAGAAAACAAGCTACTAAGAGTTAAGTGTTGACAAAAACCTTCTTGTTATTCATATTTAGTTCTGATTGTGAAACATTGATGGCGCTATGTGGAATATCGCCTTGAATTGTTTACTACACCATTTATAATTGAAAATTCAGAAAATATTAACCCTCAAGTGCCTGTTTTTTTGCCATACATTTTTTATGAAACTTTATAAAAAAAAAATTGTGAAACATTTCATAGATCTACTGCGCCAATAACGAAGATAAATGGACGGTAATAATTAACTTTGACACGCTATAATTCTTGAACGGGTAAATATTTTTTAAAAATTTGAATTTTGTATTTTTTAGCATATATTTTTTTGGCAATACATTTTTTACTGCTCCTCATAGCAAAGATCAATGGACGTTAATGAAAAATTTTTACACGCTATAATTCTTGAACGTGTACATATTTTTTAAAAATATAAATTCTAAATTTTATATTTTTTAGTAAAACATATTCAACATGACATATATTGAGCATTTCATTTCAAATGTACCACGAAAAACAAAATGTTGGGAGATCAAAATCAAATTTACAGAGCTTATTGTTCTATATAGAACTAACAAATCGTGGAACATCATTTTAAGTTTTTCCGAAAAATGGGCTTAATAGGCATGGCCAAAGATAGCAAATTTGAGCATCAGTTCTGAAATTTTTGAAATACATTAATTGTATAGAGTTTTATATCATCGCTATCATCGCTATCAGTTCTGAAATTTTCATCGCTATCAGTTCTGAAATTTTTGAAATACATTAATTGAATAGAGTTTTATATAAGCTATCGATTGGTAGTATTTGGTTTTGGAAAAAATTCAGACCTATGTCTAAATTTTTCAAATTTAACCTAAAAACCTATGTGGCAAAAAATATGCAATTTTTAACTCTTTTTTATAAATTTTAAATGAAATTTCATTAAATTCTCTAGAACATATCCAATTTTGAGAGAGCAGTTATTTTGGGATTTCGAAAAATATGACTTTGAACTTCAAAGTATCGCACATTGGCAGAAATGTCTAATTTTTTTAAAATAATTCAGCCATTTAAGTAAGTACTGGAGCAAATATATAAAATGGCTAACGCTAACTTATTTTTGAGCTTAAGTTTGGAAGTTGGAGGATTTCTCAAAATTTTTGTTCTACGACCGGGACAAAAAACTGTGAGTAGATCGGCAATTATGTCTAGAGTATCCCTGTTTCATATGGGGTCATTTAAAGCAACCACAAAAAGTTCCGTCCTAAAGACCGAAAAAGACCGTCGAAATTTTCATGCTTTTCATGCTTTTTTCGGTTTTTAGGACGGCACTTTTTTGTGGTTGCTTCAACTGACTCCATATGGAACAGAGATACTCTAGACATAATTCCCGATAAAAAATTTTGAGAAATCGGCTGTTAAACTCGAAAAGTCTTGTTTTTTCCATGTATTTACATGAAATTGGGACGGTCTTTTTCGGTCTTTAGGACGGCACTTTTTTGTGGTTGCTTCAAAAGACTCCATATGGAACAGAGATACTCTAGACATAATTGTCGATCTATTCACAGCTTTTTGTCCCGGTCGTACAACAAAAATTTGGAGAAATCGGCATTTAAACTCATCAAAAAATATGTTTTGGGTCCTAAAAAAATTTAAAATCAAATAACCTGGGTAAAAATGAAATATATATGATCATATATGAAGATATATGGATCATATATGGATTTATATAACCATATATTATCATATATGCCTCCATATATGTTTATATATGATCGGATCCGTAAATTGGCCCGATATGGGCTCGGATCCGTAAATTGGCCCGATATGGGCTCATATCGGGCCAATTTTCGGATCAGATCATATATAAACATATATGGAGGCATATATGGTTATATAAATCCATATATGATCCATATATCTTCATATATGATCATATATATTTCATTTTTACCTGGGAACTCAAAAACTTTTATCTCAGGGCTTTCGGGTATTCAGTGGTCAAGTTCTTCAAGTAGAGAGCAACAGAAATGCCATGCGATTTTTTATCGTGTGGACAATACTTACCGAGATATTGGCTTTTTAAAATTTTCCGGAATGCGATTTTTAATTCAAAATTTCGGACCTATTGAGTCCACACATGGATATAGGAAGGCTGTTCCATATTTTTCTTTGTTGCCTTTCTTTTGAAAATTTTCTCCGTTTTGGTCTATCTTGCTTAGTTTCTGAGATATCGGCATTTTAAATTTTTAATGAAAAAAAAAAAAACAAAATTGGTCTTAAGTTTTGTAAAAAATTCACTTTCTCTACATAATATTTTAGTTTGACTCTTTATTTGTTCTTAAAAATGGAGGAAATGGGAAATTTTTGAAAAAAAATTTTACTAAAAAGACCGGTCTACCCGGGTAACCGGTCCTGACCGTAGGCTCTAATTTTTTAAATCATTTTGTGATTAATTTTGATACATATTCACAAAACGTACGTCCTCACAAAATTTTATCCCAATTCAATCAAAACCAACAAAGTTATTAACAAATTAAAAATTGTTGCTCTATACTGTTTTTTGCTTCTCCTGTAAAATTAATAAAATGTTAGTTAGGGCCTTTTGCATTTTAGGTGACGATATGTTTTGCTAAAAAATACAAAATTTAAATTTAAAAAAAAAATACCGTTTCAAAAGTTATAGTACGTCAAAATTTCTTATAAACGTCCATTGATCTTCGCTATGAGGCGCAGTGGGGCTGTGAAATGTTTCACAAAATTTTTTTTTACAAAGTTTCATTAAAAAATGTATGTCTACAAAAATTATAATTATATTCAATTATAAATAGTGTATTAAACACTTCAAGGTGATATTACCCATAACGCCATCAAGGTTTAACAATCAGAACTAAATATGAATAACATGAAGGTTTTTGTCAACACTTAACTCTTAATAGTTTGTTTTCTATTATGGCAATACTGTTGATATTTCGCATCTGGCAATTGTTACTTATTTCTTTTAGTAGTTTATTCGTGAAAATTTTACTTGGCGGTCGTGTTTTTGTGATCACAATTTCTTTTAATAAATTCTTAAAGAAATAAGTGAGTTTTTGTTAATATTTTTTGATCAAATTAAGCATTAGGAAATGCATTTTATGTATTTTATAAAAGTTTTATTAAAAGTGTATGCGATATTGTGAAAATTAGGAACTTCTTGGTGGAGAAAAAAAACGAGATGTTTAACATGTAATGGCGGCTAAGAGCTCCAATAACTTTAGTATTTTTGTTTTTGTTAGTGATGAGTGCGTGAGTGTTAAAAGTGATCGGTTACTGGAGAGACAAAGTAACGAGTACCAAATATATAAATAAAGTAAAATTTATATAAAAAAGTAAAATTTATGTAAAAATAAATATATAAATTAATTAAAAATAAAAGAAAAATGAGTTAAATTAATATTAAAATAAATTTCTGAAATAAAAATAAAAATGTAAAAAATATGTTAAAAAATTTAATTAAATAAAAAAAAAAAAAGTAATGTGCAATTTAAATAAAAAAATTAATTAGTAAAATAATAAAACAAAATATATAAATTGATAAAAAAAAAATAAAAATAAAAAAATGTCTACACAGAAGTTTTAAGAATTTCCCTCCAAGGTAACTTATTGATGAAACTTTTCATTAAATTGGTAAAAAAATCTTCCAATCGAGCGTATTATCTGAATAATCTGCTAAATTTGTTTTTTAAAAAATATAAAGGTAAATAATTTTTTTTATGACAAATCATAAATTATTAATTACTTATTTCTTTTACAAGTTTAACGAAAAGTTATATCAATAAAAGGCCTTTTTTGTTGGCAAACTTTGATTGTTAACATGCGTCAAAACAAAAAAAACGAAACGTTAACTTCCATAAATTTCTTAATTTAATTTAGCGTCGTTTGGAATAGTTTTGTAAAATATTACACATTTTCGATGAAATATTAATAAAATTAGTTTATTAAATGCAATTTAGCTTGAAAGCAACACAAAAACATTTATCTTTTTTATTAATACCAAAGAGAGCCATTAACAATAAAAGAATTATTCACAATGTATGCAAGTTAATTTTTAACTTCTAGAATTTTGAGCGTTAACACTAATGTGAACTTTGTATGGTAGAACATTTACATTGGAAGAAATATTTCCAAAAAAATTTTAGTTGAGAGCAAAAATCAAGAAAAAATGTGTAAAAATAAAAAAAGTGTATAAATAAAAATAAATAAAATTTAATTTAAATAAAAAAATTAATAAAAATAAATATTTACAAATTAAATAAAATGATATACAAATAAAAGATATAAAATTCACCCGTTTTGTAATATACAGTGAATTTGATTTGTGTGATAAATATTAGTTTGCAATTTATTCAAGATAAAGTTAATAATAATAGACCTAATTATGATCAAACAAGTCTTTTTTGTAAAAAGTGTTGTGTAATTTAAGCTTAATGGCGTCCAGATTAAGTAAATATTAAATGTGCTACGAAATGGAATGGAAATTGAAATTTTTAAAAGCCTTTTTTTTGAGAAAATTTTTAAAAAATTTCTAAGCCGATTTTTTTCCCAAGCTCACACATTAAAAGTTTAAAAAATGGTTTAATAGTTCATAATCAGTTTTAAAATATATATATTTTTTTAATTTTTTAAATACAGTAGGAGAAATACGAATTTTTTTACCTCCAATTTGTAAACAAAGAAACTTTTTTATTGTTAAA
This sequence comes from Pegoplata infirma, assembly GCA_963921195.1. Taxonomy (NCBI): domain Eukaryota; kingdom Metazoa; phylum Arthropoda; class Insecta; order Diptera; family Anthomyiidae; genus Pegoplata; species Pegoplata infirma. The sequence goes on along the minus strand of OY992537.1, from coordinate 99,033,568 downwards.
TACATAATTTAAATACACCTAAGTGTATAGTAATGAAATTTCCATGCAAATGCATGTATTTTTGTCGATTGTCTAAAAACGATATCAAGTTATTATCTTTCTGAATCATAAAATTCGCATTAAAATGGCGTTGATTTCCTTTTGCATATTTTGGTTTAAGTGCATATTTTTGCATATTTTGGTTATAAATTCATATTTTGTGAATATTTCCAACTTTTAAGTGCATATTTTGGTATTATTTTACAAAAAAACACAAATTGAAATTTATTTGTATGTTTTGCGTCACAAATGGTTTAAAAGTTTATAATCAGTTTTCAAATATATATATTTTTTTTTTTAATTTTTTAAATACATTAGAAGAAATCCGAATTTTTTTGACCTCCAATTTATAAACAAAGAAAAGATTTTATTGCTAAATACATAATTGAAATACACCTAAGTGTATAGTAATGAATAGGGCTGAGATTTCCATGTAAATGCATGTTTTTTGTCGATTGTCTTAAAACGATATCGACTTATCTTTCTGAATCATAAAATTCGCATTAAAATGGCGTTGATTTGCTTTTGCATATTTTGGTGAAAATGCATATTTTTGTTTATTTTGGTTAACTTTTAAGTGCATATTTTGGCATTATTTTGCAAAAAAAAACACAAATTGAAAATTATTTGTATGTTTTTTGTCAAAAATTGTTCAATAGTTTATAATCAGTTTTAAAAAATATATCGTGAACCTATATTCAAAATATGCCAACTCAAATTTGACGGAAATGAGTTTCCGATGGCAAATAGCTCCCCTATGTAATACCTATCTGCCATAAAAATTTCAGAGCAAAAAAATAATTTGTTGGCGTTTTACATCCATTTTTGTTATTCTGCTAACTCAAAGTACATATTTTTTTGGTGGAAATAAATGCCAACTCCCATTGTAAATTTCCAAAAATTTTTCAAAAAATTTTTAAAAAAAAAAATTAGACCACATATCTTATTGCATTTGCCATGCTAAACACGAATCTTGTAAAGATTTTGATATCTAATGACTGGTTCTCCAGATATTGCCATTTTGAAAATATCGGTAAATAGTTTTTGCAAAAAAAAAATTGCTTATATTTATGTAACTTTCAAACTATTTATCAGATTGAAACATAATGAATGGGGCAAATAAAGTCAATGATATAAGCTTTCAAAATAGCTAGTTTGGAGTGACCCTATTGCAATACAGCGTGAGTTACAGAGTGCCAAAGTTGACCACCCTGAGATAAAAAGGCTTTCGGAGCTAGTAACTTTTAAAAATATGCAAAGATTTTAAATGTTTTGTTCAGTTTTTGCAATTACCGTACTAAGGATAACAAAAACCAAAAAAAAAAAAATTTTAAAAATTTTTCAAAAAAAAATGTATTTATATTTTCCGACAAAATATGCCAACTCTAAAAAAATATTTGTTTTTTTGATATAGTAATAAATGCCATCTCTGAAAAATACGCGAACAAGTGCAAAATATGAAAATTTTTGCATAGGTAAAAATTGTTTAGAATATTTAAACCATCTTGTGGAAGGTACATTGTTTATTTTTGCAATAATATGCGAAATAACTAGTTTTTTAGCTCTCCTGAACAGTAAGCTTTTTCGAGTTGGCATTTATTGAATATAGTTCGACGATATATTTTTTTTATATTTAAATATAGTACGCTACCTCAAAATACGAATGTCGTATGTCATTTTTTTCGGTTTTGAGATTATGATACATTCCTAATAAACTTCGCACGCTCTTTCTATTGGTGTTATCAGTTCCTTCATAAACCTTATAGTTTCTGAAATATTCAGAATGCATTTTGTCGTATGTAACAAAATTTTATCGCTTTGAGTATGTATTTTGTTGTATGTGCACAAATAATGGACATACGACTTTTTTTGTATGCAAAGTTATTATTTACAATTGAAAATACAATTGTTGTATGTCATACATTTTTATACTAACAAGGGAATTATTCCAACATTTGTAAATCGACTCGCCTGAAACTTAAAATATATGTAATAGAGACGATTTTAAGGTTGGGATGTCTTGGCTTATCAGCCATATCAGTGTTTAAAAACTTTGTTGCCACCTTATGAAACAATGTGGACCTTCGGAAAAATTCCGATAACTTTCGAACTAACAGCAATATCGTCTAGGGGGAAAAATACATTTCGACTTAAATTTAGTAAGGAACATTTCATATTTATATGGATATCGTAGGTCTATGTCTTCACATAAATACTCCCAAAATTTACATATTTTCGTGAACAAAATATTCAACGAAGACGAATTTTTACAAGGTTATACCACCTTTAGATTGGTACACTCAAAATAAATTCTCTGTCCAATCAGCAGAAAAATCTGCTGAAAATACACCCATTTTGAGCCATATGAGAAATCTGCTGATTTTAGAAGACACGGTTTGCTAAATATCTGTCATAAAAAGTGAATAAATATAACAAGAAAAAAAAAAAAAAACATACGCCGCCATCCAGCATCGAACTCGCCACCTTCCGATTTGAAAGTACACTTCTTAACCACTACGCTACGGAAGCTTATACTTTTATCTGGCGTTTTAGTTATTAAACATGTGTGTTGTTGGACAGCAGAGAAATCTGATTTTAGCAGAAATATCTGCTGATTTTAGCAGAAAAATCTGCTGATTTTAGCAGAACAATCTGATGATTTCAGCAGAATAATCTGCTGATTTCAGCAGAACAATCTGCTGATTTCAGCAGAGCAATCTGCTGGTTTCAGCAGAGCAATCTGCTGACAATCTGTTCTGCTATTTTTTTTATATAAAAAAATTTCTTGAAAAAATAATGAAATTCAGCAAACAAAATCAGTATAAACATAGTAAAATGTCTGTTATTTTCTTAAACTGAATGACAGAGATTTTACTAAAAATATCCTTCTCAGCAGAACAATCTGCTAAAAGATTGCTTATTCAAATTGAAAGTCGTTTTACAGATTTTTTGACAGAGTTTTTCTTTTGAGTGTATTAAATCCCATATTAGTTCTTAAGAAAAAATTACTCAAAAATCAAAAAAAAAAAATTAACCCTTAACATGGCCGATAAGCCGAGACAACCCAACCTTAGTCTCTTTTATATACATATTAGGGTGGCAGCTATTTTGCAAAACTTCGAATTTGAATGAGTGCACCCCTAATTTTTATTACATTTGGTATAAAAATGCTATGCTAAAAATTTCAGCCAAATCGGACAACGTTAACCCGAGGCTCATCGAGGTCAAAGGTCAAAGGTCAAAAAATAGCCATATTTTGATTAAAAACATTAAATAAATGGTGTTGTTTTTTGAATATATTGTTAAAAAGTGGTACACGAGTTGTTTTTAGTATAAGAAGATAAATTAAAAATTTTTGGGTTTTCAAAAATTAACCCTTGTAAGTCTTTCGGGGTCAAAATGACCCAATTTTCACAAAATGACCCCTAAAACACGAAAATCAGCCGCAATTTTCTAAATTTATTGAAATAAACCAATGTAAACCCATATTTATATTCTATTCTATCATAAATACTCAGATATGAAATACTGTCTTTCTAGGATGGCATTCACCCGTTTCACGGTAAGGCCAAAAATATGCATTTTATTTGGCGTGGTTCTCAAAACTGATATTTTGTTTTTTTTCAAAATTTTCTTAAACAAAATTTGGAAAAATGCTGAAAAAACCACAGAATCTTATAAAATATATGTTAACATATAAAAAAAAATTTTTTGGGGGATATCCCTCGTATAGTTTGGCGGGGGCATCGATTTAAACTCAGCGGATTTCGAGGAAAATGCCTTTTTTGCCCACAATTTATTCAATATGGAAAAAATTTGGTAAATATTTTAAAATTTGACAAAGTCAGGGCCATTAATTATTAAAAACTATGTTAGACATTAACCCTTAACGTTTTAGGAAAATGGAATAATATTAACCCGGTTTTTATTCGGGTCAAAGGTCAAATTTAGGGATATTTGGATTTTTTTTAGAAAAAGGCATCTAAATATGAAATTTTTATTGCGATTTTTTATAAAACTTGGTATAATTATTGTACGAGCTCAAAAAAATAATTATTTAATTTTTTTTAAATTAACCCATAAATGAACATGGGGTCAAAATGGCCCAGCACATTAAAATTTCTTTATATAGATTTTTATATTTTCTTTCGATTTTTATAAAACTTGTTAATGATTATGTGCGAGGTCAGAAAATTAATTATTTGATTTTTTAATTAACCCATGAATGAACATGGGGTCAAAATGGCCCAGCAAGTTAAAAATTCTTAATATATATTTTTTTATTTTTTCTATTTCTATAAAACTTGTTATAATTTTTATGCGACGTCTGAAAAAATAATTATTTGATTTTCGTAAATTAACCCATAAACGAACAAGGGGTCAAAATGACCCAGCACGAAAAATTCTTAATATATATATTTTTTATTTCTATAAAACTTGGTATAAACATTGTGCAAGGTCAGAAAACTAATTATTTGATTTTTTTAATTAACCCATAAATGAACATGGGGGCACGTTAGAAATGCTTAATGATTTTTTTTTTTTTCGATTTCGATAAAACTTGGTATAACCGTTGTTCGAGGTCAGATATTTTTTTTAATTAACTCATAAATGAACAATGAAAATCAAATAATTATTTTTTCAGACGTTGCATAAAAATAATAACAAGTTTTATAGAAATGGAAATAGAAAAAAAAAAAAAAATATATTAAGAATTTTTACGTGCTGGGCCATTTTGACCCCATGTTCATTTATGGGTTAATTAAAAAATCAAATAATTAGTTTTCTGACCTCCCACATAACCATAACAAGTTTTATAAAAATCGAAAGAAAATATAAAAATCTATATAAAGAAATTTTAATGTGCTGGGCCATTTTGACCCCATGTTCATTAATGGGTTAATTTTAAAAAAATTAAATAATTATTTTTCTGAACTCGTACAATAACTATACCAAGTTTTATAAAAAATCGCAATAAAAATTTCATATTTAGATGCCTTTTTCTAAAAAAAATCCAAATATCCCTAAATTTGACCTTTGACCCGAATAAAAACCGGGTTAATATTATTCCATTTTCCTAAAACGTTAAGGGTTAATGTCTAACATAGTTTTTAATAATTAATGGCCCTGACTTTGTCAAATTTTAAAATATTTACCAAATTTTTTCCATATTGAATAAATTGTGGGCAAAAAAGGCATTTTCCTCGAAATCCGCTGAGTTTAAATCGATGCCCCCGCCAAACTATCCGAGGGATATCCCCCAAAAAATTTTTTTTTTATATGCTAACATATATTTTATAAGATTCTGTGGTTTTTTCAGAATTTTTCCTAATTTTGTTAAAGAAAATTTTGAAAAAACCAAAATATCAGTTTTGAGAACCACGCCAAATAAAATGCATATTTTTGGCCTTACCGTGAAACGGGTGAATGCCATCCTAGAAACACAGTATTTCATATCTGAGTATTTATGATAGAATAGAATATAAATATGGGTTTACATTGGTTTACTTCAATAAATTTAGAAAATTGGGGCTGATTTTCGTGTTTTATGGGTCATTTTGTGAAAATTGGGTCATTTTGACCCCGAAAGACTTACAAGGGTTAATTTTTGAAAACCCAAAAATTTTTAATTTATCTTCTTATACTAAAAACAACTCGTGTACCACTTTTTAACAATATATTCAAAAAACAACACCATTTATTTAATGTTTTTAATCAAAATATGGCTATTTTTTTACCTTTGACCTTTGACCACGATGAGCCTCGTGTTAACGTTGTCCGATTTGGCTGAAATTTTTAGCATAGCATTTTTAGACCAAATGTAATAAAAATTAGGGGTGCACTCCTTGAAATTCGAAGTTTTGCAAAATAGCTGCCACCCTAATACATATATCTTGTCTCTTTTATATAGATATATATTAAGTTTCGGGCAAATCGGTTCAAAAATATTACTTCCCTGGTAAGTACGTAGAACAAAGTGGTAAAAAGGGTGATTTTGAAGAGCGCCTGTTTTTTGCAATAAAATCATATTTTTTATGTATTAGCTGATATCATTATATAATGATGATTTAAACGCAGAGAGTGATCGGAATTTTTATGAAGAATTATTCAAAAATACATAGATAAAATTTTTAACAATATGTATGGTATATTGTTAAAAAAATTTTGAAGTTTTTGGTATTAATTTTATTATTCGTTGAATAAAGAGTTTTTTGTTGTAATAATTTCCGATACTTAATTGGTTATGTTTTTTTAATGGTTTCTTTAAGGGTTAAATACAAAATTTTTGTAATTTTTCTTTATTAAATTATATATTTCCAGTATGCTTTTTGTCGTATGTTCAAAGAAACTAACTTTTTGTTTAAAAAATGTAACATACGACAAATGTATTCTGAAGCTAAAACGCTAATAACGTCTGTGTAATTTTAACTACACTCTAATCAAAATTTGTTGAAATTTACCCAATTTATAGTAGGAAACTGGACTCCTACTATAAATTGGGTAATTTTACTCTGAATGTGTAAATTGAATAAATTGACCACATGTGGTCAATTTAAATAAAAAAGAGGTGAATAAAATATAACAAAAAAACAAAAAAAAAAAAAAAAAAACATCAGGCGCCAGCCAGGATCGAACTCGCCACCTTCTGATTTGAAAGTACACTTCTTAACTACTATGCTACGGAAGCTTATACTTTTATCTGGCGTTTAAGCTATTTAACATGTGTGTTGTTCGACAATATTATTTACGCATTTGTGTGTAAAATATTTGAATTAACGGATAATATTTTTAATTTGCTGTGTTTAATTGGTTTGAATTTATTATACGCATTTAGTGTTTATATTAACACATAATGCGTGCTATTCAACAGAAATTTACCCAATTTATAATAGTAAGTTTACATGCGTTTTTTAGAGTGTACAGTAAATTTGGCTTAGGGACATGAAAATTTAATACTTTAACTATATTCAGTCCAAAACTGGAGACAATTCATATGACCATTTTGAAGATATTTGATGTTAAACATTAAAAACAGTCTCCTGAAAAGTTGAGTTTTGCTACATACGACATTCGTATTTTGAGGTAGCGAGTAGAAGAAATCCAAATTTTTTGACCTCCAATTTGTAAACAAAGAAAAGATTTTATTGTTAAATACCTATTTTAAATGCACCTAAGTGTATAGTTATGAATACGGCTAAGATTTCCATGCAAATGCATGTATTTTTGTCGATTGTCTTAAAACGATATCGACTTATTATCTTTCTGAATCATGAAATTGACATTAAAATGACGTTGGTTTGCTTTTTATACCCTCCACTCTAGTGATAGAGGGTATATATAAGTTTGTCATTCCGTTTGTAACACATCGAAAAATTGGACTAGGACCCCATAAAGTATATATATTCATGATCCTTGATCGATTTTAAGTCGATCTAGCGATGTCCGTCCGTCCGTCCGTCCGTCCGTCTGTCTGTCTGTCCGTTGAAAACACGCTAACTTTTGAAAGACTTTACGGAGGCTCCTGAAGTTTGACATATATGTTCTCCATTTACCGGGTCAGGTTGGTATTGCAATCCAGCGAAATCGGTCCAGTGGTTCAAAAGTTATGAGCAAAAGAGTAAATTTCGGCATGGGTATTTTTCGAATTTACAAGATTAAAACCATTATAACTTTCGAAGGACAATTCTGAGGGGGCTGAAGCTTATTATATGTATTTGTCGTTCCACAAGGAAGTTTGGTTTCGAATTTCAGCAAAATCGGTTCAGTGGTTCAAAAGTTATAAGCAAAGCACTGAATTTCAGATTTGTTTCACCTTAAATTGTTGAAAACTTGATAAACAAGTTTTAAAAGCATGGTGAAATACCAGTTTTGTAAAACTTGTTGTTGTTTGTTTTCTTGTGGTGGGGTGCAGTTTAGTTGTTAGACAAGTAAATATTTGTTTTTGTTTTTGTAACTGTATGTAACGGTGTATAGTAAGAATTTTTTGAAAAAAAATCAAATGAAGTAAAATAAAATGAGGGAGATATGAGAATTTTTTTTTTGTATTGCATATACCCAGCAAAATTTTTTGGAATCGTTTCTTTGGCAATGTATTCTAGAATAGATTCCCCAGTAATGTTACTCCATTCCTCTACTGTTTCCACGGAATCGATAAAAAAACTTATAATTTTTGGAAAAAATGTCAAACTGAAAATAAAATTTATAAAAAAAACAATTTATTTGTTATTTTTTTGGTGACAAAATTATGGATTTTCGCAGCACTAATTGTGCTTTTAAATACATTCTCGATACATATGGCAGAAAAACCGTAAGTACACATCTTAATTTGGTATATCTACGTGGTACTTACAATTTGTTTCATGGTTTCTTTCAGATTGTAAAAATTTATGTACATTTATGCTGTCGGCTGTACTGATGGAAATATTAAGAAGCATATTCTATCCATTTTCTCAAAACTAAAAGCGTGGGATATTATATTCATTGTTAAGGAATGATCAGGGTTGTACCATGTATGTATCCACAGTTTAAGATAATTTTTTATAGGTACAAAAAGTTTTAAAGTCCGATATTTTTTCTTAAGGGAAAATGTGGCGAATTTTATAGCAAAAATGTGTCAAAATCTAAGCCTTTTCTATAGGAAAATTTATATTTTTCCTATAAAAAAAGTCCCGGATTCTGAGACATTTTGCCTATAGAAAAAGTCTCAGATTCTAAGACATTTTTTCTATAGAAAAAGTCTGAGATTCTGAGACATAGGAAAAAAATGTCTCAAAATCTGAGACTTTTTCTATAGGAAAAATGAAAAATGTCCCAGAATCTGAGACTTTTTTATAGGAAAAATGTCTCAAAATCTGAGACTTTTTCTATAGGAAAAATGTCTCAAAATCTGAGACTTTTTCTATAGGAAAAATGTCTCAGAATCTGAGACTTTTTCTATAGGAAAAATGTCCCAGAATCTGAGACTTTTTTATAGGAAAAATGTCTCAAAATCTGAGACTTTTTCTATAGGAAAAATGTCTCAAAATCTGAGACTTTTTCTATACGAAAAATGTCCTACCAAATCTGAGACTTTTTCTATAGGAAAAATGTCTCAGAATCTGAGACTTTTTCTATAGGAAAAATGTCTCAGAATCTGGGACTTTTTCTATAGGAAAAATGTCTCAGAATCTGAGACTTTTTCTATAGAAAAAATGTCTCAGAATCTGAGACTTTTTCTATAGGAAAAATGTCTCAGAATCTGAGACTTTTTTTTATAGGAAAAATGTCTCAGAATCTGAGACTTTTTCTATAGGAAAAATGTCTCAGAATCTGAGACTTTTTCTATAGGAAAAATGTCTCAGAATCTGAGACTTTTTCTATAAGAAAAATGTCTCAGAATCTGAGACTTTTTCTATAGGAAAAATGTCTCAGAATCTGAGACTTTTTCTATAGGAAAAATGTCTCAGAATCTGAGACTTTTTCTATAGGAAAAATGTCTCAGAATCTGAGACTTTTTCTATAGGAACAATGTCTCAGAATCTGAGACTTTTTCTATAGGAAAAATGTCTCAGAATCTGGACCTTTATCTATAGGCAAAATGTCTCAGAATCACCTTTTTCTACAGGCAAAATATCCCAGAATCTGCGACATTTTTCTATAGGCAAAATGATCAGAATCTGAGAATAAATAGGACATTTTTCCTATAGAAAAAGTATCAGATTCTGAGACATTTTGCTTATAGTAAAAGTCTCAGATTCTGAGACATTTTGCCTTTAGAAAAAGTCTCAGATTCTAAGACATTTTTCCTATAGAAAAAGTCACAAATTTTGAGACATTTTTTTCCTATGTCTCAGAATCTGAGACTTTTTCTATAGGAAAAATGTCTCAAAATCTGAGACTTTATCAATAGAAAAAATGTCTCAGAATCTGAGACTTTTTCTATAGGAAAAATGTCCCAGAATCTGAGACTTTTTTATAGGAAAAATGTCTCAAAATCTGAGACTTTTTCTATAGGAAAAATGTCTCAAAATCTGAGACTTTTTCTATAGGAAAAATGTCTCAGAATCTGAGACTTTTTCTATAGAAAAAATGTCTCAGAATCTGAAACTTTTTTATAGGAAAAATGCCTCCGAATCTGAGACTTTTCTATAGGAAAAATTGTCTCAGAATCTGAGACTTTTTCTACACGATGAATGTTGCAGAAAAATTTCTCAGAATCTGAGACATTTTTTTTTTTTAAATAAAAATAGAAAAAAATTCTTAGAATCCAAAATTTTTTCAGTACGAAAAAACGATCAGAATCTCAGACTTTTTCCATAGCAAAAATGTTTTAGAAGCTGACACATTTTACTTTTTACTACAAAATTTCTCAGAATTTGAGACATTTTCTATTGGAAAAATTTCTCAGAATCTTACAATTTCTCTCTAGAAAAAATGTGCCTTCTTTTTTATTGGTTGTTTTATTCCTTAATACATAAGACCATAGATTTTCTCTTGATAAGATTATTGTGATAAAATAATTGTTAATTTATACTATATACTTGTGTATTTAGTTTTAAAATGTTTTTAAGGAAGAAAAATAAATAAAAAAAATGTAAAAAAAAATATCATTTAATTATTCAGAACCAATCCATAATGCATTACATGGAACAGATATGTAACCGTTAAAAAATCGCGGAATCCATTCATGTACCACTACATGCAACATATTCTAGAATAGATTCCGTAGAACAGATAAGTGTTCTAGTTTAGAGGAAAAGGATGTATTGCTTTCGTGACAATCTCAAACAAAAATCATCGATGATGCAATGCATAGTAGAATCGATTGCAGGGTAGTATAGTTGATTCCACAACCGATTCTTTGGAATCGAACATTTTGCTGGGTAGGTATAAAACAACAAAAATATTTTACAAAGTAATTTTGTTACTCAAAGAAATTGTACACTAAAAAAAATATTTACACTAAAAAAATGTTACACTCAAAAAAAAATTTATACATAATTTTTTTTTTAATGAAATGCCACAGTCAAAAAAATGCTGACAGTCAAAAAAATTTTACACTCAAAAAAATTTGATTGATTAAAAAAAAGTTTTACTGAAAATAATATATTTCTAATAAAAAATTTGTGATGCAATTTTTGAAATTTGTTTAGAAAATTACTATCAGATGACATTGTGGAGGGTATTCATAGATTCGACCAAGTCGAACTTAATTTTTCTACTTGTTCATATTATGGTGGAAGTGCATATTTTTCATATTTTGGTTATTAGTGCATATTTTGTACATATTTCAACTTTTAAGTGCATATTTTTGCATATTTTGGCATTATTTTGCAAAAAAACACAAATTGAAAATTATTTGTATGTTTTGTGTCAAAAATGGTTCAAAAGTTTATAATCAGTTTTCAAATATATTTTTTTTTTTAATTTTTTAAATACGGTAGAAGAAATCCGAATTTTTTGACCTCCAATTTATAAACAAAAAAATTTTTATTGCTAAATACATAATTTAAAGACACCTAAGTGTATAGTAATGACTAAGGCTGAGATTTCCATGTAAATGCATGTTTTTTGACGATTGTCTAAAAACGATATCAACTTAGGCCATTATTCATAAGGTGGATTTTTTTGCTAACATGTATAAATTATCCCATACAAATTTGACATAAATTTGCCGTATATAGTTAAAAAACGTCAAATTTGTATGGGATAATTTATACACGTTAGCAAAAAAATCCAGCTATAATACTTAAAGTGTACTTAAAGTAGGTTTATTTGACAAATATTCATGCAATATCAGTCAAATAAACCTACATTAGATTTAATTTACTCATTATGAATAGCCCAGTTATAATTTTTCTTAATCATAAAATTCGCATTAAAATGGCGTTGATTTGCTTTTGCATATTTTGGTGAAAGTGTATATTTTGCATATTTTGATTATAAATGCATATTTTGTGCATATTTTCAACTTTTAAGTGAATATTTTTGCATTATTTTGCAAAAAAAAACACAAATTCAAAATTATTTGTATGTTTTGTGTCAAAAATGGTTTAATTGTTTATAATCAGTTTTCAAATATATTTTTTTTAATTTTTTAAATATAGTAGAAGAAATCCGAATTTTTTGACCTCCAATTTGTAAACAAAGAAAAGATTTTATTGTTAAATACATAATTTAAATACACCTACATAAGTGTATAGTAATGGAATTTCCATGCAAATTCATGTATTTTTGTCGATTGTCTAAAAACGATATCGACTATTATCTATCTGAATCATGAAATTCACACTAAAATGACGTTGGTTTGCTTTTGCATATTATGGTGGAAGTGCATATTTTTCATATTTTAGTTATTAGTGCGTATTTTCAACTTTTAAGTGCATATTTTTGCATATTTTGGCATTATTTAACAAAAAACACAAATTGAAATTTATTTGTATGTTTTGTGTCAAAAATGGTTCAAAAGTTTAAAGTCAGTTTTTAAATATATTTTTTTAATTTTTTAAATACAGTAGAAGAAATCCGAATTTTTTTATCTCCAACTTGCAACCAAGGAAGAGATTTTATTGTTTAATACATAATTTAAATACACCTAAGTGTATAGTAATGAAATTTTCATGCATGTTTTTTGTCGATAGTCTAAAAACGATATCGGCTTATTATCTTTCTGAATCATGAAATTGGCATTAAAATGGAGTTTATTTGCTTTTGCATATTTTGGTTATAAATTCATATTTTGTGCATATTTTGGATATAAATGCATATTTTGTGCATATTTTCAACTTTTATGTGCATATTTTTGCATATGTTAGCATAATTTTGCAAAAAAAAAACACATATTGAAAATTATTTGTATGTTTTGTGTCAAAAATGATTCAAAAGTTTATAATCAGTTTTCAATTCACATTTAATTTAATCTTTAGAAGACACAATTTTCTTCTTCAATCAAAAAACACAAATTTCAAATATATTTTTTTTTTTAATTTTGCAAATACAGTAGAAGAAATCCGAGTTTTTTGACCTCCAATTTGTAAACAAAGAAAATATTTTATTGTTAAATACATACTTGAATTACACCTAAGTGTATACCCAGCAAAATGTTCGATTCCAAAGAATCGGTTGTGGAATCAACTATACTACCCTGCAATCGATTCTACTATGCATTGCATCATCGATGATTTTTGTTTGAGATTGTCACGAAAGCAATACATCCTTTTCCTCCAAACTAGAACACTTATCTGTTCTACGGAATCTGTTCTAGAATATGTTTCATATAGTGGTACAAGAAGGGATTTCGCGATTTTTTAATGGTTACATATCTGTTCCATGTAATGAATTATGGAACTAGTTCTGAATAATTAAATAAAATTATTTTTTTTTACATTTTTTTTTTATTTTTTCTTCTATACAAAAATTCTAAAATTACATACAATAAGTACATATTTATTTAAAATTATTTTATCACAATAAAAATGTCTCAAAATCTAAGATTTTTCCTATCAGAAAAATGTTTCAAAATCAAAGACTTTTTCTATAGGAAAAATGTCTCAGAATCCGAGACTTTTTCTATTGAAAAAATGTCCCACAATCTGAGACTTTTTCTATAGGAAAAATGTATCAAAACCTGAGACTTTTTCTATAGGAAAAATGTCTCAGAATCTGAGACTTTTTCTATAGGAAAAATGTCTCAGACTTTTTCTATAGGAAAAATGTCTCAGAATCTGAGACTTTTTCTATAGGAAAAATGTCTCTGAATCTGAGACTTTTTCCATAGGAAAAAAGTCTCAGAATCTGACTTTCTATAGGAAAAATGTCTCAGAATCTGAGATTTTTTCTACAGGAAAAATGTCTTGGAATCTCAGACTTTTTCTATAGGAAAAATGTCTCAGAATTTGATACTTTTTCTACAGGAAAAATGCCTCAGAATCTGTGACATTTTCTATAGGAAAAATATGTCAGAATCTGAGACTTTTTCTATTGGAAAAATGTCTCAGAATCTGAGACTTCTTCTATAGGAAAAATGTCTCAGAATCTGATACTTTTTGTATAGGAAAAATGTTTCAGAATCTGAGAATTTTTCTATAAAAAAATGTCTCAGAATCTGAGACTTTTTCTATAGGAAATATGTCTCAGAATTTGAGACTTTTTATATAGAAAAAATGTTTTGAATCTGAGACCTTTTCTAAAGGAAAAATATCTACAACATTTTTTTTAGAAAAATTCTATAATTCGCGACATTTTTCCTTAAGAAAAAATCGAGGATTTAAAAAATTTGGACATTTCAAAAATTGTGTGAAACTGTGGATACATACTACAATCTTGATCATACTTGAAAGATGAATAGTTTATCCCACGCTCCTGGTTTCATTAGAACAACCGACAGCATCAGTACTCCCAAGTTACAGCTTAAAAGCTTAAAATATGTATATTTTTACCTCCTCACATTTTTTGGAATCTGAAAGCAACAATAAAACAACATTATAAGTACTACGTTAACCAAAATATGTTCATAATAATTAAGACGTGTACTTACGTTATTTTCACCAAATATCCGCCAAATATATCCGCAATGAATTAAAAACCACAATAAGTGCTGCGAAAATCCAAAAATTTGTCAACATAAAGTTAACAAATAAATTGTTTTTTTTTATAAATTTTATTTTTCTGTTTGACATTTTTTTCAAAAATTTTAAGTTTTTTTTCGATTCCGTGGAAACAGTAGAGGAATGGAGTAAGATTACTGGGGAATCTATTCTAGAATACATTGACAAAGAAACGATTCCAAAAAATTTTGCTGGGTAGTAATGAATAGGGCTGAAATCTCCATGCAAATACATGTATTTTTGTCGATTATCTAAAAACGATATCGACTATTATACATATTATGGTGAAAGTGCATATTTTTCATAGTTTGGTTATTAGTGCACATTTTGTGCATATTTTCAAATTTTATGTGCATATTTTGGCATTATTTAGCAAAAAACACAAATTAAAATTTATTTGTGTGTTTTGTTTTAAAAATGGTTGATTAGTTTATAATCAGTTTTCAAATATATTTTTTTAATTTTTTTTAAATACATAAGAAAACCCGAGTTTTTTACCTCCAATTTGTAAACAAACAAAATATTTTATTGGTAAATACATAATTTAAATACACATAAGTGTATAGTAATGAATTGGGCTGAGATCTCCATGCAAATGCATGTTTTTTGTCGATTGTCTAAAAACGATATCGAATTATTATCTTTCTGAATCATGAAATTCGGATTAAAATTTCGTTGATTTACTTTTTCATATTTTGGTGAAAGTGAATATTTTTGCATATTTTGGTTATTAGTGCATATTTTGTGCATATTTTCAACTTTTAAGTGCATATTTTGGCATTATTTAGCAAAAAACACAAATTGAAAATTATTTGTATGTTTTGTGTCAAAAATGGTTCAAAAGTTTATAATTTTCAAATATATTTTTTTTTAATTTTTTAAATACAGTAGAAGAAATCCGAAATTTTTACCTCCAATTTGTAAACAAAGAAAAGATTTCATTTTCAAATACATAATTTAAATACACACTCACAGCAAAATACGGTTGTCTCAACCGTACAAGGTTCCAACCTCAGATTTAGGTTGCTGCAACCGGTAAATATACGGTTGTAGCAACCGACAATTTACAGTTGTGGCAACCGACAAATGCCGGTTGCAGCAACCTCAAATAACGGCATTTGCCGGTTATGGCAACCGTATTGCCGGTTGTCCCAACCATAGCTGTGTTTAATATATTTTCGATATTATGCCAAAATACAAAATAAAATACCAATTATAAGACACGTTTTTAAAATTTTTTTTTGCTTTTTTTATTGTTTGAAAAAAATATAGTTATATAAATGACTTAATACTAAAAATAATAAACTTAATATTACATTTTTATGTGGTTTTAAATCGTTTACTAAAAATCCGATACAAAGAATTCTTCTTCTCAGAATCTGAGACTTTTTCTTTAGGAAAAATATGTCAGAATCTGGGACTTTTTTATGAGAAAAATAACTCAGAATCTGAAAATTTTTCTATAGAAAAAATCTGAATCTTTTCTATAATAAAAATGTCCCGGAAAAAGTCACAGTTTCTGATACAGTTTTCTATAGAAAAAGTCTCAGATTCTGAGATAGTTTTTCTATAGAAAAAGAGAGACTCTTTCTATAAAAAAATGTATCAGAATCTGAGACTTTTTCAATAGAAAAAAAATGTCTCAGAATCGGAGACTCTTTCTATAAAAAAATGAATCAAAGACAGTTTTTCTATAGAAAAAGTCTCAGATTCTGAGACAGTTTTTCTATAGAAAAAGTCTCAGATTCCGAGACAGTTTTTCTATAGAAAAAGTCTCAGATTCTAAGACAGTTTTTCTATAGAAAAAGTCTCAGATTCTAAGACAGTTTTTCTATAGAAAAAGTCTCAGATTCTGAGACAGTTTTTCTATAGAAAAAGTCTCAAATTCTGAGACAGTTTTTCTATAGAAAAAGTCTCAGATTCTGAGACAGTTTTTCTATAGAAAAAGTCTCAGATTCTGAGACAGTTTTTCTATAGAAAAAGTCTCAGATTCTGAGACAGTTTTTCTATAGAAAAAGTCTCAGATTCTGAGACAGTTTTTCTATAGAAAAAGTCTCAGATTCTGAGACAGTTTTTCTATAGAAAAAGTCTCAGATTCTGAGACAGTTTTTCTATAGAAAAAGTCTCAGATTCTGAGACAGTTTTTCTATAGAAAAAGTCTCAGATTCTGAGACAGTTTTTCTATAGAAAAAGTCTCAGATTCTGAGACAGTTTTTCTATAGAAAAAGTCTCAGATTCTGAGACAGTTTTTCTATAGAAAAAGTCTCAGATTCTGAGACAGTTTTTCTATAGAAAAAGTCTCAGATTCTGAGACAGTTTTTCTATAGAAAAAGTCTCAGATTCTGAGACAGTTTTTCTATAGAAAAAGTCTCAGATTCTGAGACAGTTTTTCTATAGAAAAAGTCTCAGATTCTGAGACAGTTTTTCTATAGAAAAAGTCTCAGATTCTGAGACAGTTTTTCTATAGAAAAAGTCTCAGATTCTGAGACAGTTTTTCTATAGAAAAAGTCTCAGATTCTGAGACAGTTTTTCTATAGAAAAAGTCTCAGATTCTGAGACAGTTTTTCTATAGAAAAAGTCTCAGATTCTGAGACAGTTTTTCTATAGAAAAAGTCTCAGATTCTGAGACAGTTTTTCTATAGAAAAAGTCTCAGATTCTGAGACAGTTTTTCTATAGAAAAAGTCTCAGATTCTGAGACAGTTTTTCTATAGAAAAAGTCTCAGATTCTGAGACAGTTTTTCGATAGAAAAAGTCTCAGATTCTGAGACAGTTTTTCTATAGAAAAAGTCTCAGATTCTGAGACAGTTTTTCTATAGAAAAAGTCTCAGATTCTGAGACAGTTTTTCTATAGAAAAAGTCTCAGATTCTGAGACAGTTTTTCTATAGAAAAAGTCTCAGATTCTGAGACAGTTTTTCTATAGAAAAAGTCTCAGATTCTGAGACAGTTTTTCTATAGAAAAAGTCTCAGATTCTGAGACAGTTTTTCTATAGAAAAAGTCTCAGATTCTGAGACAGTTTTTCTATAGAAAAAGTCTCAGATTCTGAGACAGTTTTTCTATAGAAAAAGTCTCAGATTCTGAGACAGTTTTTCTATAGAAAAAGTATCAGATTCTGAGACAGTTTTTCTATAGAAAAAGTCTCAGATTCTGAAACAGTTTTTCTATAGAAAAAGTCTCAGATTCTGAAACAGTTTTTCTATAGAAAAAGTCTCAGATTTTAAGACAGTTTTTCTATAGAAAAAGTCTCAGATTCTGAGACAGTTTTTCTATAGAAAAAGTCTCAGATTCTGAGACAGTTTTTCTATAGAAAAAGTCTCAGATTCTGAGACAGTTTTTCTATAGAAAAAGTCTCAGATTCTGAGACAGTTTTTCTATAGAAAAAGTCTCAGATTCTGAGACAGTTTTTCTATAGAAAAAGTCTCAGATTCTGAAACAGTTTTTCTATAGAAAAAGTCTCAGATTCTGAGACAGTTTTTCTATAGAAAAAGTCTCAGATTCTGATTCATTTTTTTATAGAAAGAGTCTCCGATTCTGAGACATTTTTTTCTATTGAAAAAGTCTCAGATTCTAATACATTTTTTTATAGAAAGAGTCTCAGATTCTGAGAATTTTTTTATAGATAAAATCTCAGATTCGAAGAAATTTTTTCTATACAAAAAGGCTTAGATTCTGAGACAACTTTTCTATAGAGAAAGTCTCAGATTTTGAGAAATTTTTTCCATAGAAAAAGTCTCAGATTCTGAAATATTTTTTCACTTTTTTTATATTACCATTTTCAGCATAATCCAAATTGGAGGACTTCCATCTCATACCGTTAATTTTTGATTCATTTTTTAATTGGTGCGAGAGTTTAGCATATTCCATTATTTCTATAAATTAAAAGAAGAAAAATGGCATAAGTTAAACTATTGTATCATTTAAAGTACAAAAACTTACCCCATTAAATCTATAAATTCCTGTTTTTTCATCAAATGTTGGAATTTTGAAGAAAAATAAATGTATTTTTCAATATTTTTTTATTTAATGACATTGAATTTTTTGAAGTTTTGTTATTTTAATTATCAGTTGAGGGAACCGAGAACTTGAGGTTGTAGCAACCGGCAAATGTCGTTATTTACGGTTGCTACAACCGGGGTTTGCAGTTGTAGCAACTTTTTTTTAATTTTGTGGCAAATGACACAAAAATATTTTAAAAAAGTTATAACAACCTCAATTTACGGTTGCTGCAACCGCGTACGGTTGGGACAACCGCAAGCCGGTTACGACAACCGTATTGCGGTTGTAGCAACCTCATTCCATCCGATTTTTTATGTGAGTGTTGTGTCAAAAATGGTTCAAAAGTTTATAATAAGGAATAGGGCTGAGATTTCCATGTAAATGCATGTTTTTTGTTGATTGTCTAAAAACAATATCGACTATTATCTATCTGAATCATGAAATTCCCTTTAAAATGACGTTGGTTTGCTTTTGCATATATGGTGAAAGTGCATATTTTGGATATTAGTGCATATTTTGTGCAAGTTAACGCACAAGTTTGGGAAACACCTAAAATTGTGTTTTACTTTCTTTTGTTGTTAACCCTTCGTATTGTTTTTTTATATTTTTTATTATTAATTTCTATCATGAGAACATTGTGTTACTGAGCAATTGATTTTTTTTTTATAATCAATTGCAGCCGTTATTTTTTTGTAAAAGAAAAGAGATGAAATAACTACTTGCAATTATTTTTGGAGTTCATTGTTGTCATGAGCTTTAGTTGAGAATTAACATTTTTGTAAACCAGTTGTAAAAAAAAAAACAATTTAAAAAACATAAGAACTGAACATTAGAAAATAATATTGTAAAACCTAAAAATAAATTTTTAATAATAAAAAGTTTCACATAGTGAATAATTAAAAAAAAACATAATAAAAACTTTACAAAGAGAAAAATAATATTTAAAATAAAATATTTAAAATAAATTTTCAAAACCAATATTTAAAATAAAATATTTAAAATAAATTTTCAAAATTTGAAAGTTATTTAAACACGAAAATTTCAAAATTTAAAATTGAAAAAAGTAAATATTTGAAATAAATTTTCCACATAGTGGAAAATTGTTTGAATAAGAAAATTATAAAACTTTTTAAAAACTTACTAAATCTTTAAAGTGAAAACTAAACTATAGTTTTAAAAATTAAAAATAAATGTTTGAAATAAAATTCCACATAGTGGAAAATACTTTTTAAAGAACAAATACTTTTCCAAAAAAATTCCAATATTTGTAAAAATTTAAAGACATTAAAAGAAAGTTAAATTTTGTAAATAAAATTCCACATAGTGGAAAATACTTTTCTATAACCTAAAAACAAAAATAAATTATAAACTTTGAACAATTATAATTATTGTAAAAAATAAATAAAACTATTAATAAATAAAATAAATTTAAAGTTGAACAACAGTGTTTAAAATTAATTTGCATATTTTCAACTTTTAAGTGCATATATTTGTAAATTTTGGCATTATTTTGCAAAAAACACAAATTGAAAATTATTTGTATGTTTTGTGTCAAAAATGGTTCAATAGTTAACAATCAGTTTTAAAATATTTTTTTTTATGTTCTGAATACAGTAGAGAAATCCGAATATTTTGACTTCCAATTTGTAAACAAAGAAATGATTTTATTGCTAAATACATAATTTAAATACACCTAAGTGTATAGTAATGAATAGGGCTGAGATTTCCATGCAAATTCATGTTTTTTGTCGATTGTTTTAAAATGATATCGACTTATTATCTTTCTAAATCATGAAATTCGCATTGAAATAGTGTTGATTTGCTTTTATATATTTTGGTTATAAATGCATATTTTGTGCATATTTTGGATATAAATGCATATTTTGTGCATATTTTGGATATAAATGCATATTTTGTGCATATTTTCAACTTTTATGTGCATATGTTAGCATAATTTAGCAAAAAACACAAATTGAATCATGAAATTCGCATTAAATGGCGTTGATTTGCTTTTGCATATATTGGTGGAAATGCATATATTTGCATATTTTGGTTATAAATGCATATTTTGTGCATATATTATTTTTAACTTTTAAGTGCATATATTCGTATATTTTGGCCTAATTTTAAAAAAAAAAAAAACACAAATTCAACTGTAATTGCATGTTTTCTGTCAAAAATTATTTGGAAAAATTCATTATCTAAAACCGTTTTTATTGTTTATTATATAATTTAAATACACCTAAAGGTATAGTAATGAATTGGGCTGAGATCTCCATGCAAATGCATGTTTTTCGTCGATTGTCTACAAACGATATCGACTTATTATCTTTCTGAATCATGAAATTCGCATTAAAATGGCGTTGATTTTCTTTTGCATATTTTGTTGAAAATGCATATTTTTGAACATTTTGTTTATAAATGCATATTTTGTGCATATTTTCAACTTTTAAGTGCATAGTTTTTGCATATTTTAGCATAATTTAGCACACAATTTGAAATTCATTTTTATGTTTTGTTTTAAAAATGAATAGAAAAATTACAAGTTGAAAAAACGAAAATTATTTTTATTTAATTAATTTTGTTTATTTTGCTTTTTTTTAATTTTTTTTATAGACTTTATTTCTTAAGAAAAACTTCCACTTAACTTTTTATATAAAGTATTAAACTTAATATTAAATCCCGGCTTTATTGCTTTTTACTAATTTTTTCGTATAAAAACAAGATTTTAATTGCACGTATTTCATATTTTTAGTACATATTTTTCATTTCTTTCAGTGCACTCAAAAAAAAACCTTGTAAAATTACAAGAAAAGTTTGTAACCTTTTTTTTTGCTACCTCCTACTTGACAAGAATTCCTTGTTATTTTACAAGCTTTTTAACAAAAACTATGTAATTTTACCAAAAAATTGTAAATTTATAATTTTTTTTTGACGCGATAAAACTTACAAGGAGGTTTTGTAATTTTACTAGATTTATTGCTACCTCCTATTTTACGAGAATTCCTAGTTAAAATTCCAAACTTTTTTTGTAATTTTACAAGATTTTTACCAATAAAATTGTAAATTTACAATTTTTTTGCGAAATAAAACTTACAAGAACTTCTAGTAAATTTACTAAAATTGTTTGTAAAAAATCTTGAAAATTTGTAAAATTACTAGAAAAACTGTAAAAAACGAAAATTATTTGTTAAAAAACAAGGAAAACTGTCAAATATTGGTAAAATGGGATTACGAGGCTTTTTCTAGTAATTTGACAATTTTTTTTTTTTTTTTGTGTAAATATAAACTTTTTAATAACTTTTTTTTTGTAATTTTTAATATTTGAGCTTAAGGCCTATTCACACATGACGTGAAATCTCGTTCGAACGAGATTTCGATCATATGGTCCGTATCATTTTATACACAACCATGTGATCGAAATCTCGTTCGAACGAGATTTCACCTCAGGTGTGAATTGGGTATTAGGTAAAATCGACTGTTTTTAAAAATGTTTCTAAAAAAGGTCTTTCAATAATTTCAATTTCCATTTCCATTTCTACCCTCGTAGCACATTTAATATTTACTCAATCTGTATGCCATTAAGCTTAAATTAAAGCCTGATAAATTACCTACACAGCTTTTTTTACAAAAATATTTATTTGATAATAATTAGGTTTATTTTTGTGAACTCTCTCTTGAACGGGTTGTTAGCTAATATCTTTAAAATAAGCGGCGAGTCACTGTAAAAGCTGCTGAATATAACCAAGGTAAGTGATTATCTTTTTTATTTTAAGTTTTCATTAACCACATATTAAACTTTTGAAAAAAAAGAAAGAAAGATTGTATTATATAAAGCAAAGAAAATTCTAAAAAATATTGAAATCCTTAGAAAAGTTAAAAAAAAATTGAAAATTTCATAAATCTAGAAAGCTAAAAAAATTTTGAAAGAAAAATCTAAAAAAACTGAACATTTTTTTGATGTCCTATTTGCAATAAAAATGTTGTTATATTAACAAAAAATTTAATTGTACTGACAATATGTGTTGTTAAATAAAACTCAATTATTTTCTTTATCAATGCAATTAACTTTTTTTTTGTCAAAATGAACAAATTTTAATTGAAAATGATCCCGTTTATTGATTTCATTGCGAAGTGTATGGAAGATATTTTATTGTCACCCCCATATCATAACCTGAGCTTTCGTTAACTATTGTGCTGTAGCACTAAATAATTTCGTTTTTACTTCTCAAGAACTTTTACACTTAAATTATTTTGTCACTTTAGTTGTCATGTAACAACAAAACTATACATGTGATTGCTTGCATACACATTTCTACTTTTTTCAAAGTTTTTTTTTTACTTAAGAAAAGTAGTAAACCTTCTTTTTTTCTACAAAACTTTTGGTTAACATACAAAAAAATACATAAGAAACGACGTTAGAAAGAAGTCTAATTAGAAAATTCCTCAAAATATATAAAGTTTGTTAAAAAGTTTATATATTTTATTCTTTCAAAGAAAAGTTATGATGCAAATGACTAGTTAAATATTCTAAAGTCTTATCTGGAAAAAAATATTTTAAAAACTGTGGTTTTGTGCACTTTTATCATAAAAAGTACAAAAAAAAAATATATGTACTCAAACATGATTTTTCTTAATTTATTTAATTTTGGGAAGAAATTACTCAAAACAGGGATTGAGTATAAAAAATTATAGTTAAACTTAAAGTGGCAACTCGCTTAAATCTTGCTAAAATTTGTTTTTCGTAAAGCTTTTAATTCAGTTCTAAATTCACTTTAGTAAATTTTTATTAAAAGCTTTAAATAAGCTTCCTTAAAAAGTTCCAACTTTAAGTCTTAGTTAAAGCTTGTAAAAAAACTCAAAAATCTCTGTCGAGTTTAAAGTTTAAAAAAACTGCAAGTTTTATAAGAGAATAAAGAAAATCTTACTCAAAGCTTTAAAAAATCTACAATGGAGTAGAATTTAATTTAATAAGCTTTTCAAAAATTCCCCGACCAATTTCTACCAACATCTTTATAAAATATACTTAAAAATTGCTCGTTACACATAAATCTTCCAAAAACCCAGTTCAACATAAAGCTTTATACAAACCGGATTACAGCATTGCACTCAACTTTTCCTTCTATTCTATAAAACTTAACTTAAATTTTGATGCAGTATTGTTTTTATACCCTCCAACTACAGCATGGGGGTATACTAGGGTGGCTCGTTTTTGGGCTTTTCTCTCTGATCAAATTCTAATACCCGCCAAAAGTGTCGGTCCCCTAAGGGTAACTCACATGCAAAATATCACTCCGATCGGAGTTTATCTTCTGTCTCCACTTTGAGCCTCAAAATTGCGGTTTTCGCAAAAAAGGACTTTTTAAAAAAAAATAAAAAAAAATTTAAGTTTTTTTATTAATAGTTAAAAAAATATTTTTGTATAATATTTGATCGTAAATACTTAAATATGAAATTTAAAGATTTTACGGTATCATTAACCCGTTCAAACTTGATACCAAAAAAATGGCATGATTTTAGGGGCGTTCTCAAAACACCTTTTTTCAAAATTTGAAAATTTTATTAAAAAAAAATTTTAAATATATAATTTTTTCTTTCTGAATTCATTAAGAACACCTTGGAGAAAAAAAATGTGAAATATGGCGGATATCCGTCAAGCCACTTTTCGGGAATTGCGGGGGGAAGTTAGCGGATTTCAAGGAAATGTTGGTTTTATCAATAATTTGGATTAATAAAATCTTATAAATTTCATTTTTGTGCAAATTAACGGTTTTTTGGTGTCGTGGCATTCTATTATATAACTTTAAGTCTGTCATGAAATATTACCGATCTAGGACGTCTTTAACCCACATTGGCTCGGGGTCAAAAATGACCCCCGAATAAAATTTGAAGTTTAGAGCTTAAATTTTGTGCTATAAACAAGTATAAAACAGCTTTTGTGTTTTTTACCCCAACTATTATTTCGTATTATTATATTATATTTAAAAAAATCGTTAACCCTTCTTGGTAGGGGGTCAAAAATGACCCATTCAATAAAAAATATATATTTTGTTGATATCAAAAAATTCAAGCACTATGCCTAAAAGTTTTTGCCGGGGTCATTTTTGACCCCTGGCCAGTGTGGGTTAAAGATATCTCAAACATGTGAGATTTAAGGGCTGATTCAAAGTTATCTAATAGATTGCCACAAATTTATTTTATATGAAAAAATATATACTTTTTATTGAATGGGTCATTTTTGACCCCCTACCAAGAAGGGTTAACGATTTTTTAAAGATAATATATTAATACGAAATAATAGTTGGGGTAAAAAACATAAAAGCCGTTTTATACTTGTTTATAGCACAAAATTTAAGCTCTAAACTTCAAATTTTCCGCGGGGGTCATTTTTGACCCCCAGCCAATGTGGGTTAAAGACGTCCTAGATCTGTAAGATTTCATGACATACTTAAAGTTATATAATAGAATGCCACGACACCAAAAAACCGTTAATTTGCACAAAAATTAAATTTATAAGATTTTATTAATCCAAATTATTGATAAAACCAACATTTCCTTGAAATCCGCTAACTTCCCCCCGCGATTCCCGAAAAGTGGCTTGACGGATATCCGCCATATTTCACATTTTTCTTCTCCAAGGAGTTCTTAATGAATTCAGAAAGAAAAAATGGTATATTTAAAATTTTTTTTTAATAAAATTTTCAAATTTTGAAAAAAGGTGTTTTGAGAACGCCCCTAAAATCATGCCATTTTTTTGGTATCAAGTTTGAACGGGTTAATGATACCATAAAATCTTTAAATTTCATATTTAAGTATTTACGATCAAATATTATACAAAAATATTTTTTTAACTATTTTAATAAAAAAACTTAAATTTTTTTTTATTTTTTTTTAAAAAGTCCTTTTTTGCGAAAACCGCAATTTTGGGGCTCAAAGTGGAGACAGAAGATAAACTCCGATCGGAGTGATATTTTGCATGTGAGTTACCCTTAGGGGACCGACACTTTTGGCGGGTATTAGAATTTGATCAGAGAGAAAAGCCCAAAAACGAGCCATCCTAGGGTATACTCACCATAGCTGTATTATTGATTTTTTTTATTTGGATTTTTTGGAAATAAATAAAATACTTTGATATTTTAGTTGGCTATCAAAAAATAAAATGTTTTGTTATTTTATTTATTTTGGTTTGAATAAAATAAAATTTTATTTTATTCAAATTCATAAAAATGAAATAATATTTCTTTCCAAAAAAATCAAATAATTTTTTCTGATTGCTTATTCAAACAAACAAAATAGAATTTTTCAAAATAATCAACAAAAATTTGTGATTTTTTTTGGTTATTCACAAAAATTCAAATGAATAACGTATTATTTAAACAAAAAAAACAAATATTCTTGAAAATTTTGTGTTTGAAAAATAATTTTTTTTTATTTATTTTGAATTTTATTATACAGTAAAACACACAATTATTCTTACAAACCACTATTGTTTTATTGTTAGCTTGTTATTAATGGTTTTCTTTACTAAAACTTTAGGCTTGTTTTTTTTTCAGACCGGATTAAGATTGGGATTTACTTTATTTATTGTAAAAATGTGTCAAATCAAGTCCAGAATTTTTTTATATATTTTTTTTTTCTAAATCTACATACAATTAGTAAATACATATAAACAGGTAAGAAACTAAGCGGTGTCCATAATGTAAAATGGTATAAATAAATCCAATTTAATCCTAGGATTTAACTAAATTTAGTTTTTATACTTCAAATTTTTACCTTAGCTTAATTATGTTTTTATTTTATTATTGATAATAGGATGTAGATTCAGAAAAAAAATAAAAAAAAATTGTTTGGCCAGATTTGAACCTTTTTAAGGTAAAATAAAATTATTCAAATATTGATTTAATGCAAAAAACAAGGCTATTTATTAGAATATTTTTTTAATTTTTTCGCAAATTGATTTTTAATGTTTAAAAAATACTGTTAAAACGTTTTGCTATTGAAAATACACTACTTGAATAAACGTTTCGATATTTTTTTAAAACAATAGACAGTCCTGAAAGGATGTATATTTACTAGGGTGATTAGACCGGTTATTCGAAACCGGTTTAAACCGGTTTTATGTGGCTTGCAACTTCCGAATTTTTAAAATCTTAACTATTTGAAAATCGGTTAGACCGGTTGGTTTACTGTCGAACCCCGGTTTTTATAAATCAACCTTTAAAAGCAGTTAAACTCGATTTTTTTAGTATAAAGGTGTTAAAAAAAATCCCAAATGAATGAATACCAAGTAAAAAAAATAATTTCGCCTTGGCTGAATCCATAAATTTGAGTGCAAATCATTTCTGGATGTGGCAAATCTTTACATATAAAAAAAAAATAAGCAAAAATTTTTAATGAACATTTTTGTCGACTATCAAAATTTTATTTTAAGTAATTTTTTAATGTTTGCTAATTATTTTTTTTTTTAATAAAAAATGTTTGCAGTAAAAAATATTCCATTGAAGTTTGAAAATTTTTTAAATGCTTTTTATAAAATTTCAATTGTATTTAAAAAATTTCGGTTTGTATTTCAAAATTTCCATTGGTTTTTTAAATTTTTTTTTTGTATTTCAAAAATTTCTATGGTTTTCAAAAATTCCTTTTGTTTTCAAAATTTTTCATTGATATTGCAAATTCTCTAAACGCTTTTAAGAAATTTTCATTTTTATATCAGAAATTTTCATTTGCATTACAATTTGTAGAAATGAAAACCTCTAAAATACAATTGGTAATTTTTGAAACGTAAATGAATTTCCGAAACATAAATGAAAATTTTTGAAATACATATAAATAAAATTGAACATTTCTAAAACGTATTTAAAAATTTCTGAAATATAATTGCAAATTTCTTAAATACAAATTGTATTTTCTGAAGTAATATTGGAAATGGTGATATAAAGTACCAATTTTTTTGAAACACCGACAAATCTCTGCTTTATATTGGCCGTAATAAATATTTTTTGCCTTAATTTGCAAAAAACCGAAAAAACGGGTTCATTCGGTTTTTTGTCAATTTAAAAAAACGCTGATTTTCGAACTATTCGAAAACCGGGTTTTAAAATTTCGTAAGGGTCTTTAGATTAAAGATATCGTCACCCAAAACTTTGTTTTTTTATATGTAAGTGAATTAAGAAAAAAATTTGTATATAATAATTATCAGATATCATTCCATTTCGCAAGAACTTCTTCTGACATAGAAATATTTTATTTAATTTTGCATTTGTTCGGATGTTGAAATATGATTCGATTTGGCCCATTTTCGTGCATAACCAGCCACAGACCATAAGACATATTTCTGACAAATTTCCGCAGTCTAGCTCTTTTAGTTGGGACTGCATCATGTCTTCCACAAACAAACGGACGGACATCTGTAGAATGTGTTACAATCTATCTCTAATCAATAACATATATTGTATACTATACAATGAATAGTCTGTTAGATGGATATTTCGATTCATTACACACGGAATGACAAAGTGAGTATAGTCCTTTTAAACCAACCTCTAAAAATCGCCTTTTTTCAGATTTTTATACTTTTGTTAAAAAAATAAAAGTTTTTATATCTGCACTTGGAATTTCCTAAATTACAACTTAACTTTTCTGAATTTCAATGGACTTTATTAAATTACAATTTATAAGAACCTGACATCAAAACAAAACTGTGTTGTAAGAATAATTTTGTGTTTCTCTGTACAAAATAAATGAAATAGATTTTTTTTCAAACACAAAATTTTCAAGAATATTTATTTTTTGTTGTTTGAATAATACGTTATTTATTTGAATTTTTGTGAATAACCAAAAAAAATCACAAATTTTTGTTGATTATTTTGAAAAATTATATTTTGTTTGTTTGAATAAAAAAAATCAGAAAAAATTATTCGATTTTTCGTTATTTAAATAAAATCAAAATAAATATTATTCATTTTCAAATATTTAAATAATCTGTTATTTGATTATTTTTGAAAAAATATTGTTATTTATTCATTTCGTTATTTCAATCATAGCATACAGCTATGATACTCACTTTGTCATTCCGTATGTAACGCATCAAAATATCGGTCTAGGACCCCATAGAGTAAATATATTTATGATCAGTGATCGATTCTAAGACATTCTAGCGATGTCCGTCCGTTCGTCTGTCCGTCCGTCCGTCTGTCCGTCCGTCTGTCTGTCCGTCTGTAGTTAACACGATGCAGTCCAAAATAAAAGAGCTAGACTCCTGACAATTGGCACAAATATGTCTCATGTCAATAGGCAGGTTAAGTTCGTAAATGAGCAAAATCGGACCAGGGGGCAAAAGGTTCCCCCTTGAAGAACTAAACCAACCCCTGAAAAATAGGATTTTTTTTACGTGATTTTTTGTGTTTTTGTTTAACAAATGCAACATTTTTATGCTACAAGAAGTTCAAAGTCCTACACTTGGACCCAGAGAATAAGAAAATGTGTTTTTTTTCGGTCCTCCCCCCCCCCCACCCCACCCCCAATGGGCGTGGAATATATTTTTTTTTAAATCATAATAAACTTGTATTTCTTTTATGCAAAAAGCATCTTATTTTTTAAACACATATTCGAGAGGAAATTTGCCCCCCCCCCCCAAAAAAAAAAAACACCCCTGGATTTTTTTATTTTTTATGCATGTTGGAGGATATAAAAGATTCGGCACAGCCGAATTTAACTCTCTTACTTGTTTTATTTTAAGTTGTTAAGATTTTGAAGTCTTAAAAAGCTTTCGGAAACTGAAACTTTTAGTCATTATTAGGACTATTATTTTCATGCACTAAAAAATCAATAATATGCGGCTCAGATCCAAAATATGCACTAAAAAATTTAAAATATGAAATAAAAATGTTGTTTTCATATAAAAATCTTTTAAAAACGCAAAAACTAACTCCAGGTTTTAATAATAAGATTTGAAAATTTATATAATGATTTTTTTAAGAAATTTAAACAGTCTATTAAAAAAAGAATTATTTTAATTTTTGGTTTTTGCTAGATAAATTTTAAAAAAATTAAAATAATTGTTAAAACACATAAATTTTAATTTGTGATTTTTCTTATTTATGCCGAAATATGCAAAATATGAACTAAAAAGTTGGAAATATAAGCAAAATGTGCATTTAAAAACAAAATTCTGCAAAAATATGCATTGTCACTTAAATATTCATTAATAAATCGATGCCACTTTAACACACATTTCTTGATTCAAAAGGTAATTAATAGATATCGTATATAAACTGTCCACAAAAATATGTATTTGCCTAGAAATCGCAGTCCTACATTTAAAATAAATTCTCTGTCGAATCAGCAGAAAAATCTGCTGATAATACACCCATTTTGAGCCATATGAGAAATCTGATTTTCATATGATTTTAGCAGACCCGGTTTGCTAAATATCTGTCTTGGTAATCAGCAGAGAAATCTGTCGAGGCAGCAGAAAAATCTGCTGATCGCAAATGAAAACAAGAAAATTTTCTAAGTTTTTTTAAAGGTGTTAGTTTTTTTAAGTTAAACTGTTTTCCAAGAATAAAATTTTCAAATTTTTAAAATCAAACAAAACTCTTTTTTTTAAGGAATAACTATTTTTTTTTTTTGTAAAATTAACAAAACAATCTGCTGTTTTGTTTTTAATTTTAATAATTTTTAATTTTACAGAAACAGAACCAGTAAAACTGCAGAAAAATTTTTGTTATTTTCTAAAACAGAGAATTTACTTAAAATATACACTCAAAATAATAACTCTGTTAAATTACAGAAAAACTCTGCTAATTTAACAGAGTACACCATACTTTTCCAGCTAACAACATTTCTTGGTAATTTTACTAAAAAACTCTGTAAACTGCTTTTGACAAAAAAAAATACTGTTAATTTACAGAGTTTATAGTAAAATATTGGTTAAATATGAAAGCTTTTTGACAGAGAAAACTCTGTAATTTTACTTTAAAACTCTGTAAAATGATTTGGACAAAAAAAAACTGTTAATTTACAGAGTTTGTAGTAAAATATTGGTTAAATAAACCGCCATTTAGCAAAAAAAAACTATGTAAATTTACATATATTTGTAAAATGCATTTGATGCAAAAAAAATTTGAAGAGTTTTGTTAAATGCATGTTATTTTGTAAAATTTTTATAAGATTTCTGAAAAGATTTTTTTGATAACTTTTTGCTACTTTTTTAACTTTTTCTCAAAAAAAAACATATAGATAAAATTTTGATGTTTGGTAACAAAAACTACTCAAAACAAAAAACTTTTTTGGTTATAAAAAAATGCGAAGTATTTTGCTTAAATCTGTATTTTAGCAGAAAACTCTGTTAATTATCTGTAAAATTAAGATTACAAAGTAAAAATTAATATAACAGAGGAAACTTTGTTTTTTTTTGTCACAACAAAATACAAAGTATTTTCTTTAAATCTGTATTTTGACAGAAAACTCTGTCAAATATCTGTTGAATTGCGATTACAGTCATTTTACAGAGTATTTTGCAGAGTTATTATTTTGAGTGTATAGATATAGTAAATCAGCAAATTAGTGAATCAGCAGAAAAATCTGCTAAAAGTTAGCTAATTCAAATTTAAAGCAATTTTACAGATGTTTTGACAGAGCTTTTTTTTTATTGTTGTCATTATAAAAGCTTCCATAAACTTAACAATTATGTTACTCTATAAACTTTTAAAAAGCTCTGAGCTTATGACTGAAACTATCATAAGGTCTTAAAAAAAAACTGTACTAGAAAATTCTTATTTAATCATATGACGTAATTCACTTTGAGTTTTACTAATATAAATCCAAGCTTTAACATATTTCAAAGCTTTTAACAAACTACTAACAGCTTCAAAAACAAAAAAACAATCTTCGAGTTTTTAAAAAATCCTAAATCTTAAACTTTAACCTAAGTTATTAAAGCTTTCAAGAAACTTCACAATTAAGTTCTACTGAAAGCTTTCAAAACAACACTGAGAGCTTATGGCTGTAACTAATACAAAATCTTAAGGACAAACTTTACGATACATTTTTACCCAAATTGTACGACAAAATCCACGTTTAAGTCCACGCTTGAACCCTAATTTTTTTTTTTTTTTTTTTTTATTTTCAAAACTTTTATTTAACTTTTATTAAATATTTTAATATACAGTCAAACTCGGTTATAACGAACTCGGCTATAACGAATTCTCGGTTATAACGAACTAATTCTAAAGTCCCGACGCACTGTGGTCAATATTTTAAGATAGCGGCCAAAACTCCTTTTGGCTTTTGTTCTCCGATTTTATAGTTATTAGACTCATATGAAAGTAGACAGTAGTAAACCTCGGGAGCCAAAAAATTAGAACTCTATTTCAACTATTTCACTGAGAACAGGGTGGTCCAAAATGGGCTTTTTCAGAATTTAGTAAATTTATGATATTTTTAGGTAATTTTTAAAGTTTAAATGATCATAACATTTTTGTTTTTCAAGATTTTTGGACGAAATAAATTTTGTGTTGTAGCTTAACTTATTTCCTATTACTGGTATAAAAATTGAGGCTCTACTGTTTTCAGAACAATTTAAATATTTTTTTTAAAAAAGGTCAAATTTCTCGGAAATTTCCTACTTCATAGAGCACAACTCCTGTGAGTCAAGCTGAGTCAAAATACAAATTTACTATTTTGTAGTCCTAACTCTCCCCTACATTCCTATATATACATGTCCATGCATCGGGACTGCACTTTTTGAGCTACAGCAATTTTTCTGACCCAAGGTAAGATATTCGGTACAAATGCACGTCATATTTTTTGAGAAGTTATTTGTATGTGAAAGTGGCTATTATGCATATATTTTGATGAAATTTTGTACAAGAGTTCTTATTGACCCAAAAAATAATTCTGTTGAAATTAGGAGAAGTTGGCCCATCGATGGAAAAGTTGCACAAGCTATAACCGAAACAAAGTCTTCGTCAAGCTGCACCATATGCCAAAAAACATCAAGTCAATTGAGCCAACCACCAACACAAGACGATAGTTTTAATGAAGCATATGAATTTGGAATGTCACCTCTTCATGCTAGAATTCATTTTATGGAGCATATTCTTAAATTGGGATACAATTTGGAATTTGGCCCGTTAGGCGAAACAGTGAGAAACAACAAAAAAAATTTGGAAAAAAGAAAGCAAAAAAAAAAAGATATTCAAGAAAAATACCGTGAGATAGGCCTTATAATTGACCAGCCAAAGCAAGGAGAAGGAAATTCTAATGATGGAAACAGAGCAAGGAGTTTTTTTCCGATCCAGCAACTGCAGCATCTATAACTGGAGTAGATTATGATTTAATACGACAATTCCAAATCTTATTAGAAGTTATAGCATGTAGCAAAAAGATAGATGCAAAAAAATTTGGTCAGTATGCTAATGAGACAGCAACCCTTTATAACCAAAAATATTCTTGGAGACATATGCCAACCACAGTTCACAAAATTTTGTTCTATGGGGAACAAATAATTCAGCACAATATGCTTCCAATTGGAGATCTCTCAGAAGAAGCGCAAGAAAACAGGAACAAAGACTACAGATTCTTTCGAGAGCACAATACAAGAAAAATTTCCAGATATTGTACTAATGAAGATCTTATTAATATTTTGTTGTGCACATCAGACCCATATATGTCCAGTATTCGACAAAAATGGAAATCAACCTCATTAGAGTTAGATGAAGAAGCTAAACAACTACTGAAAAATGAAAATCAAAGCTATTTGGAAGAAATTTTTACTAATATTGTTTATTTTAATACTAGTTTAAAGATTATAATTTGTTTCTAATTTTAGTATAAATTTTTATTAATACATTTAAATAAAATATATGTGCACTTTAAACCAATAGTAAAAGTTTACGTGAAATTTTATCGATGTTGTGTTCTGTATATAATATATCCAAATGGTATTGATATTGTTGGGAATTTCAGTGTTATTTTTCAGTTTAATCCTCACAAGAATTAGCTTTCTTCCAAAAAAACCAACCTTTGGCCCCTGTGAATATTGAGACTAAATAAATGTCAGGGGCCAAATGTTGGCATTTTCTGACCAAAATTAAGTTTAGGAATAATAAATAAGTATTGCTTGTAAAATACGATTGAAGAAAATAAGAAATTATAAAATACATACCTATTTAAAATGTCAAAATATTCAACTTTTACATGGAAACTCAACAAAAAATTAAAATGCATTTTTAACTCCACATTACTTACGTTCCTATCAGTCGATTTTTACGTTTGAACACGCAAATTGAAGCTTAAAGTCCCTCCTATTGAACAAAACAAATTGCGTAAAAAAATACCAATCCGGTCAAAAGTTATAGAGTTTTGACCGCTATCTCGCGAAATTGACCACTGTGCGACGTTTTGGCATCAATTTTCACACAAAATACTTCTTTTATAACGAACTCGGTTATAACGAATCCTCGGTTAAAACGAACTGCTTATTATGGTCCCACGAATACAATTTCATGTGTGTTTACCTTTTTATAACGAACTACCATAAATATTTTGAAATGAGCGGCAATCATGTTTACCAAATTCAAAAAAAAGTATAAATTTTTGTTTAATATTATAATTTTTAAAGAATTTATTTATATTTTTAATGTTTTCTTCTCGATGAGTAGTTTATTTATGAAAAAAACATCAAATAAAATAAAGTTGGGCCTATTTTTTTGGAAATAAAAATGGGTTGATATAAAATATACCCCGCTTATAGCGAACTTTGCTTATAACGAACTATTCTTACTGGTCCCCCGGAGTTCGTTATAACCGGGTTCGACTGTAATAAGTTTTACAAAAGAAAAGAAAACATTTTCTACAACTGGTCAATGTTGACCAACGAGCAGATTACTTCTATGAAATTGTACAAAATAAAAACTACATTTTGAATGTAATTTATACAGCTGTCACCAGATCAGAAGGCTTCCTTCTTTGTAGGCGCCTTGGATGGTCGTCAGTGTCGAGAAGATTACTAGCTTCTACGTTTACATGACTTATTAGTCTCATATGGTGGGAATTTGCTATAGATGTTATGACGTTGTTTACTGTTTCCACTTTCAGATCTCTGTGGAGGTCATTATTTCTAATGTACCAGGGAATATTGGAATCTTTGTATGATATCAATAGTGTTTTGGGTTGCACATCCCCAAAGTTGAATACCATACATCCATATTGGTTTCAGAATTTGATTATAAATTGTTAATTTGTTTTGAGTAGAAAGAGACGAATTCCTTCCTATGAGCCATTCGATGTTTTTGTATTTTATTTCGAGACATTGTTTTTTCTTTTTTACGTGTTCTTTCCATCTCAGTTTTACATCTAACGTCATTCCGAGATATTTGGCTGAGTTTGTTATTGGTATAAGTGAGTTATCAAAATAAATTGACATTGGAGTTATTTTCTATTGGTAAAATTGACGTGAGATGATTTTGTATTATTAACTTTTATTCGCCATTTTTTACCCCATTCGGCTATTTCATTTACGGCGCCTTGAAGTTTGTTTGTTGCTTCTTCGATGGTTTTTCCTGTAGAAAGTAGTGCCGTATCATCGGCAAATGTAGCTGTGAGTATATCCTGGTTTTGAGGTAAGTCACTTGTGAAAATTAGGTACAATAGGGGACCCAATATACTGCCCTGTGATACACCCGCTTTGATGGGTTGTAACATTGAAAACTCATTTTCGCATTTGACACGAAAGTATCTGTCCATTAGGTAAGATTTAAAAATTGCATGATAGTTTGCTGGTAGATGTGAATTTAATTTAAGGAGCAGTCCTTCATGCCAAACTTTATCAAACGCTTGTGCCACATCGATAAAGACAGCTGAGCAGATTTCCTTTTTTTCGAGTGATTTTTCAATTACATTTGTGATACGGTGGACCTGATCAATCGTTGAATGTTTTTGTCTGAATCCAAACTGGTGGTTAGGAATAACCCTAATTAAAGCTTTTAAAAACTGCAAGAGCTTTTTATAGCTTTAGAAAAACAACACTCCAAAGTTCAACACATACCTTTAAAAAAATTCAAAATATCTTTAAAAAGAACGCATTGAGCTTTTCCCAAAAAAATCTACGTTTAAGTTAATTTACACTAAAAGCTTTTAAAACTTTTTATTTAAGTACTACTAAAGGCTTAAAAAATATTTTTTATATTAACAAAAGCTTTTAAAAAATTTAGCTAAATCAAGATGTAAGTTAATTGTCCTAAAAAAATTTTTTTTTTTTTTTTTTTGTTAAAAAAAGCTTTTAAAAAATTTAGTTAACTCAAGGTGTAAATGAATTGTCCTACTATAAATTTAAATCTCTTTTAATATAAATTTATACATACCCTATTATTTGTGATGTTTATTTATTCTAGGCTCAGATTTTCTGACCATTTTTCTAGTTGTACAACAAAATCCCCAAATTCCTAAATACTGCAATAGAATTTATGTAAATAATGTAATATTGTAATGAGCTTAAGTGGTAATTTTTTATGGCTTGTTTCAGGAGTTTTTTTTTTCAACAAAAACACAATAGCATCCAAATAACCAACATTTAAATAAAATCATGCTCTACACTAAAAAAAAACCTTGCCAAATTACTAGAAAAAGTCTTGTAATCGCATTTTACTAATATTTGACCGTTTTCCTCGTTTTTTTAAAAAAAAGTTTTCAATTGAAATTTACATAATTTTTTTTTTGTAATTTTACAAATTTCCAAGTTGTTTTTACAAAAAAAAAAATCAAGTTAATTCACTAGAATTCATTTTAAGTTTTATTGTGTCAAAAAAGTTGGAAATTTTAAATTTTATTGGTAAAAAGCTTGTGAAATTACTAAAAAGCTCGTAATTTGTTCTAGGATTTCTCGTAAAATAGAAGGTAGTCACGAAACCTCCTTGTAAGTTTTATCGCATCAAAAAAAGTTAAAAATTAACAATTTTATTGGTAAAAAGCTTGTAAAATTACAGAATTATTGGTAAAAAGCTTTTAAAATTTTAAGAAACTATGGTCAAATAGGAGGTAGCAACAAATAAAATTAACAAGTTTTTCTTATCATTTTACAATTTTTTTTCTTGGGTGTAGTCACAAACACTCAAAGAAAATTATGCGACTAATTTGTAATACTTTTTTTCAGCAATTGCTATAAAATGTTTATTTTGTTTAAACTTGAGCAGCCCATTACCCGGGTTCAGTCCACCCAGTCTACTTAGGAAACCTGGGTAGGCTACCTCCTATTTGACAACAATTCCTTGTAATTTTACAAGCTTTTTACCAATAAAATTGTAAATTTAAATTTTTACTAGATTTTTTGGCTACCTCCTATTTTACGAGAATTCCTAGTAAAAAGTACGAGCTTTTTTGTAATTTTACAAGATTTTTACCAATAAAATTGTAAATTTACAACATTTTTAGCGCAATAAAACTTACAAAAAAATCTCGTAAATTTACTAGATTTTTTTGGTAAAAAAAATTTGAGAATTTGTAAAATTACAAAAAAAACAAGTAGAAAAGTTAAATTCGACTTGGCCGAATATATGAATACCCTCCACAATGCCCTTTTTAAGTGATAGTAAATTTTCTAAAGTGAAAAAAATAAAATTTTTGATTAGAAATATTTTATTTTGTATAAAAAAACTTTTTTTTAGTAATTTAAAAAAAAAAATATAATTTACTATTTTTTTTTTTTGAGTGTAAAATTTTTTTTGATTGTAAATTTTTTTTTTGAGTGTATCTTTTTTTGTTGTAGTGTAAAAATATTTTTGAGTGACAAAAATACCTTGCAAAATATTTTTGTGACTTACCAATGTTTTTAAAACATGTTTAACGGGTTTTCAACACGTGATTTTAAGGTGAAACTAATCTGAAATTCACGGTTTTGCTAATAACTTTTTAACGACTAGACCGATTTGGCTGAAATTTAAAATGAACTGGACCAGAGAAACGGTAAATATATGTGTCGCACTTCAGCACACTCTGAATTGTTGTTCGAAAGTTACCGTGTGTTTTAACTCGTAAATTCCAGAAAAACCCTTGCCGAAATTCACTCATTTGGTTATAACTTTTGAACCACTGGACCGATTTCGCTGGATTGCAATACCAACCTGACCAGGTAAATGCCCAACATATATGCCAAACTTCAGGAGCCTCTGTAGAGTCTTTCAAAAGTTAGCGTGTTTTCAACATACAGACAGACAGAAGGACAGACGGACGGACGGACGGACATCGCTAGATCGTCTTAAAATCGATCGAGGATCATGAATATACAACGGAATGACAAACTTATATATACCCTCTATCACTAGAGTGGAGGGTATAAAAATGTAAAATTACAAAAATAAATTAAATTTTGATCGAAAATGTTTTGTTACAAGGAAAACTGTCAAATATTGGTAAAATGTGATTACGAGACTTTTTCTAGTAATTTGACAAGGTTTTTTCTTTTTGTGTAATTTTCTTACATTAGCTTTACAAAAATTTAAAAGAGAATATTTTGCCGTCATATCACTATTTTTTTCTGAGTGTATTATTATGGTATTATATTAATGGCTGCAAAAATACCTAGAAATGAATTTAACTGCGTACTACTAAATAAATGCGGTAGAAATATAATGTCCTTTTTTCTTTCTCTCCTTTGTTTTTACCCACAGAAAAACGAGAAATAAATGTAATTGTATTTATAGTACATTTATACAACTGACTGCATTAATGAATGTTGTTGCTCCAAGGCCTAAAAAAACAACAATGCAAAAAAAAAAATACTTAATTAAATAACAAAAGGAAAAAAAGAAGAGAAAAAATCATCAGCCTACAAACAAATTAATACATTTATAAAGATAAATTATTTAAATATCTTTTGATTTAAATACTCAAAAGACCCTTAAGTAATAAATTCTTTATAATTTGTAGGAAACAATAATAAATTAAATTCTTTTTTTCATCTTCTTCATTTTGATGATGAAGATTAAAAAATAAATTAATTTTTTAATTTAATATTTTATATACACTGTTTATCAACTAATTAGAAACGTTTCTAAGTATAGCATATGCAATTTGTTCAAGACAAAGTTAACAATACTCAACGTTATTATTATCAAACAAGTGTAATTTTAAAAAATGTAATGTAGGTAATTTATAAAGCTTTAATTTAAGCTTGATAGCGTCCAGATTGAATAAATAATAAATGTGCTACGAAGTTTGATCTGGAAAATTAAATTATTGATTGACATTTTTTAGAAAGTTTTTTAAGTCGATTTTTTCTAAGTTCAAACATTAAAAATTTAAAAAATATTCCAATAGTTTTTATTCCGTTATCAACCAATTTTTCCAAAAAACCAAACAACAAATACATTTAAACAAATTAACATTTATGACCTCCAATTTGTTTGACCACCAATTTTTTGTAAACAAAGAAAATATGTTGTTGTTTCATGAGATAGCAAAATAATTAAAATTTTTCTTTGTTTACAAAAAA
Source organism: Pegoplata infirma (assembly GCA_963921195.1). Taxonomy (NCBI): domain Eukaryota; kingdom Metazoa; phylum Arthropoda; class Insecta; order Diptera; family Anthomyiidae; genus Pegoplata; species Pegoplata infirma. The sequence goes on along the minus strand of OY992537.1, from coordinate 98,994,457 downwards.
TTGGTGGTCAAAAGAATTGGAGTTTAAAAAATGCGGATTTCTTCTTCTTGGAAAAATTAGTTTATAAACTGCCCGAGTAAGAAAGTTCCTATATAGTTGTATATAATTTTATAAACATCATATATGATTAAATAGAATTATTGTAATGTATATGTACTGTAAACTATTTATACTTGTTTTAAAAATAACTAGTTTGTTCGAAATTATTTGTAAGGAACATGCCAATCAAATAAAAATATATTTTCAGTTTGAAGTGAGCAATCGAAAAGGAAACTGTTATTTTTATAAATTCAGGTGTGGGGTGAAAATCAAATAATTTAATGAATTTAAGACCCAATCGCCAAACAATGGTTGACGCTTTAAATTTAGCCGGAATATCATTTCCGGAGCAAGCTACAATTACTCAATTAAGATCGTTGTATAATAGTTTGCCTCAATGTGCAAATAACAATGAAGTTTCCAATGAAGAAGCTGCTTCTGCACCAATTGGTAGAGATGCTACCGCTGATGTAGTGACTATTGAAAGTTCTTTAACTGATGTTCGTAATACTGGTGGTAATCCCTCTGTTAGTGTTAACTTATGTACTGACTCTATGTCCAGTGTAATTGTCCCAAACGGTTCTTCGTCGTCTTCAAATGCTAGTCCTGAAATAAATTCAAATGGTTTAGTTGAAAATTCTTCTGGTAGTCGAAATTTGTGTGCTGGTCCCTTTTCCAATGGTATTGTATCGAATTTTTCCGTTTCAACTACAAATGATACTCCTGGAATAAATTCTAATGGTTTAGCTTCTGTTCCTAATAATCAGGCCAGTCTATTGTGCGATTCTTCAAATAACGGGATAGCCCAAACTGAAGAACAATTAGAAAAAGAATTGAAAATTTTACGTATGCGTTGCGAAATTATTAATTTACAAAAACAAATAAAATCTCAAGAAGAAAATGATTTTCAACTTCCCGTTCCTGTTCGCCGTATTAATTATGAAGAGTTAGAAATAGTTGTTCAGAAATTCAGTGGGGACAATTTACAAAATATTTCTAAATGGTTCAAACATTTTGAGGATTATACGAAATCTTGTTCATACACAAACGATGAACTCCTACTTGGATTAAAATGGCTACTGCATGGAACTGCCCGTCAATTTATACAGAACGTAGACGCAAAGGATTATATTGGTTTAAAAAATTTATTAATAAATACTTTTCAAAGAACAACAACTCGTGAAGAAGTGTACCGAAAGTTACGTTTACGTCATTTAAAGCCAAATGAATCATGTTTGGGATACGTTATTGCTATGCAAACTATTGCTGCACAATCCAATATTGATGAAAAAGAATTAGTTGATATTATCATTGATGGGTGTCAAGATAAATCAAGCAATATAGCATTATTGTATAGAGCAACTTCAATTGCTGAATTAATAGAATGTATGGATCGTTATGAACAACGCCGTGTTCATAAGCCAGAAGGTATTTCAAACCCGAAAACAAGTGTTAGATGTTTTAATTGCTCCCAGTTTGGGCACTTTAAGAGTTCTTGCCCGAAACCACCTCGTCCTCCTGGTTCATGCTTCTCGTGTCATCAGATGGGACATTTTCACAAAGACTGTCCAAATCGAAAACAATCTACTACTATTGCATCGGTTTTCCAAGAAGGCAATTATATAGGGGAAGAAAATTTTGTTAATCCAACACAAATGGTAAGTGTGGCTTTTTATCCATTTAATGAAGGCAAATGCACTAATTATATAAATTTATGTTCTCTTATTGATTCTGGCAGTCCACTTAATTTTATCAAGAAATCTTTTGTTCCACAAAATTTAGAACTGCCAGATGAGTTAAAATCCACAAATTTAGTTGGTATTGGTAATTTTAAATTGAATATATATGGCCAAATATTATGTATGATAAAATTTCGAAATGTTATTAAATATGTTAAATTAGTTGTGATTCCGGATAATTATATGACTACTCCAATAATTTTGGGTAGAAATTTTATGAAAGAATTTAATATTCATTTATTTCAATTAAATTCAAGTAACTGTAGTGCATTTGATTTGATTAAGGATAAACAAAATGAATGTGATTGTCGTGCGCCATTAAAAGATCAATTTGAAGAACAAGAGTTTAATTTACAAGCTTATAATATCGATATGCCTCAGGATAGTTTAGATATTTGTCCAACGTTAACTAACAAAGAATCATGTGTACTTGGGGACGTTGTTAAAAATAGTTATCTTTCTCCAAAAAATCTTACTAAGAGTCCATATGACTATAAAATGAAAATAAGACTAACTGATGACATACCAGTTCACTGTTCTCCGCGTCGTTTATCTTATCGTGACCGTACTGAGGTACAAAAAATAATCGAAGACTTGTTAGTTAGAAAAGTAATTCAACCTAGTAATTCCCCATATGCATCAGCAATAGTTTTGGTTAAGAAGAAATCTGGTGAAATTCGAATGTGTGTTGACTATCGAGGTCTTAACAAAAAGACAATTCGTGATAATTTTCCGTTACCATTAATAGATGATTGCATTGAATACATGTCAGGAAAACAATGGTTTAGTTTATTAGATTTAAAAGATGGATTTAATCACGTTGAGATGGATACAGATTCAATACCATTAACATCGTTTGTTACACCACATGGTCAATTTGAATATTTAAGAATGCCTTTTGGTTTGAAAAATGCACCAGCTAATTTTCAAAGATTCGTTTATAATATTTTTCGGGATTTGATTGACGCTGGTGAAATAGTAATTTATATTGACGACATCTTAATAGCATCAAAAGATTTTAATTCTCATTTGAAAACGTTAGAAAAAGTGTTTAGTCGAGCTTATGAAAAGGGCTTAGAATTAAAATTGAAAAAGTGCAAATTTGGTTACAGGGAAATTGAATATTTAGGATACACAGTTAATTCGAGTGGAATACGTCCAACTGATAGACACTTAATTGCCCTTAAGAATTTTCCAGTGCCTAAAAGTCAGAAAGAGTTACAAACAGCTATAGGGTTGTTCTCGTATTTTAGAAGATTTGTACCATCGTTTTCAAAAATAGCAAAACCTCTATTGGACTTGTTGCGGAAAAAACAGGAAAAATCTTTTATTTTTTCCGAATCCTGTATGATTGCTTTTAACGAACTTAAACAACGACTAATTGAAGCGCCAATTTTGGCAATTTATAATCCAAAATATGAAACTGAGCTACACTGTGACGCTAGTATACATGGATTCGGTGCAGTTTTATTACAACGTCAGAAGGATGGAAAATTTCATCCAATTGCATTCTATTCGAAATCTACTTCCGATACGGAAACAAGATACCATAGCTTTGAATTGGAAACATTAGCTATTATCTATGCACTTCGCCGATTCCGTATTTATTTAGAAGGTATCGCTTTTACGATTGTCACTGATTGCAATTCGCTTACTATGACCTTAAGCAAGAAACAAATCAACCCTCGGATCGCACGTTGGGCTCTAGAATTAGAAAATTATAATTATTTAATCCAACATCGGAGTGGTTTGTCTATGGGTCATGTAGATGCATTAAGTAGGTGTTGTCGAAAAGTGGACAATGATGAATGCCATTATATTGAGGAAACAGCAGACAACAGAATAGTAGCTGCAATTGATTCTAACGACTTGGACGTACAAATCCAAATCTTACAAAATCGTGACGAAACTATAAGGAATTTAGTCATAAAGTTACAAGATGGAAATGACAATAAATTTGAACTATCGGATGGATTATTATTTCGCAAAGGAGATTCAAATCGGTTGCTTTTGTATGTCCCTCAGGAAATGGAAGATAATGTCATACGAATGATACACGAAAAGATTGGTCATCTTGGTGTAGAGAAGTGCTATGATCAAATTCGTTTTAACTATTGGTTTCCGAAAATGAAGGATAAAATAAAGCGATATATTCAAAATTGTTTGAAATGTATTATTTATTCTGCACCGGCTCGATTACATGAACAAAATTTTTATAATATTTCAAAAACCCCGTTACCGTTTGATACAATTCATATAGACCATTTTGGACCATTGCCATCCTTAACTTCAAAACGTAAACACATACTAGTTGTAGTAGATGGTTTCACAAAATTTGTTCGGCTTTACCCGGTTAAAACTACCAGTACGAAGGAAGTTTGTTGTTCTTTGCAAAAATATTTTGATTATTATAGCAGACCAAGACGAATTATTTCTGATCGAGGCACATGTTTTACTTCAAATGAATTTAAAGACTTTGTGAGTAAAAATGATATCGAACATGTGAAAGTTGCCGTTGCATCACCTCAGGCAAACGGTCAAGTAGAGCGCGTAAATAGAATTTTAAAAGCAATGCTTAGTAAAATAACTGAACCCTTACATCACTCTGACTGGTCTTTGAAATTATCTGAAGTTGAATATGCAATCAACAACTCAGTACATAGCACAACGAAAAAAACACCGAGCCAACTGCTATTTGGAATCAATCAACGTGGTGTTATAATTGATGAACTGACGGAATATTTAAATGACAAAAATAATACTGATTTCAATAGAAATTTGAATGAAAACAGATCTAGTGCTTTGGAATGTATAGAACGTTCTCAAGAATATAACCAAAACTATTTTCTGAAGCATAGTATCTCTGCAAAAAGTTATTCGGTAGGAGATTACGTTGTTGTTCGATATAATCATAATGTGGTAGGGAAAAGTAAAAAATTATCTGAAAAATATCGTGGACCGTATGTTATAAGTAAGATATTGGATAGAGATAGATATGTTGTACAAGATATTGAAAACTGTCAATTGACACAGTTGCCCTACAATGCTGTTATTGAGGCAAACAATTTAAGGAAATGGTTAGCGTAAGACAATCACATTAGCAAAAGCCACCTTTCCGTACTATTTTTATGTTTTTTATTGTTTATTTTGATTGAGGTCAATCAATTTATCAGGTTGGCCGAACTGTAATGTATATGTACTGTAAACTATTTATACTTGTTTTAAAAATAACTAGTTTGTTCGAAATTATTTGTAAGGAACATGCCAATCAAATAAAAATATATTTTCAGTTTGAAGTGAGCAATCGAAAAGGAAACTGTTATTTTTATAATTATATAGAATTTGATGCGAAAAATGAGTCGATAAAACTATATAAAATTTGATCAATGTTTCTTTTTTTTTTTGAGAAATTTTTTTATATAATTTTATGCGAAATTTGGACCCCTATTTTTATATAACAACAGCAAATTTATATAATCAGATATAATTATATACAACTATATCAAATTATATAAAACAATATATAATTTTATATAAAATTATATCAAGTTTTATATAAATCTTAAAATTTTGTTTTAATTATATAAAATTATATATAATTTTATGTAACTTTATATAGTTTTATACAGTTTTATACAATTTTATATATTTTTACATAATTACATCTGATTATATAATTTTGCTATTATTATATAAAAATAGGGGTCCAAATCTCGCATAAAATTATATAAAAAATTTATCAAAATATAAAAAACATTGATCAAATTTTATATAGTTTTATCGACTCATTTTTCGCATCAAATTCTATATAATTCTATTTAATCATATATGATGTTTATAAAATTATATACAACTATATAGGAACTTTTTTACTTGGGTGAATAAAAATTATTGGAACAGTTTTTAAATTTTTATTGTTTGAACTTAGAAAAAATCGACTTAGAAATATTTTTAAAAAATTTTCTGAAAAATGTCTATTAATAATTTGATTTTCCAGATCGACCCTAGTAGTACATTTATTATTTACTCAATCTGGACGCTACCAAGCTTAAATTAAAGCTTTATAAATTACCTACATAATATTGTCTTTAATTATACTCGTTTGATAATAATAACGTTGAGTATTATACTAAAGAAGCGTTTCTTATTAGTTATATGTACTACACTGATAGAAATTTGTACATAACAATAATGAAAATCTACATTAATGTTATGAAAAATGGCGTTAAAAAGGAACCTATGTAGGGTTTTATTGAATTAATGAAATAGGTATCATAAAATGTAATTGCAAGAACAAGTTTCATTAAATTAATGAAAATTATTCATACAAAATATAAATTGTATTTATGAAAATTTTTCATTTCTTTAATGAAAAAAGTAGTTAAAAAAGCAGTTAGTTAGTTAATTATGAAATATTTTAGTTAGTTAATTATGAAAAACTTTCATTGAATAAATCCTACTTTTTATTTTTGAAATGAAATACTTTCATTCAATAAATGCTACTTTTATTTTTAAAATGAAATATATTTATGTAATTGTAAAGATCTTTTTATAAAATTAAAAATAATAAAAATGGTTTTCACTTTGTTTTCTCGAACAAAATTCTACTCCAACCTTAAATTCTAATACGTAATTAAAACCACGAACTAATATAAGACAGCACGAATTTAGTAAATATAAAAATAATAATTTAATTTTTTTCCAAATTTCGTAAAGTCTGAAAAAATCACAAAATCACCAAGTAAAAAAAACACTTTCACATATTTTTTATTTTATCTATAGATTTCACTCAGTTTTCTCACACAAAATTTTACTATAACATTTACTTCTAATCAAGCTCTTTGTCTCCCGCTCTTAATATTTTGGAACTTTTTAACAGAAGGTACGAAAACTGTTAGACGAGGAAAATACGATAATGTTAAATTAACATCGTTGGTTTGACAAATAATGCTAACTTTTTATATCGAAAAAGCGCTTAATAAATTTTGAAAAAATGTATTAATTTATAATTATTATGGTAATATTATTTAAGAAATACCTATAAAATCTTGCGAAGCAATTTTATAAAAAACAATTTTATTAACCAAAAATTCGTAACGAAAAAATAACAATAATAAAATATTAAAAAACCAATGACAAATTATTTTTCGAACCAAACTTTTTTTGTAAAGTATTTTTTTACCAAGTTCAAACTCCAGTGGTTCCCACAGTACTCCCCCTCCAGTGAAGGAGTCACGATAATTTTAACTCTGTCTATAGAAACTGTTTTATGAGTACCATTTATGTCGACTGTAATAAGTTTTTGAGATCGATTCAGCACCTGAAAAGGCCCTTCGTAAGGAGGCTGCAGAGATTTACGTATGCAATCCTTTCGCACGAAGACATATTTACAAGTATTGAGATCTTTATGAACAAAAACAGTTTCTCTCGATTTAAATTTTACTGGTTTTGGCTGAAGGTGTTGCATATTAGCTTTGAACTGCTGTATGAAATCGTTTGTTGGCAGTACATCTGGGCTTGATAGAAAAAAATCACCAGGTATTTTGATTGTGGTACCATAGACTAGCTCTGATGGTGTAGCTTCGACATCCGCTCTTAGGGAAGTTCGAAGTCCAAGTAAGACGGTAGGTAGAACATCCATCTATCTATACGTATTGTGACACATAAGCGAAGCTTTTAGGGTTCTATGTAGACGTTCAACCATCCCGTTTGCACAGGGGTGATAGGGAGTAGTTCGAATTCGTTCACAACCAAGTAATTTTGAAAGTTCCCTGAAAAGGTTTGACTCGAATTGTCGACCTTGATCGGTGGTTATTTTTTCAGGAACTCCAAAGCGAGCAATCCATCCATTGTAAAATGTCTTTGCTATAGTTTCTGCTCGAATGTCAGGCATGGGTAGCGCTTCCGGCCATCTTGAAAACCGGTCAATACAAGTTAGTAAATACGACATGCCTTGCGAGGATGGAAGAGGTCCAACTATATCGATGTGAATATGTTCAAAGCGTCCTGATACCAAAGGAAATGCACCTGTACTACTGTGGGTATGGCGGTGGACCTTCGATCGTTGACACTGTATACATTGCTGCGTCCAAACTTTTATTTGTTTTTTCATGTTTGGCCATACAAATCGTTTTTGAATTGATTTAATTGTAGATTTAATACCATTATGTGAAAGATTATGAATGGCGTCAAATACTGGACGACGATATTCTTGAGGTACAAAAGGCCTGGCACTTTCACATGAAACATCGCAGTAAATTGGTTTATTGCTATGTAGGATTGAGAGAGGTTTCAAAATAAGAGATGTTGGCTGTTTTTTATTGAGATAGGATTGTAGATCCAAATCAGTTTCTTGGGAAGCTGCCAGTTTTTCGTAGTCAATGATTGAGGGGCAGGTAATAGTAGAAACTCTGGAAAGAGAATCTGCAACTATGTTGTCCTTACCACTCACGTGGCGTATATCAGTTGTAAATTGCGCCAGAAAGTCAAGTTGACGAACCTGCCGAGGAGTTGCATTTTCTGACGATTTCTTTAAAGCAAACATAAGTGGTTTGTGGTCCGTAAAGATGATAAACTCTCGTCCCTCAAGCATATGGCGATAGTACTTGACAACCGTGTAAGCAGCCAGAAGTTCTCTGTCAAAAGTTGAATACTTTTTTTGAGTATCATTCAGTTTACGTGAGAAAAAACTAAGAGGTTGCCAACCTTCATGAGTATGTTGCTGAATAACACCACCAATTGCCGTATCAGAAGCATCAACCATTACACAAATAGCAGAGTTTTCAGAAGGAAAAGCGAGTAAAGCACAATTAGCTAGCTGTTGTTTGCATTTCTCAAACGCGATATTTGCTTCATTTGTCCATGTAATAGGAGTTTTATCGTTTTTCTTATTACCCTTTTGAAATTCAATTAAAGGAATTTGAACAAAAGCTGCATTTGGGAGAAATCTTCGATAGAAATTAATCATAGCCAAGAATCTTCTTATTTCTTTTACTGTTTGGGGACGTGGAAACTCGAGAATTGACTTAACCTTGTCTGGCAAAGGACAAATGCCATCTTTCGAAACAAGGTGTCCAAGAAATTCAAGTTGTTGTTGCCCAAATTTGCATTTACTGACATTGATAACGATTCCGAAATCATTTAGGCGTTGGAACAACAACCGGAGATGTTCGAAATGTTCCTGCTCAGTTTTGGAAGCAACCAGAATGTCATCGAGGTAGACGAAGCAGAAATCCAAACCTTGTAAAACTTGATGCATAAACCGTTGAAAGGTTTGAGCGGCGTTTCTTAAACCAAAAGTCATATATTCAAACTCGAAAAGTCCAAATGGTGTAATTATGGCGGTTTTCGGTATATCGTCTTTCGCAACAGGTATTTGCACTGATAGAAAATCGCTTCATATCACTAATGAATGGAATTCATTAACGTTGGTTCATTGCAACAATGAAATTTTTCATATGCTGAATGAAATTTCATACATATTGTGCAAGATATTCATTAATTTTGATTCATTAGATTTCGTAGTTTCATTAAAAAATTTCATTAAGTTTTGTTTACAAAATTTTCTGTTTCTTGACAATTGTCGTGTCGCGTCTGTTTAGTCTGTTAGTTTTCGCGCGCAAAAAACAGCTGATCAGAGCGTAATTTTTTCTAAGATTTTTTTACGAAATTTAAAATGAAATATTGTTGATTAATTATAAGTATTTATTAAACTCACGTTGTTTTAAATTATTTCGGGGTTTTACTTATCTATTAAAAGTAAACGTTATAGTAAAATTTTGTGTGAGAAAACTGAGTGAAATCTATAGATAAAATTAAAAATATGTGAAAGTGTTTTTTTAACTTGGTTATTTTGTGATTTTTTCAGATTTTTTTAAAGAAATTTAAAATAAAAACTAAATTATTAATTAACTAATTTTTGTGATGTTTTATATTAGTTCGTGGTTTTAATTATGTATTCCAAGTTAAGGTTGGAGTAAAATTTTGTGCGAGAAAACTAAGTGAAAACATTTTTTTATTATTTTTAATTCTATAAAAAGATCTTTACAATTTCATACATATATTTCATTTTAAAAATAAAAGTAACATTTATTCAATGAAAGTATTTCATTTCAAAAATAAAAAGTAGGATTTATTCAATGAAAGTATTTCATAGGAATTAAATACTTTTTTCATTAAAGTAATGAAACATTTTCATTAAATACAATTTATATTTTGTATGAACAATTTTCATTAATTTAATGAAACTTGTTCTTGCAATTACATTTTATGATACCCATTTCATTAATTCAATGAAACCCTGCATAGGTTCCTTTTTAACGTCATTTTTCATAACATTAATGTAGATTTTCATTATTGTCATGTACACATTTCTATCAGTGTGGTTGTAAGCACGTACTAAATCAATGGTAGAAAAGATCGACTTACCATTTAAACCATGACCAAAATCATGGATATGGGGAATCGGATAGCGATCAGCAACTGTTTGGGTATTAAGTCGACGATAATCGCCGCATGGTCTCCACTCGCCGTTCTTTTTTGGGACCATGTGTAATGGACTCGACCAACAGCTTTTAGAAGGACGACAGAGTCCTTGTTCCATCATAAACTGAAATTCTTTTTTAGCAATTTCCAATTTATCTGGCGGTAAGCGACGAGGTTTAGCGGAAACTGGAGCACCCTTTGTTTCAATTACGTGCTCCACCGAGTGTTTAACTCTCTTAGAGGAGGTTGGTTGAGTAAGTTCGGGAAAATTTGCTCATAAATCGTGATATGGAGATGTATTGAGAAGTGTCTTAACTTCCGAATAACCAACTGGATTCGAAAATTTTCCTAAAACTTCGAGACGGGTTTTACTATCTATTAGTTTTTTACGTTTAAGATCAACCAGGAGATTAAAATGTTTTAAAAAATCAGCACCAATAATGGGGTGACTGACGTCAGCAACCAAAAATTTCCATTTGAATGATCTTCTTAGACCAAATGAGGGAGCTAAAAGAGCATCGCCATATGTATTCATGGTTGAACCATTTGCAGCAAAAAGTTTGAATACTGCTGGTTTTGCTGACTTTTTCTGCGTATGTGATACGGGCAAAACGGAAACATCAGCACCGGTGTCAACTAAAAAATTTTTGTTTAGTGCTTTGTCATAAACAAAGAGGCGATTTGTTACTGGCTCCCGGTCACTTGCGCCGTTTAGTGACCGGGTTGGAAGTTTCCCGAAGTGGAGGGAAAATTGCAAGGTGATCTGCACTTGCGGGCATTAGTACCGAAACGCTTATGATAATAGCAATATCCCGAAGATGGAGATTTAATACGGTTTCTAGGGGAACGTTCCCTTGATTTACGATTACGTTTAAGTTCGGCCACCATAGCCGTAAGCTCAGTGATTTGATTTTGGAGACTTTCCATTTGAGAAACCGAGTGTGCAGATGCAGTAGATGAAGTACTTACTGTGGAAGCTTCAAACATTTTATCAGCCATTTTAGCGAGATTCTCTACAGATTCCGATGAAGCAGTAAGAATAGGTTGCATTTGAGCTGGAAGCCGTTGTATCCAAATTGTTTTCAAAAAACCATCAGTTACGTTCTTGTTAGACAAGTTTCGCATCTCCTGAAGAAATTGGGATGGTTTTTTGTCACCAAGCTCTTCGAATGACAATAATTCTTTAACACGACGCTCTTCCGACATGGAAAAATTATCAACTAATCGTTTTTTAAGCTGTGTGTACGCATCTTGAGGAGGATGTAAATCAATGTCGCTTATTATAGATAAAATTTCTTGATCCATTTCGACGATCACAATAAAAGATTTGTCCAATTCGGATGTGATTCCATTTTTAGTAAATTGTGCTTCGGCAAGCGCAAACCATAAGTCAGCGTTTAACTTCCAAAACTTTGGTAACTTAATATTGCTCGATGGGTTTGGAGTCGGAACATTTTGAGTTGCCGGTGAAGAAGTCGTGGTTAACGTTGACGTGCGTGGCATTTTATAAACGTTCGGGGTCACCAATTATAAAATCTTGTGGAAGCAATTTTATAAAAAACAATTTTATTAACCAAAAATTCGTAACGAAAAAATAACAATAATAAAATATTAAAAAACCAATGACAAATTATTTTTCGAACCAAACTTTTTTTGTAAAGTATTTTTTTACCAAGTTCAAATTCCAGTGGTTCCCACATACCTTTAAAAGTGTTTAAAACAAATTGTCAGCAAATAAAAAGTCATTGGATTTCCCGATAATCCACAAAAAAAACTTTTTTTACAGCTTGATGAAAAAAAAACGCTAGCTTTAGTCTGAAAATCGCCAAACTGCAACACTTTTTTTTGTTTATATCGAACTTAAGGGATTTTTTTTTTGGTTTGATCAAACGTCCAGTTCGATGGCGGACTTAGCAAAGGGAATTTAAGAGAGGGTTTAACAGAAGAAGGGAGACTTCACATATCTTTACACTCAAAATAATTCTACAGTAAAGGGTTTAGTAAGTGATGTTGTACAAAAAAACTACTAATTGGTTACTAATTTTAGTATCTTCAAAGTACTAAAATTAGTAATTTTTACTGGTTTTGAATAATATTAGTAAAAAATTTTAGTATTGGTTACCAATTTATGCACTAGGTCCTTTTGGACTAAAATTTAGTTAAATTTTTAGTATTGAATACCCACGTTTTTTTTTGGGTGTAAGTATTGATAGTCTTTGTTCTAATACATAAGTAAAACCACGAAGTAAAACAAAAAAAAATCACGCTGTGATCAGCTGTTTTTTGCGTGCATAAACTAACAGACTAAACAGACGCGACACGACAGGTGTCAAAAAACAGCAAATTTTGTAAATAAAACTTAATGAAATTTTTTAATGAAACTACGAAATCTAATGAATCAAAATTAATGAAAATCTTGCATTATATGTATGAAATTTCATTCAGCATATGGTTGGAGGGTACAAAAAAAAATTATTGCTGTCCTGGCCGGTACTCAAACCCAAGACCTACCGGCTGTGGTGTTTATTGTCGACGCCTTAGCAACCAGCGCCACCAAAGGAGGAAAATCTCGCCAACTAACACTTATTTTTATAAGGTTTGCTAAATTTTTTTTGTAAATACTAAAAAAGTTAGTTTTCTACAAAATCACACTCTTTCCCCCACAGCTTATATCAAAGCATTGTGACAGAGATACATACAAACTCAGAATGGTAAAGCACAATGCTAAACAAAATGGATTTTAAGTGTTATTTGTTTATATCCTCTAGCTTTAGTGGCTAAAGGCTGAGCTTTACGAACAACTGGTCCGGTGTTCAAATCTCGGATTGTATAAACATATAAAATTTTAAAAATATAAAATTGTAAATAAATAAAATTGAAAAATTAAAATATTTAATAATATTTTTTTTTTGCTTTTGAATAATAAATTTTGTTTTTATAGCCTATGAACTTTTTCATACGTTTCCGGTTTCTATGAATTTGTTTCATAGATTCCACAAGGGGAATGATTGGCTGGCTTCTAATGACTTTTTTTATAGAATCAATACGTTTTCATAGCCGTAATGAACAAAATTCTTTCAGTGTATCTTGTGAATTTTAGCCGAATTGTATCATAAATACAAAAAAAGGAATTATGACGACAACAGCACCATCTATCGGTTCCAAATTTTATCAGAAAACTTATTTTTGTTAAAAAAAAACGTTTTGTGAGTTTTACCCAAATCATACCATAAATACCAAAAATTTAAATATTGCGACAACAGCGGTATTAAATTTAAGAATAACCTGGCACCAGACTAAACTAATGTATTGTCTAAGTTTGGTGTCAATCGGTCCAGCGGTCCTTAAGTTTGAGTAACACGTACCCCTCACAAATGTTTTTATACTTCACTCTAGTGATAGAGTCTGTCTGTTGAAAACACGCTAACTTTTGAAAGACTATACGGAGGCTCCTGAAGTTTGGCATATATGTTGGTCATTTACATGATCATGTTAGTATTGCGCTCCAGCGAAATCGGTGCAGTGGTTCAAAAGTTATGAGCAAAAGACTAAATTTCTGCAAGGGTTCTTCGTAAGTTTATGAGATAAAAAACACGCTAACTTTTGAAAGGCAATCTGAGCATGCTGAAGCTTGGCAAAACCGTAAATTTCAGATTAGTTTCACCTTAAATTCACAGTGTTGAAACCCCGATAAACATGTTTTACAAACATTGGAAAGTCACAAAAATATTTTACAACGTATTTTTGTCACTCAAAAATATTTTTGCACTAAAAAAACAAAAAATATACTCGAAAAAAAATTTTACACTCAAAAAAAATTTTACATTCAAAAAAAAATTTAGTAAATTATTTTTTTTTTTTTTTCAAAAATTTTTTCAAAAATTTTTTTTTTACACAAAATAAAGTATTTCTAATCAAAAATTTTATTTTTTTCACGTTAGAAAATCTACTATCACTTAAAAAGTGTCGAATTTAACTTTTCTACTTGTTATATATTAAGATAAAAAAAAAATAATGGAAACTGCCTAACGGTTAAAGATAGAGGTTAGGTTTAGATTGAGAAAATTTTGGGGTTGAAAAATATTGGGGGTTGGGGTTGAAAAATATTGAGACAGTTAGAGTGTTGGGAGCAAAATTCATAAAAAAAATATTTTATATGGGAGTTTCCTTAGGGAGAGGAGATACCGAATAGGTATGTTCGAAAAAAAAAATTGCAGGTGTAAACCCTCTATAGGAGTCGTTGTGAGACAATTTTGGAGATCTAGGAATCTTAGAATTTTTCAATAGAAAAAACTTTTCAGAATTTTAAAAATTTAAAAATATAAAAAATGACTTGGAGTTCGAAAAAAATATATCGTGTATTTTATTTCGATTAAAATTTTAATTGATATTAAATTCAATTTCAACTTAATACTTTAATTAATTCAATTAATATTTTAACTGAATAAGACAGATATAAATGGTATGAATGGTATGAAAATCTGTAACGGTTATGCCTTTGAGGTTTTTTTAAGATCAAAGTTACACACGCAAAAAAACCTTGACAAATTACTATAAAAAGTCTCGTAATCCCACTTTACCAATATTTAACAGTTTTCCTTGTTTTTTAACAAAAAATTTTCAATCAAAATTACATTTTTTTTTAATTTTACAATTTTTTTTTGTAATTTTACAAATTTCCAAGGTTTTTTTACAAAAAAATCTAGTAAATTCACAAGAATTCCTTGTAAGTTTTATTGCGCCAAAAAAGTTGTAAATTTACAATTTTATTGGTAAAAAGCTGGTAAAATTACAAAAAGGCTCGTAATTTTTACTAGAAATTCTCGTAAAATAGGAGGTAGCAAAAAATCTAGTTAAGTTACGAAACCTACTTATAAGTTTTATAGCGTCAAAAAAATTGTAAATTTACAATTTTATTGGTAAAAAGTTTGTAAAATAACAAAATTATTCGTAAAAAGCTTGTAAAATTACAAGAAATTCTTGTCAAATAGGTGGTAGCAAAAAAAAGTTACAAACTTTTCTTGTAATTTTACAAGGGTGTAGGGAAGGAAATTCGATTAACAACCCATTTATTTTTTATGAATTTGGACATAAATATTTAATTTATTTATTTTCTTCTTTTCATAAATTAAATTGTTGATCTTAAATATCAAAAAAAAATATTTTAAACAACTCTTTGGTTTATTATTTTAACTCGACAATGAAAAAATAATATTACAAAAATAAAAACTTAAGTTTTCATCCCAGCATCTGCTTCCGTTTAAAAAAAAAACACTTTTTTTGTAAATAAAAGAAGAAAACATGTTGTTGCTTACTTATATTTACTTTTGTTGTTCTGAAATCACAAATGTGTAACTACTTTTGAAAACAACAAAAAACAAATTCTACTTAGAAAATACAAGAACATAAAACTACAAAATAATAACATCATGTCAAAGTTCAAGGAGATTTTTAAATAAAATTGAAAACTAACAAACAATAAGAATGTAATGGTGTCTTGGGTAAGAATTTTTATTTATTAATATTTATTTTACAGTAAAATTCTTTGGAAAAACTTTTTTTTTTTAATGGTCGCAGAAGTGGTTTCGTAGTGCGATTTAGAGGGGGGGGGGGGGGGTATTGAGAAATAATTTTTGGGTGCAGGGCCAGCACAATTTTTTTGTTAGTTAAATTACACCTATGTGTAATAGTACATGTAAAATGTGATATAATTTTACATATTTTATGTAAATCAAGTCTAAAAGTTTACCCCCGAGTAAAAAAAGTTATATGACGCAATATATAATTATGTATGAACAGATATGTTTTTATGTAAATCCATATTAATTTTGATCCGAAAATTGGCGGATCGAATATTATACGATTATATCAAATTCTATTATTTTTGATAAAATAATATCAATTTTGAATAAGTTTGATCCCAAAAATGGGTCTATCTAATTGTATTAAATCATATCTTATCTGATAAAATTAGATAAATTTTTATATAGGGCCATTCCAGAAAATTTAGCTCAAATTTTAGTCATTTTTGGAAATGGTGTCTCAGATTAATTTGAATCTTGACACATAGATAGCCCTCATAAATATGATATATGTACCATATGTCGTTTTTTTACATTTGGTGTATTTAACGAATTATGGCGGGTCAAAGATTGACTTTTTAAGCAAAAGTAAGAAAAATACATCACGTTAAAGAGCTGTAACTTCTTAACCAATGACCCGATTTTCACAAATTTAGGCTCATATGAAAGCTGGGGTTCTTCTTTTTACTTTATATTTTTAAAATAACGCAGTTTTTTTACAGAAATGATGCAAAAATGCAAAAACATTTTTTCTTTTCGAATATTTAAAAAAACACATCTTCGATTTTTTTTAAAGAAATTCTGGTGAAAAATAACAATGTTTTGTATAACATATTCAAAATTCAGAGTGGGATCTCCATGGGATCAAAAAATATTCTGTTTTAAGTACGAGGTTCTCATATTTTTCCCTTAGAAAATTTAAATTTCTAATGTTTTGAATGTTTTCAAAATTTTAATAGTATAATTTTCTTTGAAAATTTAAATTTTTATGTTGAAGAAACATAAAGTTTTAATTTTCTAAGGTAAAATTTAAGAATTTCGTACTAAAACCAGAATATTTTTTGATCCCATTGGGATCCCACTCTGAATTTTGGATATGTTGTACAAAACAGTATTGTTTATCACCAAACTTTTTTTTAAAAAAATCGAAGATGTGTTTTTTTAAATATTCGCAAAAAAAAAATGTTTTTGAATTTTTGCAACACTTCTGAAAAAAAACCGTATGCTTTTGAAAATATTTCCCAAAAGAAGAAGAATTAAGCTTTCATATGAGCCATTACTTGTGATAATCGGATTACTAGTTAAAAAGTTAGAGCACGTAAAAGTCATGTATTTTTCTGACTTTTGCTAAAAAAGTCGAACTTTGACCCGCGATAGTTTGAAAAATACAGCAAATTTTGAAAATCCAAAAATGCAACATATCTCATATAAACGTGGATATCTATGAGCCAAATTCTCAGTGGCGCCCAAAGGCAAGTTTCCGAACAGTGGGGCGAACATTTTTGGAATTACCCTATAGTAAGATGAAATTTGGTAAAATTTTTTGGAATTTTAAACGTGAAATTAGAAATAATTTTATCAGATTGGATACATTATCAATTAGAAAAGTTTTTATTGCATTCTTCGGAATTTTTTCGGGATTTAGCAAATTAAAAATTTTTCATTTTTTTTTTTTTAATCATTTTTAAGGGATTTAAAAATTCCAATAAAATGTTTGTGTCTTAGAAAATTTAAAAACATTTTTTCGGAACTTAAAAATTTCTCAAAAGAATAAAATTTCTCCTAAAAACATTTTTAATGATATTTTTACTCCAAAAAAAAATTGCCAAAAAAAAATTTTGTGTCAGGGACTTTGAAAAATTTTCATAAAATTTTTCAGGACTTGAAAATTTTTTAATTTTTTTTTAATTGTCCGGGACTTGTCATATCTAATTTCATATAGATCGGTATATAAATAGATATGAAAAAGTATGTTATCATACTAAAAAGTAAGGAAAAATACAATGCTATATATGATGCATTCCACACCAAATGTCCCGCTACAGAAAAACATGTGTCCCGTAAATTTCTGAATAGGTTGTTTGGATAGCCCTATATGGAACTAAGAAAATTGAGTTTTTGGTTTTTCAAATTTTCAAAAACTGGGATTAGGAGGCGTGGTCAAATATTGGAAAAATGGTCAAATTTGTGGCGAGTTGCCTTGGTTAAATATTTATCACATTAAAACGGAATGCACCACAATCTCAAAAATTTACATTCGTATATAGTTTTGTATGGGCTATCGATTAAAATTTTTTTTTTTTTTTTTAAATTTTTAGAACCTGTTCTGAAATTTTCCATTTTTAAAAATGTCATATTATTAAAAAACATGCCACTTTTTTTTCTTTTTTAATTTTTTTTTTTAAAGTTTAGATGTTTGTCCATCCAAACAAAAAAATTCAGAAACGCGTTCTTCGTTTTTTTCGAAAAAATCGCATTTGAACTTTAAATTTCATAACAATTTTGTAATTTGCTTGTATTTCTTTGATTTAACATTGCGAATGAGTAATATTTATGCAATTAATAATGGCATGTTTTTTAATAAATTGACATTTTTAAAAAATGGAAAATTTCAGAACGGGTTCTGAAAATTTTCGAAAAAAAAAAATTTAATCGATAGCCCATACGAAACTATATAAGAATGTACATTTTTGAGATTGTGGTGCATTCCGTTTTAATGTGATAAATATTTAATCAAGGCAACTCGCCACAAATTTGACCATTTTTCCAATATTTGACCACGCCTTCTAAGCCCAGTTTTTGAAAATTAGAAAAACCAAAAACGCAATTTTCTTAGTTCCATATAGGGCTATACAAACGATCTATTCAGAAATTTACGGGACACATGTTTTTCTGTAGCGGGACATTTGGTGTGGAATGCCTCATATATGACATATATGATCAGACATTTTAAGATATGTTCATTAGGCTGGGTCGTATTCCAACAAAGTGCTCAGATCAACTATTAATAGTGAAAAAAAGTTGGTACAAGTAAATACAAGCAATTTAAAACCAAAATGAACAATATCGGTCCATGGCTTCCGTTCTCGCATCGCGGGTCAAAATTGCGGTTTTTGAAAAAATGGACATAATTTAAAAAAAAAATTAAATATTTAAAAAAAAAATTATTAAAAAAAAAAAAAATTTTTTTTTGTATCGCATTAATTCAAAGATATTTAGAAAAATTTAGTTTGTTTTTTTTCGGATATCGATAACCCACCCAAACGTGAGGTAAAAAAAAACTCACATTTTTAACATGGAGCTCAAAACTACTTTTTCAGTGAAACAAAATTTTTAAATATATTAGTTTATCCACTTGATATCATTGAATACATCTCAGGGATTGTAGAAAAAAATTCTTAGTTAAATACCTTCGTCCAGTTGGTGTGTGGAGCGATTTGAATTTAGCGGATTTCCAGAACATGTATGTTTATCGACATTTTTGACTAATTTGTAGTTGTTAGCAACATTTTACTTAAATTAACCAACTTTTTTTGTTCAAATGGTTGTTTTGGACCATAGTAACTCTGCTTTGAAATAATAGGCTTTTTGGACAACGTTAACCCTTGCCGGCACGGGGTTAAAAAATTCCTCTCATGAAAATTTTGAAAATTCCTCACTCTAAAATCGTGTATGTGTTTAAATAATGAACAATTACAAATTTATACAAAGTTTCCTTGAAGGACATCTTTAACCCATGTTGAACGAACGCCCAATATTTTTAAATATTTAATTTTTTTTTTTTAAATTATGTCCATTTTTTCAAAAACCGCAATTTTGACCCGCGATGCGAGAACGGAAGCCATGGACCGATTTTGTTCATTTTGGTTTTAAATTGCTTGTATTTACTTGTACCAACTTTTTTTCACTATTAATAGTTGATCTGAGCACTTTGTTGGAATACGACCCAGCCTAATGTTCATATATGTAAAATTGTCAGATAGACTCAATTTACGGATCAAAACATATCTGAAACAGATGAGAATATATGTATATGGAGTAGATCTAATTACATCCATTTAGATATGATCCATATATGTTTTTATCAAAGGAGATATGTTTTGATATAATTATTTTTTTACACGGGTAATTCGAGTTTTTGCTACCTCCTATTTTACGAGAATTCCTAGCTAAAATTACGAGTTTTTGTTTTTGTAATTTTAACTTACAACAAATTCTCGTAAATTTACTTGATTTTTTTTTTTGTAAAATTATCTTAAAAATTTGTAAAATTACAAAAAAAAAACTTAAATTTCTATCAAAATTTTTTTGTTAAAACACAAGAAAAACTGTCACATATTAGTAATTTGACAAGGTTTTTGTTTGTGTGTAACAAACTTTATAAAATGCGTAATTTGAGAAGACTCGAAACATATTATCACAAAATTTGGTAAATCGTTTCCGGGGGCTTAATTAAGGTTTTGACCTAAGATGTTACAAACGGCATGACAAACATCTATATGCCCTCTATCAATAAGTGAAGTGTATAAAGACTCTTGTAGTGGTAAAAGCTCTTTTACCCTTTAAAAGCATAATTGTTGCAAGTACTTTTAAGCTTCAAAATTTATTTATGCGAATCACGAAAGTGTTGTTTTTCAAACAATTTCAAGCGAAAACAAAATTTTTAAAATAAAAAGTTATTTTTCACTCCCCCAACAATAAGAAAGAAAAAAAAATACATCCCACCATTATTGTTATTTTATTGTTTTGTATTGTAACAAATTTTAAGAGGACATTAATTGTGTGGCATGCAAATGTCTTTGTCGTCATTGTCTCAACAAAAATATCAACTGAAAATAATAAAAAAAAAACTAACTTGCAACTCTTATGTATACTAAATACAAGAGTTGCACAAAACTTATTTTAACAATATTTAAACTCATAAAAATCACGGCTTCAACAAAAAGAAAACTTTTATGGGTACCCAAAACTCGGTGTTCTAACACATTTTCAAAAAAAAATAAAAAAAACAAGAAAGAAAATTATAGTGGATCTAGATCGACCATATAATGCCCAGCGTAAAAATCGATCTGATCTTATATGATCTGCTTTGATCTGGTTATATATGTTTGCATCTGATTGTATATAATTGTATCTGATCAGATATAATTAGATGTTAATTTTTTTCTTGATTTTTGGTCATTCCAGATATAATTGTATGTAATCAGATACGATCATATATGAATATATATAAACAGATCAAATAAGATCTAATCCATTTTTACACGGGCCCCTATACTTTTTTTCTTATTTTTTGTAAATTTGTTTTATTTAATCAGCTTCTACCGGTCTAATGGTGCGTCCGAGAGGGGTCATTAGTGAGACCGACCCCCATTTATTTTTACCCTACAAATTTTTTTTAAAACATACCTACGCCCTATCTCCACTCCTTAACTAGGCTTCCATTCAAAATTAAATTTTTATAAAATTTGCTCCAACTGTTATTTGTATGGCAGCCTACTTAGGGAGTGGAGATAGGGCGTAGGTATGTTTTAAAAAAAATGTTGTTGGGTAAAAATAAATGGGGATCATTTTTTCTAATGACCCCTCTCGGACGCACCATTGGACCGGTAGAAGCTGATTAAATAAAACAAAAAATAAAAAAAATTGTGTGGGGACCGCCTTAACAATTAAAGATAGAGGGTAGGTGTGTTCAGAGAAAATGTTTGGACTAAAAAAATATTGTGGGTCGGTCATACATTTTGTTGCTCTAAGGGCACTATTAGGGCAGTTATAGGGGTTGGAGCAAATTTTAAAAAATGTCGTTTTGTGTGGGAGCCCCCTTAGAAATTGGAGGTTATTATATTGTTCCAAAGAAATGTTAAGACGTAAAAATTAATGGGGGTCGGTCTTATAAATGACCCCTCTATGACGCACCATTGGAGCAGTAAAAATGATTTTAAGATTAGAAAATTACAATAAAATTTTTTCAAAAAATTTTAAAAAATAGTAATAATCGTTATCCCACGATCCTCCTGGGCAAAAAATTTGTAGAATCGATAGAAGTTATACACAAAAAAAATTAAAAAAAAATCGAAGTGTACAAACATTTTCAAAAATGAGATTTAAATTTTAAAACTTAAAAATCGCATACTAGAGCGCTTTTAAGAATTTTTTCGGATTTTTTTTTAAAAAGTACGTAAAAAAACAAAATATTAAAAACAGAAAAAATTAAATTTGGACCATTATTGAAGAAGTTATGAGTAAAAGAAGTTTGAGTAAAGGAACAAACTACCAATTTTTAAAAATTTAATATCTTTTGAACGGGTCATCAAAAAAATCTGAAAATTTACCAGGAAGCAGTTTTCGAAGAGTACTAAAAACTGTTAACAAATTGGGAAAATCTATAAAAAAAATTTCAAAGTGTCCGATTTGACATGGAATGCCCCATATATGTATATAAACAGATCAAATAAGATCTAATCTATTTTTACACGGGCACCTACCCCATTGTTTTCTGGAAAATTTTCCCATGCCCAAGAATGAACCGATTGGAAAAATTTTTGTACAATCTGCCCAATCTCAAATTTAAAAAAGGGTTGCCAACTTATGATAAAATTAGGGCTTTTAAGAAAATCCGTATAAAAGCTGAACTAGCAGGAATTTCGCGAAACGCAAAAATACGGGTCAGCTTAATTTTATATGATTTTGGGGGTCGTACGTATACATCTCCATATAAACTACCCCCACGTTTATACATTTTTGACAATAATGAACTTAAGGAATCCAAATTTGGACTCGACCGGCACTGCATTTGATATGCCTTCAAAAAACCTTTCGATCTGTATTAAATGTTCAAAAAGTTTCTTTTTAAGAAATGGGAAAAATCCTCAAAAACGAAGAAAATACCGTTTTCCCCCTCCCCTTTGACCCGCTAAATGTGAGATTGGGCAGCTAAAAAACTCAGGTTACTCTTATTTTGATCCCCTCTTTCATATGTGCAAATATCAGGACAATCGGTAGGTGCCTCGTGAAAGACCTTCCTTGTAAGTTATTTTTCCTATGGAAAAGGTTTTAGATTCTGAGAGTCTGAGTCTCAGGTTCTGCACATTATTTCTATAGAAAAATTCATAAAATTCTAATTTTTCCTTTAAACAAATTTTCAGATCCCAAAACAAATATTTTTATAGAGAAATTCTCAAATTTTTTCTTTAGAATTTTTTTATTTGTCCTATAAAAAAATTCCCAAATATTCCCTATAGAAAAATGTATACCGATTCCGAGACTTTATTCCCATAAAAAAAATCTAAGACTAGAAATATTTTTACTATAGAAAAAATTTTTAAAATCGTGAACATTTTTCCCATTTCCTATTCTCCTTCCTTGTCAGATTTTCGCTATAGAAAAATTCTAAGATTTTTTCTAAGAGAAATTCTCAAATATTTCCCAAGAGAAATTCTCAGATTTTTCCTATAGAAAAACCGTAAGATTTGTACTACACTCAAAAAAAACTATGTCAAATTACTAAAAAAAAGTCTCGTAATCCCATTTTACCAATATTTGACAGTTTTCCTCGTTTTTTAACAAATAATTTTCAATCGAAATTTAAATTTTTTTTTTGTAATTTTACAGTTTTTCTTGTAATTTTACAAATTTCCAAAGTTTTTTACAAAAAAAAATCTAGTAAATTTACGAGAACCCCTTTTAAGTTTTATTTCGCCAAAAAAGTTGTAAATTTACAATTTTATTGGTAAAAATCTTGTAAAATTACAAAAAAGCTCGTAATTTTATTAGAAATTCTCGTAAAATAGAAGGTAGCAAAAAATCTTATAAAATCACGAAACCTCCTCGTAAGTTTTTTCGCGTCAAAAGAAAATTGTAAATTTACAATTTTATTTGTAAGAAGCTTGTAAAATTTCAAAATTATTGGTACAAAGCTTGTAAAATAACAATTAATTCTTGTCAAATAGGAGGTAGCAAAAAAAAAAGTTATAAACTTTTCTTGTAATTTTACAAGATTTTTTTTTTAGTGTATTGAAAAATTGTCAAATTTTTCCTATAGAAAAATTCTTAAATTTTTTCTTATAGAAAAATTCTTAAATTTTTTCCTATAGAAAAATTCTTAAATTTCTTCCTTTAAAAAAGTTATCAGATTTTTTCCCATTAAAAAATTCTTAGATTTTTCTGACTCTCAGATTTTCCCTATTGAAAAATTCTAAGATTCTTTATTCTTTACAGAAAAATTCTCTAATTTTCCTATAAAAAATTCTAAAATTTTTCTTATAAAAAAGTCTCAAATTATTCCCATAGAAAAATTCTCCAACTTTTCTAATTAAAAAAATTCTCAGATTTTTCCAATAGAAAAATTCTAAAATGTTTCTATAGAAAAATTCTAACATTCTCTTTTCCTATAGAAACATTTTATTTGAATATTTAAAGGCTGTTTTCATAAAGAAAATATCTAAACATGGGCCGATTCTTTCCAATTTCAATATTGGAAGCCCTTGAGTCAAGAGCATCCTTAATTTTAGTTTTTAGAAACCATAATGTGACTTGTATGGTGCGTGAACTGTTTTGGAGAGACGGATGTAAAAGACTGAAGGACGGACATTGCTAAATCGGTTGAAAAAGTAATTCTGATTTGATCGGTAAACCCAAAAAAAGAACTTGTAAAATGACAAGAAAATTTTTTATTTTAATTTTTTGCTACCTCTTATTTAACAAGAATTAATTGTAATTTTACAAGCTTTTTATCAAAAATTTTGTATTTTTACAAGCTTTTTACAAATAAAATTGTAAACTTACAATTTTTTTGACGCAATAAAACTTATAAGGAGGTTTTGTGACTTTACTAGATTTTTTGCTACCTCCTATTTGACGAGAATTCCTAGAAAAAATTACAAGCTTTTTCGTAATTTATAAAGCTTTTTCGTAATTTTACAAGCTTTTTACCAATAAAATTGTAAATTGACAAATTTTTTGGCGCAATAGAACTTCCAAGGAATTCTGGCAAATTTACTAAATTTTTTTAGTAAAAAAACCTTTGAAATTTGTAAAACTACAAGAAAAACTGTAAAATTACAAAACAAAATGTAAATTTCGATTGAAAATTATTTGTTAAAAAAACAAGGAAAACTGTCAAATATTGGTAAAATGGGATTACGAAACTTTTTCTAGTAATTTGACAAAGTTTTTTTTTGTGTATGCCCAAAGATAGGTCTAGCTAGGACCAATACTTCGGGTAGTTACAAATATAAGCACAAAGTCATTACACCCTGTACCACAGAGTGGTGTAGGGTATAAAAACACAAAATGGAATGAGTTGTTGAATTTTAAAAAGGTAACAATAGAATGAAGTTGGAGTCAAGTGTTTTCGTTTTTTTCTATTTACTATAAATGTTTTTTAGTTATTGTCATGTTTTTTGCTTTCCATGAACAACTTTATTACTTGTAGTGAACATTTATATAGTTTTGTGGCTGAGTTGTTGGTGGCATAGATGATGGTGTTTTTTTTTAACGGTGGCAGTGAACAAAATTTAAACGAACACCTCCAAGCACTCGTTATTGAGTACATTTTATTGTTGTGTCAAAATTTTATATATGGTGTATATTTGAGTACCCTACACTTTATAATAGAGTATACCAGTTTGTTGTATTGTTTGTACACTCAAAAAAACCTTGTAAAATTACAAGAAAAACTTTGTAACTTTTTCTTTGCTACCTCCTATTTGACAAAAATTCCTAGTAATTTTACAAGCTTTTTACCAATAATTTTGTAATTTTACAAGGTTTTTACGAATAAAATTGTAAAATTACAAATTTTTTGATACGATGAAATTTACAAGGAGGTTTCGTAACTTTACTAGATTTTTTGCTACCTACTATTTTACAAAAACTCCTAGTAATTTTACAAGTTTTTTTTTGTAAAATTATCTTGGAAATTTGTAAAATAACAATAAAAATTCTAAAATTACAAAAAAAAAATAAATGTAAATTTCGATCCAAATTTGTTTGTTTAAAAACAAGGAAAATTGTTAAATATTGATAAAATGACATTACGAGACTTTTCCTAGTAATTTGACAATTTTTTTTTTAACAACTTAATGTATAGCTTCAGTAGCGGAAAGCCAGGCTTCACGGCCTCTTAACGGGATTTTGATGATTTATTTTATTAATTTGTAATTTATTTAATTCTCTAGTACTAATCCTGGCCATTTTTTTTAATTTTTAATTTTGACCTAGTTATTTTTTTAATGAAATAAGAAAAATAATTTTAACAAAAATCTATATTTTTTAAAAAATGGCCACGATAAGTGCTAGAGAACTTTATAATCTACAAACAAAAAAAAAATCATCGAAATCGGTTTTGTAGTTGTTGCTGTACAACTTCAGCCAATTTTGCCCTTTAATTCATTTTCAATTCTTTTTGTGCAAGGAGCGAAATTTTTTTCAAAAAAATACCGGAATTCTTTTTAGCTTCCCTAAATCCCTAAAAATGATGTTGATACTCGCAGATCAAATTGTAGGGTATTTAAATACTGAAACTTTTTTTGTGGAGGGTGTTTTAAAATTCGATTTGGACAAATATAAAACTTTGACTGTGGTACAGGATATATTGAGTTTGTGCTGATGTTTGTAACTACCCGAAATATTGGTCCTAGACCTACCTTCAAGTATACCGATCGACTCAGAATTACTTTTAGAGTCGATTTAGCGATGTCCGTCCGTCTGTCCATCCGTCTGTCCATCTGTCCATCTATCGGTTTAAGCACGATACAGGTCGCAATTTTCAATCAATTGACTTGAAATTTTAAACTTAACGAAGGACGAATTTTTGGAAAATATCGGTTCATGTTAAGACCTAGCCCCCATACAAACGGCCCCTTTGGATTAGGCTTAAATGATTCTAATAACCGTATTATAATAGACATCGCTTTGAAATTTAACAGGTAATTAAATTTGTTAAATTTTATTTTTGTATGCACGAATCATCATTCGAAATTTCAAAGGAATCGGATCAGTTCTTCTGGTAGTCCCCATACAAACCACCCTACCGATATTCACATAATTCCCTCAAAACTCATAAAAATGGAAATATTTAATAAAAATTTTATTTTTAGGTGTTAAACGTGTACTTTAGTAACCTAATCAAATCGAAATATAATTGGAACATTTTTGGACTTAGTCCCCCATATAAAAATTTCGACCGATATTCAGTTAAATCGGTCTATTGGCAAAAAAATAAACTTATTCCACTAAAATTTGATCTGTGTGTGTTTTCTACACTAAATAAAGATCTAACAAAAGATAGATCCAATGGGTCCATGTTTGGACTTGGGACCCATTTTCCGGAAAACACTGGTGTAGGGTATGATATGGTCAGTCTTGACCGACTATAAATTTCTTACTTGTTTTTTTAAGTTTTGCAACAACAAAAATTATTTAAAACTTTTTGGCAGTTTTATATAAATTTAAGTGAGTTGTTTTGAGTTGTTATGTACCAAAAGAAGAATGGTTTATAAAATTGCATACATTTTTATTTCAACACCCGTTTTGCAGGATCGTCATGAAAATATGAATACAAAGGGCATTAATCGGGACAAAATAGAAAATCACATTTATTTTGAAACATTTGTAGATATTACTTATACCTATATGACGCTGTCTTTTCTAAAATCTTTTCCTTCTCTTTTTGTAGGGGTTTTCTACAAAAATTATAAAATTACTTTAAACAAATTTGAAATTTTCTAATTTTTATTTATAAACTCCTACAAAAATTCTGATTAATTTTTATTAAAAAATAAAAATTGTTTTATTTGACCTTTAAATAATTATATTTTGAGTATGTTTATTCTAGCTCGAGGTCATTATTTCCTTTACTAATTAAAACTATGATATTCTCATAGAATAATTTTCAAAAAAATTATTTTTCTGTTTTAAATATATTTATGTTGGTGTTTTAATATTTGTTTGTTGGTTAGTTAATGATCGTAATCTTACTACGATGGTACAATTTTCGTTTTCTAAGGAGTAGAGTCAAATATGTATTAATGTTTTAGTTTGGCCATTAACTATTGTCATTAAAAACCCTTTGCTACTTGTAGTATAGGGATGTTATTTTTGCTAAGTAATCTTGACAATGGGATCTGACAAACTCATAAGCATATGTCGATTAAATGACCTCGAGCTAGAAAAACCCTACTCCAAATACTCCTACAAAACGACAAGAAAAAGATTCCAAAAACAGACAACATCATATGGGTATTAAAAAGTTATTAATGCTTGATATTTTTAGAAGTTATATTATAACCATAGAAAAGATTAGAAGGTACGCAGTGTTGTATTTAATGTATTTTCCAATATGGTGGCAAAATGCTTGTTCTTCCTCATCTCACACGTATTTAATATCAAATTATATTTTTTGTTTATAAAAAATGGAATTTGTCGTTCATTTAGTTAAATTTATTATTTATTTTGCTTTATTCAACGTTTTTTTAAAGATAATACGCACTATTGATAGTTTAAATTTTTTTTTTCTCTTTTGTTTTTTGCTTTTTTGTTGTTCTCCTTTATGTTGCATTGTTTTTATTAAACGTCAAAAGTTACATAATGTGCTGTCACTAATACTTATTCAAGCGAAATACGACTCTGTTACACTTCTATTTTTTTCTATGATTATAACTAAGCTCCTCCATCCGCCTCTGTCTGTTTAATGCATTAATTTCCAAAAACGCCCTTTATATTTTAATAAATTAGAGTTGTGTTTTACAATAAAAGTTTTTCTCATTTATTTTTTTTTTTTTTTTTGTAAATGGAATTTACATTATGTTGCATATTCACCCACATCCGATGCATTTCCTTTTCCTTATTCATTCAAAAACACTTTTAGTGTTTTCCTTACTGTTACCCTTCGTCGCACATTATTTTGAAACAATTATTTTGACAATGTTTTTAGCAGAGTTAAGTTTATGTGTTTGTGTGTATATGTGTGAGTGTCTGTGTGAAAAAAACTACACTGATGTAGGGTATTCTATCGTTTGTTTTTAATAAGTTTTACTGAAACTTCATACAGAGAAATCCATTTTTTAATATATTAATAAAAATATTCAGCCGTATGATTGATATTGAATTTTATATGATTTTAATATTTATCATACGCACAGAAGTCTTTTCGCAGATTTTTCTACCGAAAAATCAGGTAAAAAACAACTAAAAAAATAATTTTGTGGAGATTTCAGTAGTTCATTTTGCTAATTTTATAGAAAATGTTTGTTACCATTTTTTTTAATTTTTTTTTATTTAACTTATTTTTGTTTTTATACGACTTTTTAACACTCTAGTGAGGGTATATACCAGAGAACAAAACTGTTACGAGATTTATTGAAAAAAGTCAAATTAAACTGTTCAAAAATATTTTTTCAAATAAAAATTAAAAATAACAGTTTGAAACGATTTATATAAATAGGTCTGTTTGTTTACTTAAATTTCTTACTGTTTTTACTACAACTGGAAGTTTTTGTTTACTTTTTGTTCTGAAAATTTCCAGCTGTAGTAAAAGTAGTAAGGTAAACGAACAGGCATAATATCTATGGGGGTTTTCGTGTCAACTGACACAACTTTTGAAACCGATGTCTTCCGATCGGGATGAAATTTGCACCAAGGTTAGTCCTATTGGATAGTAGTTCAGACACAATTTTTCAGCGAGATCGGTCAAGGACTCTCTGAGTTAGAGGGGGTCGAAATTTGACATTTTGTCCAAAGAGGTGTTTATTCTGATCCATGTAACTTCTTACCTATTGTTTTTAGCAAAATGTGTCCCAAAGAGTTTAGATAGCTATTTCTTCAGTCTTTCGAAAAAAAATTATAAAAAAAATAAAAAAAAAATTTTTGATTTTTTTTCTTAAAAATCTAAAACTTTTTTGACTTTTTCCTCAAATTGGGCCCTTTTTTTTTTTTTTTTTTTTGATTCAAAAGAAAGCTTAGGTCTTTTCCTTTAAGAGCTATGGGGTCGCTTAGTGGGATGCGAGTGGGATATCTATGAAAAAATTATTTTTTTAACTTTGGAACACAAAAAACGGTTCTTCAATTTGCACTATTAGGCGTGGGTTTTCGATTTCGATCCGCGTTTCGATTTCGATCCGCGATACCCTCTAATTTTTATAGGTTCGAAAAAGAAAGCACGAGCCAAAAAATAAGGGCGGTGGGGTGGGGCCATATGGCCCCACATCGGGGTCAAAGTTGGGCGTAAAGAGGTAAAATCCTCAAAAAGCCCCAAAACTGCCCTAGAAACGCCCCTGGAGGGGTGCAATGTGAGACGAACCTCCAATAATTTTCTGCCCCCAACATTTTTCTTGAACATACCTTACCCATATTTCCACTTCCTATGGGGGCTCCCATACAAAACATTTTTAAAAAATTTGATCCTACCATTCTAACTTACCCTAAAGTGCCCCAAGTGGAGCCAAATGTATGACCAACCCCCATTATTTTATTAATTCCAACATTTTTTGCGAACACACCTACAATGTATCTTTAACCCTTAAGGTGGTCCCCATACATTTCTTTTATTTTTTATAAATTTGTTTTATTAAACCAGCTCCTACCGCCCCTACCGTGCCTCCTAGAGAGGCAAAATTTATGACCAACCCCCATTACTTTTTAGTTACCAATATTTTGTCCGAACATAATAACATCCTATCTCCACTCCTTAAGGGGCTCCCATACGTTATAAAAACATGTATTTTTAAAAACTAATAAAAAAATAAAAAAAAATGTGTGGGGACCCCCTTAAGAGTTGAAAATAAAGGGTAGGTATATTCTGAGAAAATGTTGGAGATGAAAAAATATTGGGGGTCGGTCATATATTTTACTTCTCTAGGGGCACCCTATGGACAGTTAGAGCGGTAGGAGCAAATTATATAAAAATGTCATTTTGTATGGGAGCCCCCTTAGGAAGTGGAAATAGAGGTTAGGTATATTCAAGAAAAATGTTGGGGGCAGAAAATTAATAGAGGTCGGTCTCACATTGCACCCCTCCGTGGGCAGTTCTAGGGCAGTTGTGGGGCTTTTTGAGGGTTGTAACCTCTTTACGCCCAATTTTGACCCCGATGAGGAGCCATGTGGCCCAACCCCACCGCCCTCATTTTTTGGCTCGTGCTTTCTTTTTCGAACCTATAAAAATTAGAGGGTATCGCGGATCGAAATCGAAAACTGGTTAGCTATCCCACGCCTAATAGTGCAAATTGAAGAACCGTTTTTTGTGTTCCAAAGTTAAAAAAATAATTTTTTCATAGATATCCCACTCGCATCCTACTAAGCGACCCCATAGCTCTTAAAGGAAAAGACCTAAGCTTTCTTTTGAATCAAAAAAAAAAAAAAAAAAAAAGGGCCCAATTTGAGGAAAAAGTCAAAAAAGTTTTAGATTTTTAAGAAAAAAAATCAAAATTTTTTTTTTTATTTTTTTTATAATTTTTTTTCGAAAGACTGAAG
This sequence comes from Pegoplata infirma, assembly GCA_963921195.1. Classification (NCBI taxonomy): domain Eukaryota; kingdom Metazoa; phylum Arthropoda; class Insecta; order Diptera; family Anthomyiidae; genus Pegoplata; species Pegoplata infirma. The sequence goes on along the minus strand of OY992537.1, from coordinate 98,963,145 downwards.
AAATAGCTATCTAAACTCTTTGGGACACATTTTGCTAAAAACAATAGGTAAGAAGTTACATGGATCAGAATAAACACCTCTTTGGCCAAAATGTCAAATTTCGACCCCCTCTAACTCAGAGAGTCCTTGACCGATCTCGCTGAAAAATTGTGTCTGAACTACTATCCAATAGGACTAACCTTGGTTTCATCATCGGAAGATATCAGTTTCAAAAGTTGTGTCAGTTGACACGAAAACCCCCCTATTCAAAATAACAGAAATAAAAAACTTTTTTTTTATAACTGTCATCAAAAGCTCTTTGAGCCTTAAATAATTTGAATTATGAAAATAAAACTAAAATAAACGCATGCGAAAGAATCCTATTGATTACTAATACTTCAATCCAGGGTTGGCTACCAGGGTTACCCTTTCAATACCGTTACCGATTAAAACCCCTTTAATATTAACTACCGTTACCAATACCGAAATAAAAAATTTTAAATACCGTTACCGATAAAAAACCATTACCTTTATTCGGGGTTTTACCGGTATTATATCGGGTTTGTTTCGGTTGTCTTAATATTACTTATTTTATTTTTTTTTTTGCAGATAAAAAAGAAAGTAAAATATTTTTAATGTACGTAAAATAAAAAACATTATTTTTGTTCATTGTAAATCGGAATATTGTTGGGGCAAAAACAATGAAATCTGTCCAACCAATGATCACATTCGCAATTAACTAAATTATGTGGAAATCGGTCCAAACAATGATCACATTCGCAATTTACCTAAAAATTTCTGAAGAGAAAAGTTAGTGCCACATAATTTAAGCATCTTTCAGCGGAAATATAAAGAAAGAGACAAACCTGAATCGCTCAAGTGGTGCTGGCGTTGTCATCCACGCATGTAAGAGTGGAGAGGTAGTCGTACAGTCTGAAGAAAAACTCTGTCGAAAAATCTGTAAAAAAACTTTTAGTATGAATTAGAAAACTTTTAAAATATTTTTCTGCTAAAATAAATACCTTAACTAATTCTTTATATTTAAATTTTAAGAAAATGCTGCTTTAAAAAAAAATATTTTTGCTCAAATTTTAACAGACTATTTTGTATTTTTACAAAAAAAAAATTTGTCATTTTTTTTTTATACCCTCCAACCACAGTATGGGGGTATACTCACTTTGTCATTCCGTGTGTAACTCATCGAAATATCGGTCGGGGACCCCACAAAGTATATATAATATTGATCCATGATAGAATCTAAGACATTCTAGCGATGTCCGTCCGTCCATCTGTAGAAATAACGATGCAGTCCAAACCAAAAAAAACTAGACCCCTGAAATTGGGCAAGAATATCTCTTATGTTACTGGTAAGGTTAAGTTCTAAGATGGGCAAAATCGGACCATGGGGAAAAGTTTCCCTTTAAGAACTAAAACGACCCCTGAAAAATACGATATTTTTACAAGTTTTTTTTTTTTAATTTTTGCTCAACAAATGTAACATTTGTATGTTATATTATGTTCATAGACCTGCTCTTGGACCAAGGGGGTTAGAAAATTCGATTTCTTTCAGGCCGCCCCCCTTTGTGGGAGTGATTATAGAAAATAATTTAAAATAACGATACAAATTTATTATTTAAGCGTAAATATCATAAACAAATAATTTGTAAACATATATAGCGGGGGTACATGTGTCCCCCACCAACTTCGACGAAAAATCAGCTGACTATTTTAATAATTTTACAGAAATTGAACTGTTTGTAAGAAAAGTTTCTTGAAAAAAAATAAAAATTTTATTAAATTTTTTTTTTTTAAGTTTATTTATTTATTATAACATTTTTAACAAAAAAATGTATTTTTCAGGATGTTTATCTGAAATCAGAAGATTTTTCATCTTAAATCAGGAAATTTATCTACGGTCTTGACAGATTTTTCTGCAAACTCTACCTGGTTTATCCAGACAGAAATTTAGCAAACCGCGTCAGCAAAAGTCGTTAAATGGCTCAAAATGCAGATATTTCTGCTGATTGGACATACATCTTATAAACACGTAAAAAATCAAGACTTTATTTATTGAATTACTATATTGCGTGAATATTTTAATTAAATTCTGAGTTTATTAATAGTATTAAATACTTCTATAAAATTATATGTTAAAAATGCACTAAATTTATAAGTTTTTTTTTTTTAAATTTTATTAAATACATTTTTGATTTTTTACACTGAAAAAAAATTTACCATTTTTAAAGCATGTTGAACTTAATTTAAAAAAAGGAGGGTATGCGAGGGCTCCAAAGATATTAATTCTTCTTCCAAGTATATTTTTTCCAAAAACATAGTAATGCATTTACTTAAAGATATCTTAAAAGTAAGTAAAATTGTACTTAATATAAGTTTAATTGTTTTTTTCCAGAGGAAAAATATTTTTTTAAAATAAGTAAAAATTTCCTTAAAATTACGGATTCTGTGGACCCTATGGAGTCTTAATGTGAGGACCCTACGGGCCCCCAATATATGGGGTCCGCCCATGAGTATGTGCATACACTATTATAGGGTCACTAATGATTTTGATCCAAAATTTTGGTCAGAATCGCTCTATCTTGCTTAGTTTTCGAGATATGGAAATGGGGTCTTGAGAAATTTAATCATGAAATAACTCGAAATCTATTACTCGGAGGGCTTTTGGGTCTTCGGCGGTCATATTCTACAAGTTAAGGACTACAAAAATGTCTTTAAAATTTTTTTCGTATCTGTAATATTTGCAGAGTTATAGGCATTTGAAAATTCCGCGAAATTTGGATTTAAAGTTAGGATCTCATGGGGTCTCCAGATGGGGCCCCCAGATGGGGTCCCCAAAATACCTAATGTAGTTTTTCCTTACGTTAAGTAAATTCTTTCTTAAACTGATGAAGATATGGATTCAAATAAAGTCAATGAAATCAATAAAATAAAGATCACTTTTTTCTTAAATTAAAACAAAAATGAATTAAATTGAAGAAAATGCGTTTTGGAATTAAAGATTAGTACTTATTTGATTCAATGTCTTGAAAATGTCTATACTATTTTTAAGTAAGTTACGTACTTATTTATTTTTTTTGCTCACAATTTAATTTTTTTTCTTTTAAGTAATACAAAATTTTTTAATAAACCCTTTTTTCTTAAATGCAATCAATTCGCCATAAATGTAAAAAATATTTAACTTAATTTAAAAAAACAAATTAAGGAAAACTTTTGTGTTTTTTTAAGTATTTGCATGTACTATCTTCAAGTTTATTTTCTTTGTTTTAAGTAAAACCACCTTATATTAAGATAAGTTGAAGTAAATTCCAAAAAAAATTGTTTACTTAAATTAATAACAGTGTTTCTTTAATTTCAGTATAGTTATTTTTTTCAGTGTACGTGTTTTTAACAAAATTTGTGACTTTTTAACATGTTTTGTAAATTTTTTTTCATAATACCGGTACGTACCGCACTCAAAAAAAAGTGAACTAAAATCTGGGAAAATTAACTAAATTTTGAGAAAAAGAGGGAATGATTTGGCTCCAAAGATTTTTTTTCTTGGTTTAAGTTCATAATTTTCCCAAAAATAAGGAAAAGAAAGTTACTTGATTTTAAGCCAATTTTAACTAGAAAATGAGAAAAATTATACTTCACATTTTAGAAATAGATTGGATCTAGACCCTGGACCCATGGGTTCGGACCCCATTTACCTCGAGACCCCGTTGGGTCCTTTAAGGGTCCCTATAGATTTTGAACCAAAACTTGTGTCCGTTTCGCTCTAACTTGCTTAGTTTTTGAGATACGGTAATAAGGGGTCTGAAAGGGTCTTGAGAATCTTAAAAACTGGATATCTCAAAAACTGTTAATCGGAGGGCTTTCGGGTATTTTGCGGAAGTGTTCTACGAGTCAAGAGCTACAAAAACGCCTTTGGACCTTTTCTCGTGTTGGCAGTATTTACCGAGATATGTGCATATATAAAATCTCGGGAATTTCAAATTTTAGATCTAAATTTAGGGTCTTGAGACCCCGACAGATATGCAGAGCTAGGCTATTCCATATTTTTCTTTGTTGTCTTTCTTTTGAAAATTTCGTCCGTTTCGCTCTATCTCGCTTAGTTTTCAAGATATCGCCATTTTGAATTTTTAACTAAATTTTAAGAAGTTATTTACTAAATTTTCAGAAGTTATTAACTTAATTCTAAGAAATACATTTCCTCAATTCAAAGAAGAGAAATACGATGATGTTTTTTTTAGTAAATTTTAACTAAACTTGAACTAAATTGTTTTTTAAGAAATATGTCTTAAAAATAAAGATACGTTTCTTAGATTTGTGGAAAATTTCTTTGGCAGTAAGAATTTTTTTTCTAATATTTAAAAATTCCATTTAAAGAAAAGTTTGAACTACTTATAAGTAAATGAACTAAATTTTTTTCCTCATAGGTAGGAAAATTTCTCATTTTTTAGTTAAATTTTGCTAAATTTAAGGAAAATTCATGATAAATTTTCAAAGACATTTTTTCCTTAATTTTAGTTATGTCTTTTTTTCAGTGCGGTATCGTTGTTTCGGTAACAGTTAACCGTTACCTAAGTAATCGAAAAGACCGTTACCTTTACCGTTAACGATATAAAAAATATGTAATACCAATACCGTTACCAATACCGTTATTCATTTCGGTTGCCAACCCTGGTTACAAACGGAAAACGAGTGTATAAAAAGATCAATTATAATTGCAAAACTATCAATCGTAAAAGATTAGTTGCAATTCAGAAACGATCAAGGCCAATTGTAATTCGAAAAATATCACTTAAAATTCGGTTAATTTGTGTCGTTCGACCGAATAACCGAAATTTATTTTTTTTATTACTTTTATTTATAATTTTTAAACATTTTTCAGTTTTAAATAAATCACGGATCTGCTGAAAAACTTTAAGACTTTAAAAAAATTATCAAACTTTATTGGCATACGACAATGTTCGTCAAGCAAATAGTTCATCGAGGTCTGAAATCGAATAATTAAAAGTTAAACGTTTATTAACCGATTAAATCTCAACCTCGATTAATTATTTGTTCGATTATCCGATTAAACCAAAAACCCGAACCAAATACCCTAATCTTTAGTGTATAGTTAGTTTTAATGAAATTTTTAATGTATTAATTAAAATATTCAGACGTATGAGTGATATTGAATTTTGTTACATGATTTCAATATTTATCATACGCACCCAAGTATTTTTTTTTTATTTTTAAATCCAACATACTACGATTTCATTAGATTCGTAGATTTTTCTGCTGAAATAGATATTTTAACTAAATTTTAACCAAGAAAATTTTAACTAAGTTCTGTAAAATTTCAAAATATTTTTGTGGAGATCTAAGCAGTTTATTTTTTTTTAATTTTACAGAAATCGTTTGTTATAAATTTTTTATAGTTGTTTTTTATTCGACCTTTCCAATTAAATTATAAAAATAAAATATTTGAGCTCGAGGGCTGGATTTTTAAATTAAAATTCTTATTTATTTTCTATAATATATTTTTTCAATCAAAAAACACAAACAACAAATTATGTTTTTTTTTAATTGTTTTGTTTATCTTATTATTGTTTTTATATCCCTAACATCTATATTGTACATTTTAAGAAAATGTTGGGGTTGAAAAAATATTGGTGATCGGTTATACATTTGACTTCTTTAGAGGCATAGGTGGCAAAGGAACTTTTTACAGATATCGAATCATATCTTAAATAATTAAATTTTAGCAAAATACAAAAATTGTGGCACTAACCCTATTTTTGACTGTAATAACTCGACATATTTACTAATGGAACTAGAAAATATAGCAATAACAACTATTAATATTAGCATGTTGCATTCACAAACTTATCTCGTACTTAATTTGGTTTCTCTAATATTTTTTTTTTTACCATAAAAATCGTGATTTTATGGTGTTTTATGCATACACAGTGACTCACACTTGAAGTCAGGCAGTTGATAGTATTTTGTTAAAGACTAACAAGGGAAGTCTCCCTAGTGTCACCCGCGGATCTTTATGGAATTGGTTTTATTTTGTAGATCAGAAAAAATAAAGGGACACGTATTTTTTTTTTAGCGGCCCAAATTCATATTTAGGGGATAAAAAGGAGGGGGGAAGACAAGGCCATTTTTCAGTTTTTTTGGTTTATCTCCTATATTATGTAAAGAAACCTAGTCATGTTACATACCAAATGAAAGGTCTTTGGAAAACCTATCTACGTGTGCTAAGAACGTGTCCAAACATGCACAACTTTTCGTCATATTGATATAAATACCAAAATTTTAGGGCATATTTTTTAATAAGTCAAAAAATATGCCTATATTAATTTTGTTTCAATAGGCATAAATCGTAAAAAACTGAAAAAGGTCAATTTCCCCCCATACAAATCGACCCCCCCAAAAAATGAGTTTGGACCGCTAAAAAAAATACGTGTCGAATTAATTTTCGTTCTTAACAACATATCCAAATTTCATGAAGATCGGAGGGTGACACCAGGGAGACTTCCCTTGTAAGTTTACAATACAAATATCCAGATTAAGTAAATGTGTTGCGAGGGTCGAACTGGAAAATGAAATAATTTATAGAAATTTCTTAGAAAATGAATAAGTCTACCAGTAGACCAAATCCCCAAAGGGTTTTAAAAACTAAGCTTTAGTTTTTTATGGCCCACTGTATCTTTGTATTTTTTAAAGATGTGCTATAGTTTATTTTCATACTTGTATTATTGCTGAATACAAGTATCAAAAAATTTCTGAAATCGATCGAGCGGTTTTCGAGATATCGATAGCGTATTTTTTATGTTTAAGAAATTTAAAAAAAAAATCTCGAAATGTTTGTCCACTGACTATTTTATGAAGCTTGGGACAAGCTTTCATTTAAATATAATTTGAACCAAATCAGACCATTTTAGCCCATGACGCCCTTCGATCAAAGTTAAGAGTTTTTAGTGAAATTTTTTTAAAAAACAAAACTTTAATCGGAGGACTCAAAGAGTTTAAATGATCAGATTTGGCTTAAATTTATTTTAAACAAAAGCTTGTCTCAATCTCTATGAAAAGGTCAAGGGAAAAAAATTTTAAGATTTTTTTTTTTAATTTCTTGGACATAGGAAAAATCGAAATTTTTTGCAAAATTTCAATAACGATATCTCGAAAACTGTTCAACTGATTTATTTATTTATTTTTTATATTCGTGTTCCCTGCAACAAAATTAATAAAAATGTGATAAGATGTGTTGCATGACATATTTTTAAAAATTTTATTTAAGTCTTTATAAATTCAAAACTTTGATCACCGGGCGCGATTTACCGCTGATCGGGTTAGTTTAATTTGATTGTCCTCAAATTTGTAACACATAACATTTAGGTTCAGTAGAATAAAAATTTGCCGGACACTTGCGAAAATCAAAAGTTGGAAAAAATTTTACTGTCGCACGAACTTTAAATCTATGACAGCCCATAATGAAATTTTATAGGGGAAATGGTTGTAGAATATTAAAACTAGAGATGGGCACAGGAGCAGATTGGAGCGTGATTCACGCGTGAGTGTGACTGAATTCCATTTTACTCACGTGATTGTGAGTGGAGAAAAAAATTTCGTGAGTGAGTGTACGTGAGTAAGATTTTTGCGTGAGTGAGTGTGCGTGTGTCGATTTTTTTGCGTGAGCTTGCGTGATTTATTTTCTCTTTATATTTCCTTTCGTACCAAAAAAAGCAACAAAAAAATTTTAAAATTTGGCTTAACTTAAGATTTTGTCGTGAAAAAAGAAAAATGCAAAATTTAGCTAAACTTTAAATTTTGCAGAAAATTTTTGAAATTTTAGTTTTTGAGTGAGTGTGAGTCAACGTGAGTGTGAGTAAAACTTGCGTGAGTGCACGTAAATGTGAGTTGTATTAAATTTACTCACGTGATTGTGAGTGAGTGTGAGTAGAAACAAGTAAGAGTGTTAAATTCGGCTGTGCGAATCTATAATACCCTCCAATATATGAAAAAAAAAATTGCAGGGGCGTTTTTTTTGGGGGGGGGTCAGAAGGGGTCATTGGGGGACACATAAATCCATCAGTAAATGTTTAAAAATTAATTTATTATGCTTTTTGAGCTTAAGTAATACAATAAAATCATTTAATAAAAACATTTTTAATATCTACGCCCACAAAAGGGGGGGGGGGGCTGGCAAAAAAATTAGTTTTTGAACTTTTTCTGGCATCAAATTGTTTCATTTGCTTAACAAAAATACAAAAAAACCTGTGAAAATATGGCGTTTTTCAGCGGTTAGTTAAGTTCTTCAAGGGGGAACTTTTTCCCCCTGGTCCGATTTTGCCCATTTACGAACTTAAACTGCCTAGGACCAAAATACATATTCCTGCCAAACTTACCAAGTCCATCTCTTTTATTTTGGACTGCATCGTGTCTTATACAGACGGACGGACGGACATACGGACATTCTAGAAAAGTCTTAGAATCAATCATAGATCAATAATATATATACTTTATGGGGTCCCCGATCGATATTTCGATGCGTTACAAACGGAATGACAAAGTGAGTATACCCCCATACTGTAGTTGGAGGGTGAGTGAGTGGGAGTCTAAAATGAAGATGTCAACGATTTCATAAAGGGAGAGTCAGCAGTATGTCAGGGGTGATTTTGTTTTGCCAACTGGGTATATTTAATTTTTGAAAAAGAACTAAAGTGAACCCTTAAATGCCATTTAGAGGGTTCCAAGATTAACTTTGCCTTAAGCCAATTGCGACCTTTTATGTGAGCCACTGTATGTATAAGAATGTGACTTTAAAAACATAATAAAAACAACAGCACAAAAAAAAGATAATGATATTGCTTGGCAAAATGTGTTGTTTGTTGTTCTGGTTGTACACTAGAGATCAGCACGTGACACGATTTTAAAGTTTTACCTATGTTTTAAGTTTTACTTACGTGATACTGAGTTTGGGTGATTAGAAACAAAAATTTTGTGCGTGAGTAATATTTGTTTCGTGAGTTTGCGTGATTGTTTTGTGTTGCCTGAAACAGAAATCGAGTAAGAAAATTTTTATCATATTGAATTTAGAGGTTAATTAACACAAAATTGAGATTAAAATAATTTTGTATGATTGTTTTTTTTTTTTGTAAATTTAATACTTTTTTTTTAAAGAAATCGAAAAAAGTAAAACAAAAATTTGTCTTCGTTATCGTGATTATTTCATGAATTTACGATAAATTTTTGTTACTCACTTGAGCGTGTTACACAAGTGATCAGAAAAAGATCTCGCTTTCCCTTTTTCGCAAATTTTTTGAGGTGCTAAAATTTTTTTAATTTGAAATTTAAAAAGTCTAAATTTACTCACGCGTCCATCTCTTTTGCACACGCTCGTATAATAACAAATAAAAACAATTTTTTGTAAATTTAATACTTTTTTTTTAAAGAAATTGAAAAAAGTAAAACAAAAATTTGTCTTCGTTATCGTGATTATTTCGTGAATTTAAGATACATTTTTGTTACTCACTTAAGCGTGTTACCAAAGTGAGCAGAAAAATGATCTCGCGTAAGCAGTGTTGCCATATATCAAGTTTTCCCTTTTTCGCAAATTTTTTGAGGTGCCAAAATTTTTTTTTGAAATGTAAAAAGTTGAAGTCCACTCACGCGCCCGTCTCTTGCACACGCTCGTATAATACGAAATAAAAACAACAAGAATTGTTTATTTTGTAATAAAGCTGATTTATAAAGTTGAGACAAACACAAAACAAAAAGAATGACAGCAACAGTAACTGCAACTGCAACAAAAAAAAATATTGTTGGCTGTTGCTGTGTTGTCACTGCCATAAGTTAAAGCTGCTTTAAAACATCTTATGTAAACATAAAAGTTTTATATTAAAAAAAGATACTAAATCTTTTTGATACACATTTTGTAAATGTTAAGAATATTAATATGTTTATACACTTATGTAATATTTTTATGAATAACTATTCGAGAAGAAAACAAAAGAAATATACATACACAGTATTACACACGTTGAAAAGTTATATTCGGCTTTGTTGAATTTTTAAATTTTCTTCACAATATGGAAAATAAAATATATTTATTGTTTTATCTGTTGGTACAGATAGAGCTCGGGCTCTGATTCTATTTGTTACAAGAATTTAAGTTAAAAAATGTAGCATCAAATTTAATTTCTAATATCTGTAGAAATTTCTGGTATTCCCCTACCGGTTTCAAATACTCCAGTTAGTGTTAACATCAGTAGAATTTTTAGTGTCGGTTTGTCTTGTTAATAGGGAATTATTTTTCATATATATGAATTTTTATGAAACTGACGCAGGCTGACCGGCCCTTAGACGATACAACCACAAAATTGATAAAAATATGCTTTGACAAATGACCGTTTCTTGTTCTAGTACACAACTAACAAATTAAAAAAAATTGCGATCCACAACATTTTGCATTTATTTTCCTCTTAAAATCTTACGCTGAATCCAAATATAAAGACCAAAGGTTCGAAAGTACGAGGGATGTTCGAAATGTTTTTAGCCTAACAAGGTAGCACGCTACCAACTAACCTACATGGCCCTCCAAGAGCTGGATTATTAAAATTATTTTATTTTTCAATAAAATCTTCTCAGACATCAATACACTTACAATTAGTCCCACGTTTTTCTAACAATTCTATTCCTTGATTAAAATAATTTTCCTAAAGCTCCTCAAAATAATCGTTTATAGCTGTCATTGCATCTTCATTTGAGGTAAAATGTTTGACAGCAAAGATTTTTTTAGATTTGGGAGCTGGTAGAAGTCAGAGGAAGCTAAGTCAGAAGAATAAGTAGGGCGTTCAAGCAATTATTACTAAATTCGTTAAGTTCTGCCATTGTTAAGACACTATTGTGGAATGGTGCTTTGTCTTAATGAAAAATAATTTTTTTGTGTTCTAAACCAGGTCGTTTTTCTCAAATTTTCAAATTCAATTGATCCAAACGGATACAATATTACTCCGAATTTATCGTTTTACCTAATGTTTTGAATTCGATTTTGAGACGGATCCGATTTCGCTCTTTTACCAAATCTACAGCTCTTTTTGTTTGGAATGCATCTTGCATTCCACAGACAGATGGACAGATGGATATTGCTAGAATGCCATAGAAACTATCATGGATCAATAACACAGTGCTACAAAAAACTTGGTTGGAGTCTATAGAGTACGGAAATACTTATAATTTTTTTCGATCAATTCGTTTTGAACTTTTTTGTTAGCAAAAGTGTTGAAAAAGGAAATTGTTTTACAACGGATTTTCCATTGTTTGGTTTTGTTTAAAATATATAAGTCTTACCTCTTAAACAAAGCAAAATAATTGAGAATCGTTCATAAAGTGGCTGAGATACGGCTCTTTAAGTTAAAAAAACACATTTTTTTAAACAAATTTTCATTTTCTTTGCACTCTAAGTTGATCGTCAATTGAATGTATGTGTGGAACAAGGTGCTATAATCCAATTTTTGGAAATAGCGTTTTGTTTGCAAAATCGTGCCTTCCTACAATAGTTCGACCTATTTGTAAACAAATTTGTTAAAAACTTGATCGTTTTCTGTCATAAAAGTGACTTTAAAAGTTCAATTTTAACCATTTTTTGGAATATTTTATACTTTTTGCCGGATACTAACTTGTGTTTTGCAGTTAAACTAAAGGTCATATATTTAAATTTTTACATGTGAGATGTTTAACGTGTAGAAAACATCCTAGGCTTTAACATGTGCCCATTGTTTTGGCAAAAAACGCTTTATTATCTAATCTATCGATAGTAAAAGTGTAAACTGGAAAAAGGTGCTATATCCATATAAAAATATAATATGGTTTTACGTACTACTAAGGGGTGGATTTTGAAAATCTATAAAATTTTTGAGTTCAAACTTAAAAATTTAATGGTTAGTAACTTATATCATAAATTGTGCAAATTTTTTAACCCATTATGGGAAAAGTTGTTTAAAACAAACCATATAACAGTTATTTTTTTTTTTTGTTAAATTAACTGCTTTTTATTTTTTAATATAAAAATGATAACTGCTGGACCACGTCTAAATTTTGCAGAATTCATCACGCTTAATTTAAATTTTTAAAAAATAACACAAAAAACTTAAAACTACTTGGCAAATGTATTGAAATTCCTAGTAGAAATTGTAACATAGCACCTTATTTTACTAGAACAAAATTTCACATGCATTTTTTTGCTACTTCCGCTCATTTGTTTTTAATGAAATTTTGTACATAGATGCATATGGTCCATCTTCGTCGAGCTGCAAAAAGAAATTTCAGAAAAATATTTTTTTAGCGACTTATTTAGTTTTTTGTTTCTCCTGAACAATTTGGTTTTTGGATTATAGCACCTTGTTCCACACTAGGGTGGGTCGTTTTGCCACTTTTTTGTCGGATCGAAACGCTATACCAGGCAAAAGTTGTCTACCCAGATGGGTATTACAGATGTGAATTTTTTTGGAAATCGGTTGATATCTTCTGCTCTCAGAATGGGCTCAAAGTTTCGAAATGTCGGCTAAAAATCCCAAAATGGCAATTATTGAGGTTCGAAAAAGCGGTTATTTTTTTGGGTAAAGATATATTATTTTAGACGTAAATTCCCTTTTAGGCATCAAAATGCAATTTTAACCCCTCCCGGAGGTCTAGGGAATACCCCCGATATTCCAAAGAGGATGTGAATTTCGGCTAAAAATACCCTAATTGACAATTATTGTGGTTCGAAAAAGTGGCATAATTTTTGGGTACAGATATGTTATTTTTAACGTAAACTCCCTTTTAGGCATCAATATGCAATTTTAAGCCCTTTCTGAAATCCAGGGAATACCCCCGATATCCTAAATGGGAGGTGAATTTTCAAAATTGTAAAAAATTCAAGTCCAGATAAAGTGTCATTATTTATGAGTAAAGATGCCTTAAAATGCTATTTTTAACGATTCCTCCCCACCCTCAATATCAGGAAAAAATGTCACAAATTGAGATTTGAATTCAAATTTTGTTGGAGCATGTCTACAAATTAAACCCGATTTTATTATGCCATCCTTTGCATTTCTGTCGCACACTCTAGATATTTCTTCAGATACTAATTTTACTGTCCGTTCGACTGCAACTGAATGGCACGGAAACTGTGTTTTCAGGAAGTGAATGTTTGTTAATAAGTTATGTGGCCTCAAAATTTAGCCTTGGAATAATATTGAAGCGAATGAACTGATGACGATTCCCTGTTTGTTCTTCTTGAGTACTAAGAATTTTTTTTGGTGCATCTTGACGGACAGCAACTCGACAATCTGTCATCCTTGCGAGAAGAATATTTTCGGGCAGTGCAAATAACGAATTGGTTTGAATGGATGAATGAACTACAGCTTTTTTTTTACTTGGAGCCAACACTAAGGGGATGCCCCCTACTAATGCAATGCATTGTGTTTGTATTAGGAAAATAGGTTATGAGGAGAAGAAAAGAGGGAGTGGTGTTTGTGGACATTTAATTTGAACGTTTCTAAATTAAAGCCTACTAAAAAGATTTTTGCGGGGAGTTTATTCCACAAACGGCTAGTTCGACCGAGAAACGTATTTTCTCTATTTGGTGTTTCTTTGGTCAATATCGTGATCTACAAATTGTCTCCAAAACATGACGAGGACCATCAGCAATGGAATGATGAGTACTAATTCTGAGTTGCATCACCACATAGAATTTAGGTATGAACTTAACTATTTCTATGAGTTCCTTGCCTTGCAGTTGTCAACCTGCGAGCCTTGTTCAATTTTCCAGGGATCATGGAAGCAAGAACCTCCGAGCATTGTCCCGAATCAATAGCATTAGCTATGAAGTCCTTACTGAGTTTTTTAAGCTCTTCGGAACTGTGATAAGGAAGATCACGTTTAATTGCTATAAATGACACCACAAGAAGTTTTTCACATCCGGGTAATTTTGAACCTATAGGACCTGTGTGAAAATTGGGACCTGATGTTTGGCCGTCGAAATGCTTAAAGAGAACTCGCAATGGTACTTCGATAAAATGCAAAAGGCAACCTGCCCATTGCATGTATTTTACTATTAATTCTTCTAATTTTCGCAGAATTCTACCTCTATGGAAAATATAACTTTTAAAATATTCTCTTTACTCCACTAGATTTATTTACCATATAAACACTTTTTGATAACCTCTAGCCAAACAAAATTAAAAGATATAAATATATCTAGAAAAATCTAGCTTGAAATATCTCCCATATACTCACTTATCGATTTTGACAAGCCCGGCCTTTGAGTTGAGTCTCAATGTTCCATATAACCAAAAATGGCTTTGAAAGGTTTAAAAAATGCCCAAACATCGATCTTTCTCCGATCCCGGCGGGGGTCCTTGACCCCAAGGGGGGTTGATAATTGCTTTTTAAGGCATAAATGTGAGATGACGTTTAAAATAACACATCTTTACACAAACAAAATGCCACTTTTCGAACCTCAATAATTGTCAATTTGAGTATTTTTAGCCGAAATTCACTTCTCTTTTGGACATCGAGGGTATTCCCTGGATTTCCGAAAGGGATTAAAATTGCATTTTGATGCCTTAAAGGGATTTTACATCTTAAATAACATATTTGTACCCAAAAATTATGCCACTTTTTCGAACCACAATAATTATCAATTAGGGTATTTTTAGCCGAAATTCACATCCTCTTTGGATATCGGGGGTATTCCCTGGACCTCCGGGAGGGGTTAAAACTGCATTTTGATGCCTAAAATGGAGTTTACGTTTAAAATAACATATCTTTACCAAAAAAAAATAGACGCTTTTTCGAGCCTCAATAATTGGAATTTTTGGATTTTTAGCCGAAATTTCGAAACTTTGAGCCCATTCTGAGAGCAGAAGATATCAACCAATTTCCAAAAAAATTCACATCTGTAATACCCATCTGGGTAGACAACTTTTGCCGGGTATAGCGTTTAAATCCGACAAAAAAGTGGCAAAACGACCCACCCTATTCCACACCCACATTCAATTATTAAAATATTTCTTTTTATAACCTATATCTCAAAAACTAAGCGAGGTAAAGCAAATCTGAAAAAAAATTTAGATCAAAATCGAAAGTGACTACACCTACTCATGTATGGACTTTACCAATGGGGTCCAAAGAATTCCAAAGTATAGGCCGCTGTTCCAAAAAAAATTAATTCACATAAAAAACGTGAAAATGAAAATTTCCGATTTTTTTTGGTGTTCTAGATTTCACATCCGAATTTTTTTTTTTCGTTTTGTTTCACATAAATAAAATTTGGTGAAAGTAAAACGAATGCTCTTATTTCCTTATAATTTTTTTAATTTTAATTATTCGATTTTAACTTCGAATGAAAACGTGATCGACAAAACACTTAACTTGATTTCATGTGATTCGGAAATTTTCATGTGAATTGAAAAGTTGTGAAAGACAGAACAGAGGACATAAAGAAATTTTTTATTATTTGATAAAAGATTTTGCCTCTCGAGAATAACAATAAAGCTTGTATTAAATAAATTTTTATTTACTTTGAGGATGTAAAATACAAAATTTTAAACAATAATTTACTTGGAGAAAGATATAATTCTTTTGAGCCCTCGTTTGCCCGAATTTCATTTAATAAAGATGAATTTTCTGTTAATTACACAAAAACAAAACCCGTGTCAAATTGCCGGCAAAAGTCTCGTAATCCCATTTTACCAATATTCGACAGTTTTCTTTGTTTTTTAACAAAAAAATTTCGATCGAAATTTAAATTTTTTTGTAATTTTACAATTTTTTTTGTAATTTTACAAATTTTCAACTTTTTTACAAAAAAAAAATTGGTAAGTTCACGAGAATTCCAGGTAAGTTTTATTGCGCCAAAAAAGTTGTATATTTATAATTTTATTGGTAACAAGCTAGTAAAATTACAAAAAAGCTCGTCATTTTTACTAGGAATTCTCTAAAATAGGAGGTAGCAAAAAATCTAGTAAAGTTTTATCGCGTCAAAAAAAATTGTTAATTTAAAATTTTATTGGTAAAAAGCTTGTTAAACTACAAAATTATTGGTAAAAAGCTTGTATGATTACAATAAATTCTTGTCAGAGAGAAGGTAGCAAAAAATAAAAGTTACAAATTTTTCTTGTCATTCTACAAGGTTTTTTTGAGTGTAGATTACTTTTTTAATTACTTTTTTAAAACCTAATATTTAGATTTTTATTTCGACCTTTTGTCAAATATATTTTGTAAATAAATAGTCGAGCTCGAGGTCTTAGGTTTTATTAAAATATTTAATATTTATTTTTTTTTTCCAATATTTCGGTTTTCTTTGAAAACCATCATCAGGGGGGGGGGGGGAGTATTTAATGTTTATCACAAAAAACTTAAAAAAATATACTATACTAGTGTTCTGCTATCTTCATCGTCTGATTAAATATTTTTTTAAGTTTTTTGTGTTAAACATTAAATACTAACCCCCCCCCCCCCCCCCTGATAATAATTTTCAAAGAAAACCAAAATATTGGAAATAAATAAATATTTTAATAAAAACCAAGACCTCGAGCTCGACTATATAACAAAACCAATTTCTTGATCACGCAAAATTTAATTAATATTTTAATTGGTTTTTTATGTAACTTTAATCTAAACTATTACTAACCATATATCTACTAATATCCTACACTCAAAAAAAAAAGTTTGTAAAATGACATAAAATCCCCGTGATTTTACGGGGCAGGTTTTGTAAAATATGTACTAGCAAGAATCCCCGTAAAGTTACGGGGATAATTTGTAAATTGATTTAACAAAAGAAAATGTAAATTTACAATTTTTTTTTGTAAAATATCATCTTCGAGGTGAACATTTTTTTTTTAAATATGGTTTTGAATTGAGAAAAGTGTGAAAGAAAAATTTTAATTTTTCTAAAAATTTTTAGACATCCTGGTTTGTTTCTTACTAGTTTCATATTATCCAGTTATAATAATCTTCAGAAAAACTTTTAATGTCAAGTTTATTTAGTTAATAGTCAATAAAACTCTATATGTGAAAATTATTAACAGATCGCAGCCGACAAGGATTGAACTCATCATCATCACTCTAGACCGATACGCCAAGTAGGCTGTTAAGCAAGTATCAACTAAATCTGATTTTTTCAATTCGAGTGTCGTTGTTGCTGTTGTTTTTTTCTAACAGAAGAGATTGTTTATTGTAATTATATGTAAACAAAGTTATTTTTAGTAATCATTATTCTTCTTCCTCTCCTTCATCAATTCTGATCTAAGTACTTATTTTTG
This sequence comes from Pegoplata infirma, assembly GCA_963921195.1. Taxonomy (NCBI): domain Eukaryota; kingdom Metazoa; phylum Arthropoda; class Insecta; order Diptera; family Anthomyiidae; genus Pegoplata; species Pegoplata infirma. The sequence continues at coordinate 98,945,857 of OY992537.1, read as the reverse complement.
CAAACATTGCCAGACATGGTCTATATTTTAGACACAAATGTTAGGTGCTGCCATTTTTCCAAAGATACTGATTGCCACTTAGGGCGACTTATAGTCGTTATTTTTAAATTATTGTTTTCTGTAAAGACAGTCGAGCTCGGGCTCTAATTATAATTATGTATTATAATTTTTTGATTTGTTAAATATGGTTTTGAATTGAGAAAAGTGTGAAAGAAAAATTTTAATTTTTCTAAAAAATTAGACATCCTGGTTTGTTTCTTACTAGTTTCATATTATCCAGTTATAATAATCTTCAGAAAAACTTTTAATGTCAAGTTTATTTATTTCAAAACCATATTTAACAAATCAAAAAATTATAATACATAATTATAATTAGAGCCCGAGCTCGACTGTCTTTACAGAAAACAATAATTTAAAAATAACGACTATAAGTCGCCCTAAGTGGCAATCAGTATCTTTGGAAAAATGGCAGCACCTAACATTTGTGTCTAAAATATAGACCATGTCTGGCAATGTTTGCAAAAATAAGTACTTAGATCAGAATTGATGAAGGAGAGGAAGAAGAATAATGATTACTAAAAATAACTTTGTTTACATATAATTACAATAAACAATCTCTTCTGTTAGAAAAAAACAACAGCAACAACGACACTCGAATTGAAAAAATCAGATTTAGTTGATACTTGCTTAACAGCCTACTTGGCGTATCGGTCTAGAGTGATTGTACGTTACAAGCAGTTAATAGCAAAGTATTACAGATGATGATGAGTTCAATCCTTGTCGGCTGCGATCTGTTAATAATTTTCACATATAGAGTTTTATTGACTATTAACTAAATAAACTTGACATTAAAAGTTTTTCTGAAGATTATTATAACTGGATAATATGAAACTAGTAAGAAACAAACCAGGATGTCTAAATTTTTAGAAAAATTAAAATTTTTCTTTCACACTTTTCTCAATTCAAAACCATATTTAACAAATCAAAAAATTATAATACATAATTATAATTAGAGCCCGAGCTCGACTGTCTTTACAGAAAACAATAATTTTTTTTTTAAATTTGCAAAAAATTTGGTAAATTTACAAAACAAAATTGTAAACTTACAGAAAAAGGTTGTTATTTTACAAGGAAAAATAGAAAATTAAAAAAAATAAATTGTAGATTAACAAATTTTTTGGTTAAACTACTATTTTTTATGCAAAAAACTTGTATATTTACAATAAAAAGTGGTAAATTTACAATTTTTATTGTATGTGTACCATTTTTCCTTATTTTTTTGCCGTAAAAACAGTAGTTTAACCATAAAATTTGTAAATTTACAATATTGTTTTTGTATTTTCTATTTCATTTTTGTAAAATTACAACTTTTTTCGTAAGTATACAATTTTGTTTTTTAAATTTTCATATTTGTTTTGTAAATTTACAAAAAAATTGGTTTATTTACATATTGGTTTTGTAAATTTAAAGGTTTTTTTCCATTGGTGCATCACATTTTTCCTTCTTCGGCAGCTGGAGTAGCACTTCAACAACCTGAAAAGATTTTTTTTCACTTGAGCACTTTTAACAAACTTTTTAATGTATAACACTGCACTTTTTTATTTTTTTTCGACATTTCGTTTTTCTTAAGTAGAACATATGAGAATTGCGAAGGAGGCTACACAAGAAATTTCTTATATTTTCAGGAAAAATTAGTCAAAAAATAACAATTTTTTTTTGAATTTTTAATTATTTTCACAAGTATTTTTAATAAATCGGAAAAAAAATTTGGATATTGTAGATTGGATGTTTAAGTACCAGTTAAAATAAGAAAAATTTTATTTTTCATAATTGGCAGCTTTCTATTGACATTTTAGGTACCAAATTTAAAAAAAAATTACCAAAAAAATATGGTAAAATCACCAAAAAAGATGGTAAAAATACAAAAAAAAAACTAGAACAGTTATATAGTAGAAACACATAAACATTGTGGTATTTTACTTAGGGCAAATTACCAAAAAAAAATGGTGTAAAAATTATTTATAAAAAATTATTTTTAACTAAATTTTTTACTCCAAAACGCAAAAAAAAAAATCTGAACTTAGAAAATTTTTGCGTGTCCTATTGTTGAATAATTAATTTGTTTTTTTGTAAAACAACATTAATTCTAGTAATAAAATAAGTTTTGTAAAATTATATTGTAATTTTGTACTTTTCAATACATACATTTCAAACTGAAAACCTTGTAAACGATCTTAAAAAAAAAATGTTTGTAATAAAACATTTTTTTGGTAAAAAGACTAAACAACATCAAGTAAAATTATGTTGTACAATTACAGTTTTCTTGTGTAAAAAAACTAAACACTTTGTAATATTTTTTTAATTTGTAAAATAATTCACTTTTTTGTAAATTTACCTAAAAAATTTGTAAAATAAATTTACCAACATATAATAGTAAAATTACAAAGCAAACTGTAGTTTTCGTTTTATTAAATATACAACAATTTTTGTAAAAAGACAAAAATATTAGTAAAATAGAATTACAAGACCTTTTACTTGTAAATTTACAAACTTTTTTTTTTGAGTGTATGTGTTTTTGAGGGTTATAAACACTCCATTAATCCTTCATGTTAGTTTTTTTCTTCATGTTTTTAGTTATTTTTTAATCTATCAAATGTTATAATATACATCTGTATACGGGAATACGTATACGGTTTTATATCCGCAGGGTAACAATAAAAACTGCAAACTTTTTTATATATTTATCTGTGGCAATAAGTTAAAAAAGCTTATGTGAAAAACTCTCGTTTTGTGATATTAAGGGGTTTAAAAAAGGAAAAATTGCTCGGAATCTGAATTACATTCTATAGAAAAAATATCTCAGAATCTCAGACTTTTGCTATACGGAAATTGTCTCAAAATATAAGAATCTATAGGAAAATCGAGTTAGAATTTGAAAGTTTTTCTATATGTAAATTATCACAGAAACTCGGAATATATATTTCGGAAAGATGTCTCAGAATCTAAAACTTTTTTTACATAAAAACTGTTTCAGAATCTGAACATTTTTTATGGAAAAATGTGTAAAAGTCTGAGACTTTTTCTATGGAAAAACTGTCTTAGAATCTATGACATTATCTTTACGAAAAATCTGAAAATTCAAAAAACACTTTTGTCGACTTAAGCTTTTTCACTTTTAGCTAAAAATTTATTGTTTGATTTTTTTAAAACATCCAAAAAATATACTATCAGTGTATTATATCAGAACTTTAACCAAAAACCCATACCGAGGGCTTATATTGAAAACTTGCTATCTGCATAATGAAAATTTTTTAGGAGATCACAAAACAAAATAATTTTAGATAACTCTAAGAGTTATAATTAATTTTTCTTCTACAATATTTTTTAAAAAACTTGTTTTTAAATAACATTTAAGTTTAAAATTAATTTTATAGATTACAACTAAATCGGTGAACACATTTCTATTGAAAAGTCTCTTTTGAAAATATTGCAGATAGCAAGTTTTAAATATAAGCCCTCGATATATTGTATGCATTGTTTTTTTGCATTTTTATTTTATATTTTCGCATTTATAGTTTACGCCTTCTTGGCAGACTCACATATGGAACTCATTGCCAGAGTGGTAACAAACTGAAATACACAAATACCGACCAACTACATACAATTGCTAAAGGAATCCTTTCAAAAACAAAAACCATTTTAATTTGTCAAAATAAAAAGAAACATTGATGCCAGAACAAATCGAATAAAAAAGTTATTTATACTCACAAATAAAAAAAAAATAATTTCTTTTAATATTATTTACCGCTACAATTGTCTTGAATTTTAAAGTTTTAAAAAAAATATTAACCGAAAATAAATTAAAAGAAAGTTAACTTTTAAGTGAAATGTAAAAGAAAAGTGTTGGTCACAGTATGTAAAATATGTGACAATATGTGACTAATGAATTTAATGTTTTTTTTTACCATGATGATGTTTTTAAGTTGGTGTCTAATTTCAAAAATGACGCAGGACGTCACCGAATTTTGACTATATAAGCTAAAGGCTAACAAAAAAAACTACACTAACTGTATGTAGTGTAGTTCTTCCAGAATGGTTTGTAACTTGTATTTGTAACATGGATAAAAACTCACCTGCTGGTGAATAAAAAAATTCACCAGCTGGTAAATAAAACATAACATAACTATTTTTTATCAAACATTTTTTTTATCAATGTTTTTTATACCCTCCACTCTAGTGATAGAGGGTATATATAAGTTTGTCATTCCGTTTGTAACACATCGAAATATTGGTCTAGGACCCCATAAAGTATATATATTTGTAAGACAACGAATTTTATAAAATGAACATTTATTGACAAAAATATAAAACAAACTGAAATTATTAATTTTACATTTCAAAATTCTAAAATCAATATTTCAAAACAACTCGATCTTTTGTACAATTTACGAAGCAAAGTTTATGGTGAAGTATCCTAAGTACTATCATTCCCACATATTCATTATCCTCGATCGATTTTACGTCGATCTAGCGATGTCCGTCCGTCTGTCTGTCTGCCTGTCTGTCTGTCCGTCCGTAGAAAACACGCTAACTTTTGAAAGACTTTACACAGGCTACTGAAGTGCCACGTGGTAAACAAGTTTTAAACGCATTGGTGGTAACTTAGCAATGCTTTTCAAACTTGTTTAGTTTAAAAGCAATGCTTTTGAAGCTTGTTTAGTTTTAAAAGCATTAGTAACCTAAAAATTACACTCGAAAAAAATTTTACACTCAAACTAATTTTACACTCAAAAAAAATTTAGTTTTTTTTAGTAATTTTTCTTTTTTTTTAATGACAAAAAAATAGTATTTTGCTCAAAATAAAATATTTCTAATCAAAATTGTTAATTATTTTTACGTTAAAAATGTACTAACCTTTAAAAAAAGGCATTGTGGAGGGTATTCATTAGGGTATTCAATTAATCGGTTAATCGAGCAAATAATTAATCGGGGCTGAGATTTAATCGGTTAATAATCGGTTAAATTTGAATTATACGATTAACCGATTGTATGTACTTTTAAACATTTTATTATAAACAAGTAAGAAATCTACATCCGCTATGCCAAAGCTTCAAATAACCCCAACAATCTCAGCCCAAATAAAGAATTTTTGTAGGACATCATGAAAAATGACCCAATCCAAAATGACACCAACGTGAAAAATATCGCCTCATAATTAAATGTCAAATTTTGCGCCAATTTAATGCGAAAAAATGCCAAAAAAATAAAGCTATTTTTATAAAAAGAAAAATTACCCTAAAAATATTAAAAAAAATATAGTTTGGTTTCCAAATTTGTTTTCTTTTATTTTTTAGTGCTAAAATTTCAATAATTTCATCGGTCAATATCTCCGTGATTAAAAAATATATCTGAAGTATGCCAAATGTATTTTTTTCAGAAGTGCTAAACTATCTTCACATCTAAAAATATTTCGCGGTTTTATAGGGTCCCGAACATTACGAAAATCTGAGTTTATTCACACTCTGATTAAAATGATTTCAGTTTCCTTCTATAATTGGGTAAATTTACACAAATTGCGTAATTCTACTTAAAATTATTGAAAATTTACACAATTTATAGTAGTAATTTATTTGAATTTGTATAAATTTACTAATTAATAGTTGGAAACTGGACTCACTTTTTTAGAGTGCAGTATTGTAAATCGAAATCCTAAATATCTCAATATGAGATTGATCAATTCTAAGGCCAGATTCAGATTACGCGCATGAAAAACTATTAGAAAAATCTATTGTGCTGGAAATGTGTAACAAATTGGCTAGGGGCATTAAGTTATTTTTTTAAGCCGAAATAAATTTTTAGGGCCTCGATAAAATATTTTCTTGACGACAATTTTACACATTGATAAAAGAGAGTTTGATTATTTTTTTTATACCCTAACTTCTTTAAGCAGAACCGTAATTTACAGAACCTTAAACAGTAAAAAATAACCAAAAGTACTAAAAAAAAGAAATTTCGGTTAATCGGTTAATCGACACAAACTAATCGGTTTATTTGTTGTTTGAAAATTGGCAATTTTAAATTATTTGAACAGTTAATCGACCAAAATTATTCGGTTAACCGATTAACGGTTAATCGATTGAATACCTTAGTATTCATAGATTCGGCAAAGTCAAATTTAACTTTTCTACTTGTTTTTTCATAAATTCTTTTCTCATGAAAAAATATTTTATTCATCTTTTTTTTTTTTAATTTTAGAATTTTATATACATTTTTTTGTATGTTTTTATAATAGTTGACCTTATTGATGATTTTTTTTTAGGTAAACTTTTTATTTTTATCAAATTTTAAAATTTTTTTCTCTCAAAATCTTTAATTTTATCAAAAAATTTTATTCATTAAAATTTATCAAAAAAATTTTGTTCATCATATCGCTCATTTACTTGTATAGTGTCATAACTCAAAATATGTCGTTTTTGGGTAAACCATACATAATTATTTGTTATATTCTGCTTTATATTGTGTCAAAAATTCATATTAATATCTTCTAAACTCACCGTTTGAGAAGAGAACACGCCATTATAACATTTTCTATGTACAGTGTAAAACACGTTTCAATTAAAACTTAAAACAAGTTTTCTGTAAAATCAAACATTTTGCGTTATGACACTACACAAGTAAATGAGCGATATGTTTTTTTTCATCAAAAATTTGTTTATCAATTTTTATACCTTACACCACACTGTGGTACAGTGAGTTTGTGCTGATGTTTGTAACTACTCGAAATACCGATCGACTCAGAATCACTTTTTGAGTCAATTAGCCATATCCGTCCGTCTGTCTAAATTTTTAAGGAATCGGGCCAGTTCTTCTTGTAGCCCCCATACTAACCAATTTCCCGATTTTCACAAAAATCTCTCAAATTCCATGAAAATAGAAAATATTTATTTCAAATGTTATTTGTGTATGTTTAATGCGTACTTTATTAACCTTATCAAATCTGGACTCATGAAAAAATAAGGGCTTTCGGGAAAATCCGTACAAAAGCCGAACTAGCAGGAATTTTGCCAAACAAAAAAATACGGGTCAGCTTATTTTATATAGATTATTATATATGATTTTGGCGGTCTTACGTAAATAAATCACTATACAAACTACCTCAACGATTTTACATTTTTTTTACATTACACCATTGCACTATGGGTCAAACGACCGTTTTTTGAGGCAATAAATCACAGGAAGCACCTAGACCTTTCAAATTTGGAACAGATGACTACTGTGGGTGCCTAAGCTGTTTGTAAAAATTTCAAGCCGATCCGCCCTAACCACGCCCACTTCTAATATTTCTATTTTTTGATATGTTAAAGGTCACCGAAAATTAATACGATTTTAAAATTTCTTATGTTGCGTGTTATAGTTTTTGGAAAAAATTTAGTTAATTCACCTACTTAAACACCTACGTATACACCCACTAAGTCACCCATTTACACACCCACTTTCAGTGACAGGAAAAGTAAGATTAGTGGCGGGTGCGTTAATAGTAAATAAGACCTTTAGATAATGACAGCTTTCATGCTAGAAATAACATTTATTTATGAAATTATAAACATACATAAATAAAGTTAATTTAGTTAATAACATAAAATTAGTTTTTTTGCTACTTTACAGCTCAACTTACAAACTAATGTGATCTGCCAATGCCATCATGATTTAATCCCACTAAAAAGAGAACATTTAATTATATAAAAATTAGTATTTTATAATAAAGCCTTACATCAAAATTATCCAATGTTTCATCAACTTTTAACTCTATATTAAAATTGGGTAGAACATCTGTCTCCTCTTCGAAATCAGATAAATCTTCATTTGCGATAGCACGTGACGTAGTCGGCAATTGATACTCGGGAATATCAGGAATCTTTAAAAGAGAAATAACTTCTCTTGGAAGCTGCAAACTTTTCTTTGCTGAATGGCGGTTTTTTATACAAATACTGGATAAAAATGGGTCAGAAGAATCCATGGCTCTGTTAAAAACATCAGATATATTGTGTTCTCTAGAATCCTTTCGTGCATGCTCTATGCGATCCTTTTTATAAAATTTGTTTCTCGCCTCAGAAGCATTTTCTCCAGCGCATCCAAGAGGCACTATTGAGGCTTGTATTATTTGTGAAGAATGTGCTAAAATTTTATGCAAGGTCGCTGACATTGGGTACCATTTGTAATTTTGAAAATATATTTCGGCAGTTTCATAGCAAAAACTTCTAAAGTTTTCGACACTTAACTCAAAATTGCTAGAAATTGCAATTAGTATGATTTGCAAGTGTTTTAAAAACTCGATGTTAACATTTGTTATAGATGCAAATAATTCCGGATTTGAAAATGCTCTTCGTGCAGTATTGCCGTCGTTGGTTGAGCCACTCCCATTACTTTTTGGCTTATGGACATGAAGACCCATTTTCTGCCAGAATTTTTGTTGAATTTCACTTTTTCTCTGTTGCAGTAGTAATTTGTCCTCAGCACTTCGAATTTGCCATTTTTTAATATGAATTCTATATGAAAGATTAAGAACAAATTCTAAGCATCGAATCCATGCGTGTAATGGGCTTATGCCATACTTTAATGAATTTGGTTTTGGCTGAAACACCAATGAACTTAAATCATTTATTGATAAAAACTGCTTCGGATTCACACCACAAATTGGGCACGACTGAGAAGACTTTGTTTCCGTAAGCACGTTCAGGACTTTCCCATCAATTAAAGTCATAATAAGTTCATACTTTACTTATATCTTTCTACCATTTACCAAAAAATATTCTAAAGGCTCAAGATTTTTTATTTGCACATCCAAATTGTTTTTTTCTTTCAATATATGCTCCTTGGTTTCCTTTATAAATTCAATTTTAAGTGGTCGGCAAAAACGAACCGATTGAGGTGTACGATTAATCCAAACTGTTGCATAATGAGACGTGATTATTTTCAGTGGTATAACTGATGTTACAAATAGCGAGTTATCTAAGCTTTCTGGGGCGTTGGTGCTAAATATTTGTTTAAATGAACTTTGCCCAGTGGAACCGTCGAAACCATAACTTAAAACCAAAGTAACTTCATTCAGCTCAGGTATTTGCATTAAAACTTCTTCTTGGTAGGACAAAATTCTTTTGCAGTATGGTTAACTAAGCTCTGCAGGGGAATTTGTGCTGATGATTCCGTTACCGTTAATCCTTCAGGTCGGCATTGCAGTTTGCACTCTCGAATTTTTTGGTAATGTGGATAAATATCACAGTTACGTGATTTGCTCATTTCCCTAATGTTTATGTACTGTTGCTTTGTTAAATTATTCTCTATCAAAAATAATAATGCTTCTTCTGGGGAGAGTGGTAATGGTTTTTTTTTCATGGCATGTTATAACTTGTCTTATTTTAGTAGCCCTAGATGGTGATGAAGCTACTTCCTTTAAAACAAAATTTAAGTCATTTGCTTTTGATGCATGAGCTGATATTGAAGCAGCATGAACCAATAATTTGGTATCGTGTCCCTGTACGGACGATATCTCGGAAGCAAGTTTTCGTTTTTGCTGCGCACTTCCCTCGCTATATCCAACATGAGGACGACCTCTTTTGTTTCCGACATCACTTTCAGAGAATTTAAATTCAGTCTCTTTCGATAACCATAAACTTTCGTATTTTTCAAATGTCTTCAAACATCTATGATTCTTGTTCCACTTTTGGTTAGCATATGCACAAAAATTGTTAATTTTCTTTTTTATTGTTGCAATACGTTCTTCATCCACACTTCTATTAAATTTCGTGAAAATCCAGTTTACAACAGTTGTAGCATTTCGATTATTTCGTAACCAAAAATTGAATATATCAGTATTTTTTATTTTTACGCAATCTTAAAAGTGAAATATAAATAAGTTAATGCAATTTTGGGCAATTGGTTATTTAAACACATGAAAGTACACATCATTACCTTTCTCCACATGTATAGTGTTCCAACAATACGTCCCAATAAACAAAGTACTACTCCAAGAAACACACGGTCGACAACCAAAACTACACAGAAAAGACGACACACTTTGTCACAACAAAATATTAACTACAACATTATTTTTATGAAACTTATTAATAAAATTTTTTTTAACGTACCTGTATTAATACTTTCCATTTTAGAAAATTTTGTTTCAGATTATATATTTTGTTAAACAATAGTTTTAATATCAGGCACAATAAAGCGGAATATGAGAGAATAAAGCAAACCAAAAAAACTTCAACTTTGACAGCTTGTCTTTAAGTCATGGGTTGCCGCCTGATTCTGATTTTTTATTTTTGGGTATTTGAAAATGTGTAGTACAAAATGCCATTATCAATTTTTTGAAATAGTTCACTGTAAAATTGGATTTTTTGCCTCAAAAACCAGTCATTTGACCCACAGTGGCATTGGATAGGCCTTCAAAAACCGTTTGACCTGTATAAAATGTTCATATAGTTTATTTTGAAGAAATAAAAAAAGTCTTCAAAAAACGAAAAAATTCGATTTTCCCCCTCCCCTTTGACCCGCTAAATGTTAGATTGGACAGCTATACAAAAACATGTAACTCTTATTTTGGTCCCCTCTTTCCTGTATGCAAGTTTCAGGATAATCGGTGGGTGCCCTGTGAAAGACCTTCCTTGTTAGACCTAGGGTTGCCAGATACTATAAGTCAAATAACTGGACAATGCAAAATTTTCAACTGGATTTTGAAAAATAACTGGACCCATACATATTTTTTTTTAATAATTTTAAAAAATTCAATTCATTTTTTTAGACTACTTTTTAAATATAACATTAATAAAATGTCCGTCTTTCTTGGTCACGGCAAAAATGTGCATTTTTTAAGCATTTTTATTACTTTTTCGAGCATCTCGAAATTTTGATATTTACGTCGTCAAAGATCTGTGGATTGTTGGCATAGATTTTTTTTTTCAAATAATCCCAAAAAAATAAATTCGGAGTTGTTAAATTTGTAAGTGAAAATTCCCTTAACTTGCAATATCAAAAAAGGGCGGCAATGGATTACCCTCAATTGCAAAATTGATCCCTCCAGACTTGTTTATTTGGGGTTATTTAAAAAGTAAAATGTACCAAACAATCCTCAGATCATCGACGAGCTCAATAAAAACATTCGTGCCGAAATCAACGCTGGACTGCCCGAGATGCTTACAAAAGCATGGAAAATGTAGCCATAAGAAAGAGCACATTTTGGAGTTGCCAAAAGAGGCATTTATGTTTTATTCATGATTTATGTTTTATTCAAAAAATAGTCCAAAAAACTTTAAAATATATTTAATAAAAAAAAGTAATTGAAAAATTGAAACTGGGGGCAAAAAGTTCCCCCTTGACGAAGTAAACCAACCAGTGAAAAAGGTAACTTTTTATTGGTTTTTTTATATTTTTATTAAACAAATGAAACATTTTAATGCTTGTAAAAGTTCAAAGTCTTGGACTTGGACCCGGGGGATTTGAAAACTACTTTTTTTTTGGTCCGCCCCCTTTTGTGGGATATTAGCTAGAGTTTTTCTTTTCCCGGACTTTTTCATTTCCCGGGAAAGCGGGATTCATTTTTAAGTTTCCCGGGATCCCGGGAATTCCCGCAAAATCTAAAAATGCAATTTTTTTTGTCAAAAAAATATATAAAAACCTTAATGAATGTTATTACACTATTTATAATGTTTATACACCATAAACATTCTATTTTGTAAAATACCAAAATTTTAGGACATTTTTGTTAATAAGTCGAAATATATTAACTTCTTTGGCCCGTTGTTAGCACCACGAGATAAGTATTTTTAATACCTTTAATCTGATACCACACATGCCAATATTAATTTTGTTTAAATAGGCGTAAATCGTAAAAAACTGAAAAAGGTCAATTTCCCCACATACAATTCGCCCCCCTAAAAAATGAGTTTGGGCCGCTAAAAAAAATACGTATCGAATTAATTTTCGTTCTTAACAACATATCCATATTTCATGAAGATCGGAGGGTGACACCAGGGAGACTTCCCTTGTCAGTTCATTTTTACAATTGGTTCTCAACGCTGTACCTTTAAAACACAATGAAACTGATTCAAAAGAATTTCTCAATTATGTCTCTGAAACTGAATGTAACTATTTCAGAGAAATAAAATTATAAAAAAATTTACCCCAACAAAATTATTAAAAAAAAATTAAAATTCTTGTTTCTAAAAAACACCCGTTAATTTCAGTGTCATTCCTTACACAGATTTTAGAATCATGTCCAGCGACATAAATATTTTTTATAGAAACAAATGATCATACTGCAAATTTTTCTAATGCAGGTCTCAGAAAGAACATTTTTCAGGTTCAGAAAAAAAGTATTAGGTTTGTATAATTATATCCTATCGAAAATTTAGATATTGTGATACTTTTTTCATTTCGTAAGTCTCAGATTTAATGATATTTTTTAGTTAGGAGGTCTCTCTTGGAATACTTTTTAAGCCCTCTTGGTTGGTTCCTGAGTACGTTTCTGCCATCAATTATCAAGAATTTTAATAAAATCTCTACAAAATCACATATAAAATAATCAATAAAAGTCGAAAAATCAACAATTTCAAATAAACGAAAATTTACGGGAATTCCCGGGAATTCCCGTCCCGGGAAACTCTAATATTAGCAAATAATTTGTATAATGATAAAATTGTATATATTTTGTACAAAAAGCATAGCAATTAAATTTGTTAACATTTTTGACCAGAGAGGAGGTATCCCCAAGGACCCCCGACAAGCCCGCCCCCAAAAAAAAACACAATGCAATTTTTTTTTTATTTTTTTTTTTTAACGTTCGAGGGTATACAAGATGTTCACAGCCGAATTTAACACTCTCCCTTGTTTTTCTTATTATTAGTGCACTTCCCTATTTCATCCTTTTCATATCCTAATTTTCTGTCCAATACGAATTGGACTCCACCATTTAATACATAATGGAAGTTTGTGAATTTTTAAAAACTCAGCAGTTTATACTACTTCTCACTAGGATGAAACATTTGAAACTTTTAACAAAAGTTATATCAAACAGTAACAATATATTGGTATTGTCAAACTGTAAAAATCCATTCTTGTCAAACTATAAAAATCCCTTCTTGTCAAACTGTTAAAATCCCTTCTTGTCAAACTGTAGAATATCCTTATAAAACAAATTTATTTGATGCCAAACTGTTAAAAAAATATTTGTACTAAAATTTATAGCGAAATCTAAAATTATTTCATAATTAATAAACTATGTACTTGTTAATTATGGCATCTTCACTTTGCTATAAGAATTATAAAAATAAAAACTTTGTAGCATATTACATGCACTTCTACCAAAAGTGCTATAAAACACAGGACATTAGGGAATTTCACTAAAAGTTAAGTTTAGAACACCACCATATGTTGACGCCCACCGAATAATCGGATACGATCCAAAAATAACATTCATCAATTTATTTAAAAGATTTTACAAATTATAGTAAACTTCCGCCGTTGGCATTATTCAAGACCGCCACATATTTAATATAAAAATACCAAAAAAATAATAAATGGATTTAATTTTTTTGCCGAAGCCGAATATACGGCTAACTCTTATTATAATTATTTAAGCTTTATAGGGAATTTATTAAATTCCTATAAATTATGGAAAATCTGTATGGTTCCAATTAATTTCCTTGACTTCCACTCTACACCTAAAAATTTTACCATAACAAGCCATCATAATTGTTTTTTCTAGTTCTATAAAAAAAATTATGTTTTACAACTTAATTACAGGGTGGTTGCAATTTCAAAGCTTTCAAAAGCTACGTGGGATTACGGTGTTATGCTTTTAAAAGCAAAAACCAAAAGGGTTAAGTTTTGACAACCACCATTAATTTATACAATTTTTATTTTAGCTTCTACTACTTAACAAAAGAGGTTGCAGTCAAAAAGCTCTTGTGGTCTAATAATTTTTCTTACAACGATGAAAAATATTTTCTGGGTCCGAATTTCAACCAAATACAAAAAACACAGAAAAAATTAAAAAAAAATATTATTTTTTTTTAGTAATTTTTCAATTGACGCAATATTTTGATCGAATGATCTGATTTGATTATCTGATCAAATTATTTTAAATGAAAGTTTGTCTGAAGTTCTCTGAAAAGGTCAAGGGAAAAAAATGTTGAGTCACTTTTAGAAGGCTGCAATGTAAGACCGACCCCCATTAAAATTTTTGAAGAAAATGATGATGAAGAAAAAAAAATTTTGATGAAAAAAAATTAGATGAAAACAAGTAGGAAAGTTAAATTCGACTTTGCCGAATCTATGAATACCCTTCACAATGCCTTTTTTAAAGGACAGTACTTTTTAAACGTGAACAAAATTAACAATTTTGATTATAAATATTTTATTTTGAGTATGAAACTCTTTTTTGTCATTTAAAAAAAAAAATTACTAATTTTTTTTTCAGTGCAATTTTTTTTTTGAGTGTAATGTTTTTTTTTTACTGTAAAAATATTTCTGAGTGAATGCACATACGTGTGTACACAAAATATTGTAAAAAAAAATAAATTCTTTTTTGAGTGTAAAATTTTTTTTGAGTGTATAATTTTTTTCAAGTGTAATTTTTAAATTACCAATGCTTTAAAAACTAAACAAGTTTAAAAAGAATTGCTTCAAAACTAAACAAGTTTGAAAAGCATTGTTAAGTTACCACCAATGCTTTTAAAACTTGTTTAACACGTGGCAATTAAGATGAAACCAATCTGAAATTCAGGGTTTTGCTTATAACTTTTGACCCACTATACCGATTGATCTGAAATTCAATACCAAACAGACCTGGGGAAAAGATACATGCCAGGGTTCAATAGTCTCATTATTGTCTTTCGAAAGTTATCGTGTTTTTTATCTCGTAAATTCGCGAAAACCCCTTGCCGAAATTTACTCTTTTGCTCATAACTTTTGAACCACTGGACCGATTTCGCTGGATTGCAATACCAACCTGACCGGGTAAATGCCCAACATAAATGCCAAACTTCAGGAGCCTCCGTAAAGTCTTTCAAAAGTTAGCGTGTTTTCAACAGACAGTCAGACAGACAGACGGACGGACGGACATCGCTAGATCGTATTTAAATCGATCGAGGATCATGAATATATATGTATACTTTATTGGTATATTTCGAGGTGTTACAAACGGAATGACAAACTTATATATACCCTCTATCACTAGAGTGTAGGGTATAAAATTATGGCAAAAAAAATTTAAAAAAAAAATTATGAAAAAAAAATGTTGATGAAAAAAAATTGAAGATGAAAAAAAATTTTGATGAAATAAAAATTTTTGGTGAATTAAACATTTTTGATGAAATAAAAATTTTTGATGAAAAAAAAGTTTGGATGAAAAAAAAAATTATGAAAAAACAAGTATGTTACGTTTTATTCACCAGCTGGTCAAATAAATACTTTTTTATTCCCCACCAGGTGAATTACACCGCTCAACAGTCATTTTCCGGTTGAGTAAAGATTGATCATCTGGTTTTTGTTTTAGAGCCTTTTAAAAATTGTGCTTTTTCTAATTTTTTTCACAGTGTTTTTTTAAAATACATGTTTGGCCAATAATAGTGCAACAACTTCATTTTTTTTTTTTTGATCATATATTTGAGATCATAGTTCAATTCTACTCTAACGCTTTATACCAGATTTTTATTCCACCCAGTGGCTGCTGTGCAGGCCAGGGGCGTATCCAGGATTTTATTTCGGTGGGGGCCCAAAATTTTTTTAAAAATTTCTTTTTACAAAAAATTAGATAAAAGCACATGTTTAAGAATTTTTCTCGATCTTTTCCTTGAACTGAATGTAACACAATCAGGATCTTCATTTTTGTGTAAAGGCCTATTCACACCTGAGGTGAAATCTCGTTCAAACGAGATTTTGATCATATGGTCTGTATCATTTTATACACAACCATATGATCGAAATCTCGTTCGAACGAGATTTCACCTCAGGTGTGAATTGGGTAAAAGTTTAAAACTGTTGGGGGGAAAAAAATTTTAATTTTTTTATATCTTAAATTTTTTTGAGAGACCTAAGCCTTTTTTTAAAGTGTGAATTGTATCAGATTTTGATACAATTTTACAAAGATTATCAGAATCTGATTTTTTTTTTTCAAAGAAAAGTCTAAGATTCTATGACAATTTTCAGTTAAGACAGTTTTTGTTATAGAAAAAGTCAAAGACTTTAAATCATATTTCCAATGAAAATCGTTACTCGGGAAAAAGTCACTTTAGAAAATGATTCTATAAACATATTCATAAAATACTTTTCCAAAAAAGACTCCGATTGTAAGACATTTTCCCAGAATTTGAGATATTTCTAGTCTCGGATTCCAAAATTCTTAGACATTTTTCCTATAGAAAAAGTTTTAGATTCTTCGACATTTTTTCTATAAAAAATGTATCAGATTCTCAGACATTTTTTCTACAAAAAATTTCTTAGATTCTGAGACATTTTTCCTATCGAAAAAGTCTCAGATGCTTAAACACTTTTTCTATAGAAAAAGACTTAAATTCTTAGACATTTTCCTATAGAACAAGTCTCAGATTCTGAGACATTTTGCCTATAGGAAATTGTGAGATTCTGAAATATTTTTCAGCCTCAGATTCTGAGACATTTTTCCTATAGAAAAAGTCTCAGATTCTGAAATATTTTTCCAAAAAAAAAATACTCAGATTCTGAGACATTATTCTTATAGAAAAAGATATTTTTACAATAGAAAAAGTATCAGATTTTGAGCATTTTTCAAAGTCTCAGCTTGTGTCTCTGAGACTTGTGTGTCTCTGAGACATTTTGAGATAATTTTCCTTAAGAAAAATTCGTTGATTCTGAGACATTTTTCGTAAAAAAGTATAAGATTCTGAGACATTTTCCTAGATTGCAAGAAAAATTCAGAGAAATTATTCCTATAGAAAGTTTTCAGATTCTAAAACATTTTTAGAATTTTTTTATAGAAAAAATCTCAGATTTTGAGACATGATTTAGATTCAGAGACATTATTCCTATAGAAAGTTCTCAGATTCTGAAAAAAATTTCATATAGAAAAGCCTCAGATTCTGAAAAAGTCTCAGATTCTGAGACATTTTTCCTATAGAAAAATTCTTAGATTCTGAGAAAAATGCCAATATTTTAAGACATTATGCCTATAGAAAAATTCTTAGATTCTCAGACATTTTTCTTATAGAACGTTTTAGATTCTGAGAAATTTTTTTAGAAAAGTGTAAGATTCTGAGACATTTTTTTTAAGAAATAGTCTCGTTCTGAGATATTTTTCTAAAAGACAAAGTCGCATTTTAAGATTTGACTACATTTAACTTTCAATTAGGTCCATTTGTGTACATAAAACTTCAGGTTCTAAGATATTTTTTCATTAGAATCTTAAGTTGAAAAGTTTCAAATTTTAAGAAAAAATTTTCAGATTTTGAGTTTTTTTTAACAGAAAAATTTTCAGTTTCAAAACATTTTTCTTCAAAAAATTTTAGATTCTTAATGTTTTTCGATTTTTTTAAGAAGTTTTTTAATATTGTACTTGTTATTTGATACCAAATCCTGAAATTTGTCACTGGTGCAGGCTTTCAAAAAATGCAAAAATCGCGTTTTTTCGCATTTTCAACCGCGAATAATTAAAATTCTAGACGTGATGGCAAAATTTGGAGCACAGATTTGGAATCAGCGAGTCAAAATCTTTAAAAATTTTGTATCAAACTTCAAACCGGAGTCAAAAACCTTCGATTTGTTGAGCGGTGTTATTATCCAAAAAAAGTTAATGTGGTCGCACTTTTAGGTTAAAGCTGGTTCAGACAGCCGTTCACAATTGAAATAAATAATGATTCTGAATGATTCTGTAGGAGATCATTTTGAAAATGGGGACTATAATTCTGATTCTTCTTTTATTCATTATTTAATATTACCGTTAACAAAGTTCCGGGAGGACATGCAAGTAATAAATAAAACACAATTTCTATTATTTTTAAATTCAATTTTATACATTTATTGCATCAAATATTTTTTTTTAATTTATTGGATTAATATTTGATTATTGATTTTTTTTTCTGTCGGTATTTTGAATTATTTTTTTTTTTGTTTTAGTTTTTTTTTTTGTATTTATGTGGTAAGACAAATCGCAAGATTTTGAAATGAATACATATATTTAATGTGTGTGTAAATTTGAATAAATATAAACTCGTTGCGCAGTCAAAAATCCACAACATTGAAAATTATATATAGTTTTTTTTTTTTGAATTCTAATGATATATATTTTTTTATTTTTTTTTTTTTAATTTAATTGGTTCTTAATGAAGCGCACTTTAGTAGATGGATAAATGAATATTGATAATTTTTTTTTTATGTGTAAATCATAAAAGATTCCAAAATTATATTAAAATTTTCATACTCAAGTTATTGTTTTTTTGAAGATTTTTTAATATGTATGGAAGTTGGTTATGAAAATGTCAAATAAAATTCTGGAATTCGTTTATGATGTAAATTGTAGGTTATATAAGTAGAAGTGGGGAAGTGGGAGAAAACAAACAATTATTTTTTTTTATTTTTGAATACAATACAATATTTAATAATAATAATTTTAATGATAATAATAATAGTTTTTTAATAATAGTTTTTTTAATAATCTATTTTTCATTTTTTTTTTTTGTTATTTAACTTATGAATTATGTAAATACAAGTTACAATAGTTAACGAGAACTAATACTAAAGTGATTTTTTTCTTTGGATGATGAGCTAATTTATGTTTTTTTTCATTCGATATTAAGTTATTTTGAAATATACAAAAAAAAAATAATAAGAAATTTTTTATGTTTTTAAGATAATGCAATATGTAAAGTGTTATTGCATAAATTACCTAAATAAACTTAGGTAATTTATATAATATTACATTATAGGTTGCATTTTCCTAAAAACTTACACAATTTTTTATGTTTTTTTCTTTTTTTGTGTAGTTAGTATATATATATTTTGGTTTTTCAATATTTCTTTGTTTTTTTATTTAGAATATGATTTACAGTTTATTTTGTGGAAATTTAATGATATTTTTTCTTTTGGTAAAAATTTCAGCCCGTTACTAAATTTTTTTTTTACTTGTTTTTAATTCTGATTAATTTTACAAGCCCAACAAAAAAAGATTCAGACCCACTATCCTAATGTATTTTGATCTCCTAAATTCGATTCCACCATCAGAATTGAATTCTATCGTTGGATTTTCCTGCTATTTACAAGGAAAGTCTGTAAAATGAACCAACATAATTTCTTTGTAAATTTGACCAAGTTAAAAAAATTTATTTCTGTATGTAAAGTTCAATTCTGATTTATTTTGAAGAAAATAAGAGGTTTTTAATAAAATACGTCAAAAATTGTAGAAGTTACATGCATTTAAACAAAAATTTGTAAATTCAGTTTATACAAAAACAGTTGTATTTGTATATTTCGGGTGTGCCGAATATAACAAATACAACTGTGTTTGCATAAAACTGAATTGATGCATTTTTGTTCAAATGCATGTAACTTCTATAATTTTTGACAGATTTTATTGAAAAAAATCTCTCATTTTCTTCGTTATAAATCAGACTTGAACTCTTTTAACAGTTACAAAAAAAATTATATTTTATTTCTGTATGTACCCAGTCTGCACAGTTTCGAGGCGACAATTTTTTCGAAGTTTTTTCGAGGCTTTTCCGCAATAACGATTCTATATCACCTTGCATGCCACATAGGAAAACACGCTTTATATCGACATTATATCGAACTCGATATCGATGAAATTCTTAGAGAAAACGATTCTTTTTCGAATCGATATCGACTCATTTTGCATACTGGGTAAAGTTTAATTCACATTTATTTTGAAGAAAATAAGAGGTTTTTTAATAAAATCCATCAAAAATTGTAGAAGTTACATGCATTTGAACAAAAACGCATAAATTCACTTTTATACAAAAACAGTTGTATTTGTTAATTTCGGGTGTGCCGAATGTAACAAAAACAACTGTTTTGGTATAAAATGCATTTTTGATCAAATGCATGTAACTTCTACAATTTATGACAGATTTTATTGAATTCAGCCTTGCCGAATGTAGTGATACACTTCACAATTTCTAAAAGATTATTGCAAAAAACTGTATTTAGAAGGAAATTACTTTTGAAAAAAAAATAAAAAATATCCGCGAAAAAAAATATCAACGATTTTTTCTTTTTTTGTCAAAAAATATATTCGTACTTGTTTAAATACCATTTAGTGTTCAATAAGGTTGATATATGTCAACCAGCTGCCGAATTAAAGCTTTTTGTATTTATACCAATGGTTCCCAACCTTTGATACTCGCCCCACTGTGGGGCAATTTGAAGGTTTCAGGGGGGCAAAGAGCAAATTTTCAAGATTTTTTTTAGTCAAATAAACTACAAAAACCAGATCGAGAAGTGATTGTCAGTGTATTTCCATGGCGAATAGGAAATGGCGAGAGTTAAGTACAAGCAGAATTACCAGAATAATCTGGCAGCGTTACGACCTCAAAAGAACTCGCTATCTACTGTCTCTTAACAGAAGAGAATGTCGTTTATTCACGGGAGTGGTCACGGGACACTGCCTAATTGCTTTCCACGCAAGAACAATTGGATTCATCTATGATTCCAATTGTAGAAGATGTGATGAACCGAATACGTATGAAACAGTTGAACATATCCTGTGCAAATGCCCCGCATTGGCCAGGCATCGCAAACAAATTTTAGGCAACGCAGAACTCGAGAATCTGGAAGAAATCTCAGTTATGGACCTTATACGCGTTAAATTGAGAGACTAACGCGTTTTATCCTCGTCGCTGAAGGAACATGTGGTATTGCTATGGACCAGCCGGTCTATGCGAGGATTTCAAAATTTTGAGCTCCGCCACCCCTAACCTAACTACAAAAAATATTTTTTTTGCAAAATTAACTACAAAAATCTTGTTATATTCTTAACATTTTTACTAAAAACTTAATTTAAATGCTTATTTTACAAACACTTTGCTAAACAAGTAGTAATTTTTCAATAGAAACAAAAATTAGAAAAACTAAAAATTTTTTTCTTAGTGTAGAGGGGACAAGACAATTTTTTTAACTTAAAAGTGGGTCGTGGCGTAAAAAAGGTTGGGAACCATTGATTTATACCTTACACCACACTGTGGTACAGGGTATAATGAGTTTGTGCTGATGTTTGTAATTACCCACTTTTAAGTATACCGATCGACTCAGAATCACTTTTTGAGTCGATTTAGCGATGTCCGCCCGTCCGTCTGTCCGTCTGTCTGTGTAAACACGATATAGGTCACAATTTTTAATCAATTGACTTGAAATTTGAAACTTAAGTCTCTTTTGGCCCAAGGACGAAGCCTAAAAATCGGTCCATATTTAGACCTAGCCCCTATACAAAGGTCCTCTTTAGTTTTGGCTCAAATGACTCTAATAGCCGCATTTTAATAGGCATCTTTTTGAAATTTGGCAGGTAATCATGTTTTATCTTCGCAAATCACCATTCCGAATTTTAAAGAAATCGGACCAGTTCTTCTTGTAGCCCCCATACAAACCACCTTCCGGATTTTAACACAAATCTCTCAAATTTCATTAAAATATAAAATATTTAATTAAAATTTTGTTTGTGTATGTTTAACGCGTACTTGAATAACCTTATCAAATCTGATTATCATCGGACCATTTTTGGACTTAGGGTATATGTAAAAATTTCGCCCGATATTCACTTAAAACGGTTTATTGGCAACAAATCGAAGCCTATTTCACTTAAATTTGATTTGTGAGTGTTTTTTACACTTATTAAAGCTTTGACAAAATATGGATCTAATCGACCCATTTTTGAACTTGGGACCCATTTTCCGGGAAACCCTGGTGTAGGGTTTCAGTCTTGTAGTCAGTCTTGACCGACTATAATTTTCTTACTTGTTTTAGGTTTTGGTATGTCAACCAGCAGCCGAATTAAAGCATTTTGTACTTTTAGGTTGTGTTGAATGTACTAAAATTTTTGAGGTATCCTTACATTTTCGTTCATAACTTTTGAACCGCTGAACCGATATCGCTCAAATGCAATACCAAACTTCTCGGGAGAACTTCCAATAAATATGTTAAGTTTCATCTCCATGTAATATTTTGGTTAATATTTCATCTCCGTGATCACCATTTCCACAGACAGACAGACGGACATCGCTAGAATGTCTTAAAATCGATCGGGGATTATGAACATATATATTTTATAGGGTCCCAGACCGATATTTCTTTGAGTTACAAACGAAATGGCAAAATTATAATACCCTCTATCACTAGATTGAAGGGTATAAAAATATAAAAAAAATTATTCGAATTAATTATCACTTATTTTTTAACGTTTAAAAATTAAAATCGACTTTTTGGAAAAGTCCGAAATCTGCGATTTTTTTTTTAAAGTCTAAAAATTCTATTTTAAATAACGCAACTTTTAAGCCATAATTCGAGATGTGATCACAATTCTTTTTATATTGGTCTGAAATGCCCCATATACACTGTATGGGGTCCTAGACCAATATTTCGAGGTGTTACAAAAGAAATGACAAACTTATATACACCCTCTACCACCAGAGTGAAGGGTATAAACTAGTGCCCCCCATTTCCCGGTTCTCGGTATTCCCGGGAATACCGGTATTCCCGGTTCTGGAACCGGTTTCCCGGTTCTAGATATATTCCCGGGAATACCGGTATTCCCGGTTCTGATCCTGGTACCGGTTCTCAAAAACCAAAAAAATACTATACCATAAAATATTTAAATTACACTATTTAATCAGTATTTTAGTAATATTTAGTTGTGTTTGTAAAATTATTTAAAAATCAGCAACTATTTTTTCTAAAATTAAAAAAATAAAATGGAAATGGTGTTATTCACATGTTTTGTATTTTTTTTGGTAAAAGCAAAGAAAAAATTTTAATTGTACAAAATTTTACAAAATATTCATACCGGTATTCCCGGGAATACCGTCAGAACCGGAACCGGGAATACCGGTATTCCCGGGAATACCGGGAATGAATTAAGAACCGGGAAACCGGTACCATTTCCCGGTAATACCGAGAACCGGGAATACCGGTATTCCCGGTACTACGGTACTGACCGTAGGCACTAGTATAAACATTTTTAACTTACAAGTGTCAAATTTACAAAAGAAATCAAGTAAATTCACTTTACAGACTTTCATTGTAAATTACAGGAAACCCCAACGATAGAATTCAATTCTGGTGGCGGAATCGAATTCAGAAGGTCAAAACACATAAGGATTAGTGGCTCGAGTTTCTGGGTCAGAACCTTTTTTTTGTGGGGCTGTGTTTTTATTAAAAAAAAATGTTTTTTTAATTGTTTTACTCGACCTTTAAATTTCATATCTTGAGTAGGGTTATTCTAGCTCGAGGTCATTTTCTTTACTAATTACACCATGATATTCTTAAAGAATAATTTTCAAGAATTTTTTTTTTTCTATTATAAAATTTATTTATGTTGGTCATTTTTTGTACGACTTATACTGTATACAGACTAGCGTGATTTTAAAATCACCATGTTATTTTCCTTTGAACAAAATCACATAGTGATTTACAAAATCATCTTAAATTGTACTAGCATAAAGAGAAATTGCAAAATCATCTCAACTTACCATGGTAAGTTCTTGTAGTGTGAACATGGCCTTAGCCGACATGTGTTTCGATCTCGTCAAAATTTTGTCAAAACTATTTACCAAAATATTAAAACCCTATAAATTTGTATCAAAGGCGTTTGGAAAACGTCAAAAAAACATATCTGAGCTTCAAAATAGGGTTTGATGTCTTCTGTGAATTTGTATGGCGGTTCTTTTCTTTAAACGTATTAACCCTCTAACTGCCATTTTTAGGGATCGTTTGAGTCCTTTTTCAAAGACTAAACACTGAAGTCTAAAAAAACGTACATTTTACTCATAAAATTTCACTAGGGCTGGCAAAATCTTACGTGGTGTTCCACTTTTCTTGAAATTAATTCTATAAGAATATCATAGTGGAATTAGCAAAGAAAAATGACCTCGAGCTAGAATAACCCAACTCAAAAAATTTTGATTTCTTTTTTAATTTTAAATTATTCAAAAATAAATTAAATTTTTATCTTTTGTATTCCATTTTTCTGTTTCAAAATTATTTAGCAGCGGGCTGTTAATTTTTATTTTTATTTTATTTTATAAAATTATTTAATTTGTTTAGAATTTTTTTGATTTTTTTTTTTTAATTTAAATAACTCAACGCAAACAAATACATTTTAGCTAAATATTTTAGTGTTTATATTTTAAAGTACATAAGTAAATAACTAGAATTAGCATTTTATAATCGGAATATAGTTTGGGGATATTTTTTTTAATTCAATTTTCATTTAAATAGTTTGTAACAATTTGAACAGTATTTTTTTTTTTATTCATTTAAATTAACATATTTCCTCAAAAGCTTTTAGTTTTTTTTTAAGATTTATTTTTCTTATGATTAACTTAAGGGTTAAGTATATAGAGAGGAGGATATAGGGGGGGGGGGATAGGGGGTTTAAGTAACATTCACAAGGAAAGTCTATCAGGTGACACACTCCAGTCTTGATAATTTTTTTGTTTTATCTTACAGAGCAGAAAAAATAAGGGGAGTCGTATATTTTTAAAGGCCCAAACTCATATCTGCACAACTTATTTGGGTGTAAATTATTTTTAAAGAAACTGTACATTTTCAGTTTTTCTCGTTTATCTCCATTTTTATGCTAAGAGAATGAAGAGAACAACCACGGCACGAAACATTCGTTCTTCGAATTAAAAGTTAAAACCCGTGATTTGTTTTATTTTCATCATAGTTTCTTTCAATCTCTTTCTCTCACTTCAGTGTTGCCGGATTTTCGATATAGTCGGGTTGGAAAGTTGTCTTTTTAATTCATTATTAACACACAAAAATATTAGACCTGGGAGGCAAAGTCTTTGCTTGGGTTCGTTTTTTGACCTGGAAACCGGAAAATTCCGAATAAAGGGAAGAAATATTTTGTAATATAATATAATATAAAAATCATTTTGAACCCATGATCAAGTGATTTTATTTATTTCTTCCATTTATGTACAAATTATTGTTATTAATTTTAACCTTACCGAGAACTGGTAACAATGACCGTCGTCTCGTAGCGAAATCAACCAAGAGTTGGTAGGAATCGAACCCACGACCCCCTGTTTCATAGGGTGGCATGCTACTAACTAATGTAAAGGAACTCTCCTCCCCACAAAAAAACACCCCAGCCAATTTTTTTTTTATTTATATTTTTAGATTTCTTACATGTTGGAGGGTATTAAAGATTCGGCATATTGACATAAAAAAGACAACTATTCCCGCCCGACGATATCAAAAAAAAGGAAAAGGTATTAATAGAAAGGAGATCGGGAGGTATGAAGTAATTTTTGCACCCACACAAAAAATTATGACGGTAGATTCCACTACAAAAGACAGTTAAAACTACTACATTTGTTGTTGTTTAGGCGTTCACTACATTGTACGGTAAAATCAACCAAATATTGTTGTTATTTTTAACTATTGATTAACAACTACAAAAAACTGTAAAAACTACTTCAAATTACAGTTGTTTTTACTGTAACTCAAATTGTCTGAATTTTTTTATTAACAAAAAAAATTTCTAAACGTCTAAACCGGTTAAAATTATTTGAAAATAATTCCTGCACATTCGTTTTTCTAAAAATTTCTAGAAAATTATAAGTTTTTTTATAGACTAAAAACAACTACATAAAACAACTGCTACTGCAATGTAGTAATTTTTTGTATTTGTTTTTTAAAACGACTTCAAAAAACAGTTGTTTGAGATTTTGCATACAAAAACAACTGAAATTGTAGTTGAAAACAACAAGTACTACTTACTACACAAATGACCGTCATGTAGTAACTGCAAAAATTTTCTAAGTGCCGTTTTAATAAACCAAAACACTTGAATTATTTTTTCAACGCTTGCAATGTTTATTCCAACGGAAATCACACGAAATTGTCATGCACTGAACATCAAGAGTATCCGATTCCTCAATATCACCCATGGATACAGGCGACAATGTTGATTCCCCAACTCGTCTATAGGACAACATGTAACATTGCGTCTTGCGTGCAGTAAAATCGACCTTATTCGCCAGATCCCACTCAGAGATTGTCAAAAGGTTCTGATTGAGCCTCTTCAAGATCGAAAAAAAATGTTGACAAAGAAGGTCATTAATAAAGGTAAGAAAAAAAGTAGGAGAAAGAGTAGGAGAAAGGGTAGAAGAAAGAGTAGGACAAAGAGTAGGAAAAAGAGTAGGAGAAAGTGTAGGAGAAAGAGTAGGAGAAAGAGTAGGAGAAAGAATTGGGGAAAGAGTAGGAAAAAGCGTAGGAGAAAGAGTAGGAGAATGACTAGGAGAAAGAACAGAATCTTGCGGTACCCACAAGTTGAGTTAAAAACCTAACAGATGATAATCATTGCCGACACACTTTCGAAAGCCTTGGAAATATCCAAAGCAACTACCTTATTTTCACCAAATTGATGAATGGAACGACTTGAACGTTCCGAAAGAAACGCCATTAGCTTTCCTGTAGAATGACGTTTACGCAAGCCATACTGTCTGTCACTGAAAAGTCAGTTTGACTTCAGATAGTCAACAAGAGGGTGATTTACCATGCTCTTCATCCCCTTCGAGATTGTAGAACAAATTAATATCCGGTAATAGTTCTCAGGGTTTAAAGACGCACCCTTTTAAGGGATTGATTGAACGTTGGCCACCTTCTAGCATGAAGGGTAGATACCATTATGCATCCTTAAGAGTGCTCTTTGGATGCGCTATGGTATGCTATAAAAATAAGCTGTGTGGCTAAAATCTGAATCTTTTTTTTTCTAGGTTTGGATGTTAGTTACTTTGGAGAAACTGTACTTTTTTAGTGTTTCTCGTATATTTTCTGTTTTATGCAAAGTATGAGAATGAAGAGAACAATTACGGCACGACACTTTTCATTTGATTTGACTGTTAAAACCTGTGATTTAGATTTATATTATTTTTATTATGATTTCTCTCAATCTCTTCTCTCTCTCTCACTCCAGTGTTGCGCCATTTTTTATTTACAATGGCAATCACACGTACAGTGATGTCAACTTAATGGCATGGACATAATTATTTAGCGATTTGTACCATAAAATTGCATTTTTTTTTTATTAAAAGTTAGCACTACTAAGCATACAAATGAAAATTTTTGACGTCAACGCACAACGTCTTTATTTTAGACATATTTTCTTTATCTCTCTATCTCCCTCTATCTCTCTTTCTCTCTCTCCGGTGAAGTTTTGCACAAATATGTCTTATGGTCCTAGGCGGATTAAGTTCGTAAATATGCAAAATTTTACAGGGGGAAAAAGTTTCTCCTAGAAAAACTAAACAAAACCTCTACAAACCTAATTTTTATCAGTTTTTTTTGCTAAATTAAAAGAAGTTTTTGAAGTTTTGATGTCAGAAGAAGTTCAAAGTCCTACACTAGGATCAGGTGATAAAAAAAATGCTGGTTTTTTTCGGCTCGCACCCTTTTGTGGACGTGTATGTAAAAAATATTTAAATAATGATAAAATTGTGTAACTTAAGTGTAAAAAACAAGATACATTAATTTGAAACATTTATCGCAAAGGGGGAAATTGTGGAAAATCGGACCATGTTTGGATCTTAAACATGGTCCAATTTCTCCATTGCTAATCGACCCACGTGGAATGAGTTTGGGGCTTTAAAAAAAATTGGTTTAATAGTTCTTAAAAAGATAACCAAATTTGATAAGTGTGTTGCAAGAGAGACTTTCTTTGTCAATATTAGAGTCTAAACAGAACAAGCAAGGGCATGGCTTTTTTAATCGGATTTTCAAAAAATCACATTTATATTATTTTCATGTCGATTCATGTTACTTTCTCCATTGGTTCTCATAAGCAGTGATGCCAACTTAATAACGGTATGTTAAGTGATTTTTTCCGTAAAATCAAAATTTTTAATCGACAGTGCCACGATTGTTCTGCTCAGGCTCTTAACTTTATAACAGAACCATGCCGGTTACGATATTTTCATAGAAATTTGCCTGTTAACACCGCTTGAAAGAGTTTTAGAGAACGATTTTTTGTTTGACTTTTATCAATTTTCTTTGGAAGTTTCTTCGTTTTGTACCCTTATTCTTCCTCGTTAGCCTTTAAACTCGAGAGCAGCAGCATTCAATCAAGCAGTTTTCGTCTAAGACACCTCCTAGCGTCATCTCGATTTCACATAGATTTCACTCTGGCTTGATTTTTTTACTAATTTTCGACCACAGCTCTTTTGCCATGTTGAATACCGTAAAAACATATCAAATAAATATGCATTAAGCCAAATACTCACCATCCTGTAGATATATGTATTATTTTTATAGTGGTAACTATTATTTTTATAGTAGTGAAGATGAATTTGTACAAATGTATGCATATTTACAAGCACAAAGAGAAATTTGTTCCCCTACCATATACGTTATTATTTTGAGTCACCGGCATGATTCTGTTTAATCTCTAATCTAGATTATATTTTTTATAACACAGTATTTTATTGACTCATTTTTTTGTTTTCAGAATTTTCTTGAATTTTTATAATTTTTTCAGAACTATTATAATATTTTTCTGTTTTTTTCGAATTTTTCGGATTTTTGTGAATTTTTTATGAATTTTTCTGAATTTCTCCTAGGGCCAGTTCACACCTGAGGTGGAATCTCGTTCGAACGAGATTTTGATATATGATCGTTCGAACGAGATTTCACCTCAGGTGTGAATTGGGTATTATACGTTATATATGAATACAACCGTGTGTTAAGCATCTGTCCTGCCTGGGTTTTGAAAAAATCAAATCTTTAAGCTATTGTAGAGGAGTTTTAATTACTTCCGTGTCTAAAAGGATTTAGGTGTAGATTGTCAAGCTTTTTATTTCATTATGTTTTTGTTGGCATTCAGTTGTCGAAATTCGCCCATTTTACCAAGTACCTCCCGCATCTCGTTTGATTCGTTATAAAATAAGAGATACGATAGCCATAACGTCCGCCTTCGTTATTTTTGTGGGAGATTGGCACATCGTCTTCCACTTGCCTTCGCCTTTTCATTGCCTAAAATATCACAGCTCAGTCTAATATAATGCTGCTCACTGAGAGCTTGAAGATCTCTGTGGCAGAATTATATTGCAATTATAGAGGCAATAAAGCAGCTTTGTTATCAATAAATAAGCTAATATAACATTTGTATATTAGCAACATTGAAAATTGCTCCGCTGCTTGGACAAAACATTTGCACTAAACATAGCCATGTTTAGGTAAGGTTGCATGGCTGTACGTCATTTGGCGAAATTAACTCGGAGGCCATAAGGTCCATTGCGATTCCCTTAATTGTCGTTTTCCTACTCCACCTCTGTTACAAAGTTAGAAAGTTATATTTTTTAAACCACCCAGATTCTCTAAAATATTATGCAAGAGATGTCAATGGGACATGTCCCACGACCAGTTCACGACCAGTTCATCGAAAAATTGTTCCCCTAGGTGCCTAAGGCGGAGCTTGATCAGACCCGAACATTCACTTAACAAGTGCTTTACTGACTTCTTCTCATCCACTTCCCCACAACTCCTACAATATGTACTACATCTGGCCGATTATACGATTATACACCAATAGGCTAACTGCCCGTTTGCCAAAGCCGCATCCTAAGAGAACAGAAAGCTCTTAGTAGTCAGTGATATCCATCTATCCTTCATTATATTCTTTGATGTCCTTTCAATTTCGTTTATTAATTCCACTATAGGCAGCGAGATGTTAGGTTCAACCCGTCCCGTCATCACCGCCTTAGAGGCATATCCCGCACACTCATCAGCTAATTCGTTCCCAGCGACCCCACTATGTCCAGGGACCCAACTTGACTGTGTGCTGACTGATTCGACGAATGGATTGTATACAGTTCCTTAAGATTCTCGATTTCACAGAGTCTGATTCCAAGGCTTTCAGAGCTGCAAAACTGACCACGAAAATGTTAATGGCGGAGAGACGAATGTAGGTCCCATGTCATAATCATTTTTACGGTTTTAACAATTGCAAGAACCTCAGCCTGGAAAACACTTGTCCGAAAGTCTTAATAAGGCCCTGATTTGAGGCATTCAGAAAATACTCACGAACACGTACCCATTCCCATCTTCGATCCGTCCGTAAAAATTGAGATCGCATTCTCTGCTGTAAGAGATCAATCTTCCCTAGTTTGTACACGATCTTCGAAGGTTCTATCGAAGTTCGTCTGTGTTGAGTTAAAGTCGATGTTCTGTTCCAGTTCCGTCAAGCCCACCGTATTTAATATGGTCAAGTGTCCCCAAAAGCGTTGCTTAAGCATTTGCGAATCATTTAACCTTACAGCCGTTTGCTCTTGATGTTGATATCCATGGAATGAATGTTTAGCATCACTTCCAGACCGGCTTGGGGTGCAGATCTAATAGCACCAGTGATACCCACACACGCCAGTCGTTGTACCTTCTTTTTCAGAGATATGATTTCTTATCCACGAGGGCACCATGTTTAGTGGCTATGGTTTTTAGTCACTTAGACCTAATAAATCTAAATCACAACTAGGTTTTCCACTTTTACGAATCTACCTGTTTTCATATTTGTTTTTTTTAACCTTAAGGTCTTTCAGAATGGGGTATGTTTTAGCGCTTTGTTCCATCAATACTACCGAGTGATCCCTTACTTAATGTTTGATTAGAATTTGTAAAATCATTTGGATTGCTGTCCTTAATTTGGTCTGACTCTCTCTCGTTGGCTGTAGTATTCACTAGTCGATTTGGAATCGGGCCCCAGCCTGGGCGCCATTTACTTAAATATTCTGTTGGTAAACATTACAAAGTTTCTATTTCTAAATTGGACACGGCCGAAACTAATCGATTGTGCAATTTAAAAAAAAAAAAAAAAAAAACGCAGTTTTTCAATTTATCGGTCTTTTAGAAATTTTGGAGAGGAATGAGCTATCAGTCGTATTTCCTCGATTAAATGTTCAATACTAAATCCTGCCCATCAAACGAATCGGTTTTAACTTTTTTATAATAAGTTTTTTCTGACACTATCTTGTTATTGGCAGTTTCCGCTAACAAACAACCCTATCACAGAATGGAGTGCTTCGAAAATATCCTACAGTAAATTTTGCCTTTTGACGTTGTAAAATCGTTTGATTTGATGTACTTAGTTTGGTCAGATTTGGAACTCCTAGCTGGGTGCCATTTACCTAAATACTCTCTTGGTAAACTTTTAATATTTTTTTTTCTAAATTAGTCAAAGCCGAAACCAATCGGTGTTGCATTGAGAAATTTTAGAGAGGAATGAACTTCATTACAATGAATTTTAGGCATATTTTCTCGATTAACTGTCTTCAAATATGTTCAATACTAAATCCTGAAATGTTTTCAATGCCTCACTAGTGGTTAAGGTGCAAAAAATAAAACCCTACCACATGACGAAGCATGTTTTAGCGATTTGAAGACATTTTACTATTAATTCTGCATTTTGATATTGTTCAATTGAGTTCTTAGGCTGGTATTATGAGTTTGATCTGACTTTTCGCTGTAAGTGGCAGTTTCGGAATCTGGCCCCCGCTTGGGCGCCATTGAAAACATTTTCAAAATTTTTCAAAACTGATTGTTTTTGCAAATTACACCTAATAAATCGAAAACACAGCTACGTTTTACACTTTTACGACCTACCTTATCCAATGCTTTTGGCAGTTTTAGAATTTGACCCCCGCTTGGGCGCCATTCAAAGATGTTCTACAGTAAATTCTGCTTTTGACATTGTTCCACAAATACCACCGAGTGATCCCTTAGGTTAGGCCTCACTCGGAGGCCATGAGGCCCATTGTGATTCCCCTAATTATCATTTCCCTACTCCCCTGTGATACAAAAAGCATTGTTACTTTTTTAACTACCCCGATCCTCTAAGATATTCGGCTAGGGATGTCAATGAGACACCGTTTAGGCAATCTAGGTCATCGAAAAATCTTTGCCCCAAATGCTTAAGGTGGCTTCTCATCAGACCCGAACATTCACATAGCAAGTGATTAACTGATTCCTCCTCCACTTCCCCACTTCCCTACAACTTCTACAATAGTCCCTATAAGAAATACCCATACGCACGGCCATTTGGAATTATACAGTGTCCTGTAAGTACTGCTACTAATAGGTTAACCGTCCATTTGCCAAAAGTAAGAAGACTTTTCATCCTCAGTGGCCACATGGTATTCTATTCACAGATATCCTTTCAATTTCGTTCATCACTATAGGAAACGAGATGTCAGGTTCCACACGTTCCCCCACCGATTTCGAGCCTTACCGAGCGCATTCATTAGCCAATTCATTCATTAATGACACAAGGACGAAGGTCCCTTGTCATAATTATCTGCGCGGCTTTGTCAATTACAACTGGAAAACACTACACCTATCTGGAAGTCTCAGTGAGGCCCCTATTTCGTGGCATTCAGATTACACTCCCGAACCTGTACCCATCACCATTTTTGATCCGTCCGTAAAGATTGAGATCGTATTCTCTGTTATTACAGAGTTTCCCGCCCAGTCTACCCTAGTTGGTATTTGGACTTCGAAGGTTCTGTCAAAGTTCGTCTGTGGTGAGATATAGTCAGTTCTCTGTTCCAGTTCCGTTTCGCCCACCGTGCTTAATATTGTCGAATGTCCCCAAGAGCGTTGCTTAAGCATTTGCGACTCTCTTAACCTGGCTGAATGTTTAGTATCACTTCCAGGCCGGCCAGATTTATTTATTGACATGCTCATAAATATATATTTAAGAACTTAGTCTATACACAAATATTATTAACAAAATTTTTCCATAATGATCTATTTCTTGCTAACATTCTTAGTTCATTAAACGAAAGGCCGGCCAGAGGTGCTGATCTAATAGCGACTGTGATACCGACATACCTTATGTAGATTGCAGAGATATCATTTTTTATCCCCTGCTCTCCACCTCACAAGGGCACCATAGGTAAGTATTGGTCTAATTATCGCACCATACATCTAGTGGATAATATAAGGTTTTAGACCCCACCTTCTTCCAAAAGTTCTTCTGCAGGTGTAAAAAGCACATAACGACTTTTTCATCCTTTCCTCTGCATTTATTTTCCAAGAAAGCTTTGAGTCCAGGATTATACCCAGGTATTTCGCCTCATTACATAGTTCCAGCGTGATTCCATCTAATTTGGGAAGAACAAACCTGTCTATCTTAGTCCTTTTTGTGAACAAGACGAGTTCGGTTTTGGCGGGATTAACTCCTAGACCGAGTGATCCCTTACTCAATGTTTGATGAGAATTTGTTAAATGGCCCCTGCTTGGGGGCCACTATTAAAAGAACTATCTCTATCAAACGAATCGGTATAAAATTTTTTTATAAAAATTTGTTGAGTCGTTTAAGCTAATATCATAAGACTCTACCTCGTTAGTGGTAGCTTCCGCTATGCAATTCGTAATCGGGCCCCCGCATAGGCGCCATTTGCTTCAATATCTGAAACACTTTGCTTTAAATTTGTCAAAACCAATTGGTTTTTGAAATATAAAAACTGCAGGTTATTGAGAATTTCAAAATCGAAAGGTATAAAAACAAATCATTTTCATTAAAATGAATTACCAATGAATCAAAGAAATACTGCGTTATATTCTTAGGATAGTATATACAATAAAAGACATATTTTCGAAATTAACTAAGCAAATTACTCTAGAAAAACTAAACTATGTATATTGAATAATAAATAACAATAATAAGCTTTAAAAACTAACAAACAATATTACGAATTAAGTATTAAGTAAAATATAAACTTAAAAATCAAAATGGCAGTATTTTTTGTCTTTTGTTTTATTAACATTTATTTATTTTATTTATTTTATTTTTTCTGTTTTTTTTTGTTTTATTTAAATACAAGCAACAAATCTTTGAATTAATTTAAAATGGTTTTCATATTTTTATATTTTTTTGCATGATATGTTAACGTTCTGTTAAGTTAACATTTTGTTTAAAACTTTTTAAAAATATAACATAATTTTAGGCGACAGACGGCAACCCAAGCAGAAATTACCAACTTAAACAAAAATGTTGAGTTGGAACATTTGAAAATGGGAAGCATGGGGAAATAAATTCGGAAATCGAGTCAATTTTTAAATTTCTTATTAACGGACTTTTTGTGAAAAACAAATTGATTAAAAATGTCTTTATTTTTTTTCGCATTTTCAAATATCCGAAAATTTACTAAAAATTTTAACAAAAATCATAAAATTTTGTGTCAGAAATGAGCTAGCTCAATTCGACTTTCACAAAAAAATGTTTCAAAAGCACAAACCACTAAAGCTAGACTTGACATTTGGAATGTTGGTTGACCTCCTTAAACAAAAATCCAATTTGGCTTGATTTTTGGAAATTTCGATTCTAAAGGGAAAAAAGTTTGTACTTTTGGTACTTTTATCTTTCCTGATTAGAGCTGTCGAAACCGATTTCCGAAGTATTTGAAAAATCGAGTTTTTCTATTTTTCCGGTTTTTTAAAACCGGTTTTATAAAAAGGTCGGTTTTCGAAGTATTCGAGAAACCGATTTTTTGGTCTCGAATAAACGACTTTTTTATATATATTTTTTTTTATTATTTTGCATTTAATGTCGTTTTTTAGTAGCCATCTCAAAACTATAAAGAACAGTATAATTATACCTTAAAAAAAAATCAAAATCCTGAATTGAAAAAGGATTTTGACTACATGCAAAAAGTAAAAAAAAAATTGAAGGTGTGTTTTTTGGGGGGGTGTTTGGAATGGGTCATTGGGGAACACCTTGCTCTTTGTGGTTAATGTTTTAAAGTTCATTT
Source organism: Pegoplata infirma (assembly GCA_963921195.1). NCBI lineage: Eukaryota > Metazoa > Arthropoda > Insecta > Diptera > Anthomyiidae > Pegoplata > Pegoplata infirma. The sequence goes on along the minus strand of OY992537.1, from coordinate 98,910,851 downwards.
ATAATGCTTTTGGCGCTATAGTAATACCACAGACTAATACAGAGTAGTCTTCAACTATATGGTTAATTTTTTTCAAATTATTCTACGGATTAGGTTAGAAAAGGAAAGCTAATATAACGCGCCATAAGAAAGATAGATGCCAGATCGGTTTTTATTGGTTCACTCACTCCTAAGTCGTAGAAAGTGTTGCCATGTTAGCTTTAAACTACACTCAAAATATTTTGTAAGTAAATTCAGCTAAAAAAACGTTTAAACAATCGTTTTGCCTTTTAAAAAACGGACTACTTATATTTCATTTGAAACAACATACTTTTTCAGTTGTTTTCAAAAGTTAATAAATGACTAGACATTCCGTAAAAACAAACGATATTTCAGTTATTTTAACTGTTTACAATTTTTTGTTTTGTAAAGTAAAAATAAAATTTTTTGAATAACAAACTACAAAAACCGTACTTCTGTAAAATTATGCTGTATATTCAGTCACAAATAATTTAACTGATACAAATATTTTTCCGTAAATTTTGTAGTTTATTGTTTTAACAACTGTATAAATCATTCAATATTTTATTTTCCTTGAAAAACAAACGATAAAACGTTTAAAACAACTTTAACATAAAACTTTTTGAATAACCGTAAACAGTTGCTGTAAAACTTTCCTGGGTGTAAGGTTGGGGGTCTTGGCTTATCGGACATATCGGGGATTTAAGAGTTCAAAAAATGGGTCCAAAAATGACGAAAAATAGTTATTGAATTTTTCAGGCATTTTTTTCTAAGAAACTATATGGCTTCGTTAAATATTTTTTTTCATGAAAATGTGTAAATTTTGGGGGTATTTATGTGATATGTTTACAATATCCATATGAATACGAAATAGTCTTTATTAAATTTAAGTCGACACGTATTTTTGCTCTAGACGATATTTCTTTTTGTTCGGGAATTATCAAAATTCCCGAAGGTTGGTGCCCGGACATAGCCCCCACGGACATTACCCCCATATCGGAAATAGGGATTATGACCGAACAGATCACAGTCATAACTCCCATGTTTGTTATGGTCATAATACCCATTGGTATTATGTCCGTTTTTTATGGAGAATATGACCGAAATAGGATAGAGTCATAATCCCCACAAAAAACTGATCGCGTAAAGCTCTGATATACGCGTTTCAAAGTGGAAATAAAACCGAATTAGTTAAAAATGTGAAAATATATTTCTACGTAAATCCTGCTACCCAAAAAAAAAATATTTAGCAAAGCCGCTAAATTAATTTATGGAGTTAGTCCTTCGGTCGGGATTAGGGTATACATACCAGGAACCACATACGTACCAGGAACCACTAAACTCATATCACTGAAATGGAGATTATGGCTATTTGTTACGCGGTCATTATCTCCGTGTTTTCTGGGAGTTATGTCCACTTTTAATTGGGTCCCTACCACCGTTATGGCGATTATGACCGAATTCATTTCCGACTTAATCCCCAAACCGGAAATGGGGATAATGTATGTGGGTGCTAAAAGTTTTTCCATACAAAAAAAGTCTCATAATCTTTTCAGGAACAGTTCTGAAATTTGTTCTATTTCACTAGTTTACAAATTAAAAATGCATTTATTTTCCAGGTAAAATCTTGGCTGAATCCAAAAATTAGGTCCGGTTTTCGAGATATCGCAATTTGAAATTTGTCGAAAAATTTCAAAAATGAACATTACATCTGTTGTTGTCCAGCGTTCTCAAGAGCTGGACTGTGGGTAATGGTTTTGGAAAATCTTTCAAGGTCATCTTCAGTCGGCAAACAGCAGTCAAAATTTAAAAAAATACGTTTTTCGACCAAAATTAATTTTCGAATTTTTAAACCTAATTCGGCTCAAAAATTAGGAATTTTTGCGTACATTATGGGAAAAATATTTAAAAAATTCCAAAATAGCGATTTCGGCCCACAAGATGCTGATTTTTAAACATAAAAATTATTTTTAAACCAAATTGTTCTTAAAATTTGGAAAATGCTGAGTATTAGGTCGGAGCGAAAAAATGCTTTTTCGCGAATTTCGCTTGGACGCTATGCGGGATTGGTAAAAATAAATGCCAAAAAACTGTGATTAAAATTTTAGAAAGATCGCACTTTATCTTCAGCGCTGAAGTTTCAACTTTTCTAAGCCGAAGAGCATTTTAAAAAAATGTTTTCCAAAATTCAAATTTGATCAGATCTTTTAAATTTTGGATTTTATGAGGTCTAGTTAATCACATCTATTTAGATTTTAAAAACCAGCTTTATAGAATACCGCTTACCTCCAAAAGCCAGAGGTGAAAAAATATGCACACATTTTGGAGACACCCGAAAATCAACTTTTTGCAATAATAAAAAAAATACACTAAAGTTGCAAAATATGATAATTTTCTTCCCGACTTGGAAAAAAACTACCCAAGGACATATGTACATACTGAGTATGTTATGTGAAAAATATTAAAAATAAAAAAAAAAAAAGCTATTTTAGTCCAAAAAATTCAGCATCTGTGGACACAAATCGCTCATCAGCATTTTTGGACCAAAATCTCTTTTTTGGAATTTTTTAAATATTTTTCCTATTAAGGGCGGATTACTCAATGAAAAGTTAGCTGCTAACTGCCGATTTAACGGAGCCTTATGTCAAAATTTGTATGAAAAAGTTAAATTTAACGGAGAGTTATTTTATAACGGAGCATTGAGTAATCCAGCCTAAGTCGCAAAAATTCTTAATTGTTAAATCGGATTTGGTTAAAAAAATTCGGATATGAATTTCTGCCGAAAAAAGTATTTTTTGCCAACATTGACAACTGATTTTATCGACATTTTTTTTAAATTAAAAAAATGCTATTTTGGTCCAAAAACAGATCAGCATTTGTGGACAAAAATCGCTGATCAGCATTTTTGGACCAAAGTCTCTTTTTTTTTTTGGTGGGCCATTCCAGAAAATTTAGCTCAAATTTTAGTCATTTTTGGAAATGGTGTCTCAGATAAATTTGAACCTTGACACATAGATAGCCCTCATAAATATGATATATGTACCATATATCGTTTTTTTACATTTGGTGTATTTAACGAATTATGGCGGGTCAAAGATTGAGTTTTTAAGCAAAAGTAAGAAAAATGCATCACGTTTAAAGAGCTGTAACTTCTTAACCAATGACCCGATTTTCACAAATTTAGGCTCATGTGAAAGCTGGGGTTCTTCTTTTTACTTTATATTTTTAAAATAACGCAGTTTTTTTTACAGAAATGATGCAAAAATGCAAAAACATTTTTTCTTTTCGAATATTTAAAAAAACACATCTTCGATTTTTTTTTTTTAAATTCTGGTGAAAAATAACAATGTTTTGTATAATATATTCAAAATTCAGAGTGGGATCTCCATGGGATCAAAAAATATTCTGTTTTAAGTACGAGGTTCTCATATTTTTCCCTTAGAAAATTTAACTTTCTAATGTTTTGAATGTTTTCAAAATTTTAATAGTATAATTTTCTTTGAAAATTTAAATTTTTATATTGAAGAAACATAAAATTTTAATTTTCTAAGGTAAAATTTAAGAACTTCGTACTAAAACCAGAATATTTTTTGATCCCATTGGGATCCCACTCTGAATTTTGGATATGTTGTACAAAACAGTATTGTTTATCACCAAACTTTTTTTTTAAAAAATCGATTATGTGTTTTTTTAAATATTCGCAAAAAAAAATGTTTTTGAATTTTTGCAACACTTCTGAAAAAAAAACCGTATGCTTTTGAAAATATTTCCTAAAAAAAGAAGAATTAAGCTTTCATATGAGCCATTACTTGTGATAATCGGATTACTAGTTAAAAAGTTAGAGCACGTTAAACGTCATGTATTTTTCAGACTTTTGCTAAAAAAGTCGAACTTTGACCCGCGATAATTTGAAAACTACAGCAAATTTTGAAAATCCAAAAATGCAACATATCTCATATAAACGTGGATATCTATGAGCCAAATTCTCAGTGGCGTCCAAAGGCATGTTTCCGAACAGTGGGGCGAAAAATTTTGGAATTACCCTGGTATTTTTTAAATAATTTTCCTATTAAGTCGCAAAAATTCTTAATTTTTGAGTCGGATTTGATTGAAAAAATTCGGACATGAATTTTGGTCGAAAAAAGTATTTTTTGCCAACTTTGACCGTTGATTGCCGACTGAAGATGCCATTGCATTTTTTTTTTTTAATTTTTCCACAATTGGCTATTCCGTGGCCATCGTTTGTACAACTTAAATCAAGTTTAAATGAAAGATTGTCTCAAGCTCTATGAAAATGTCAAGAGAAAGAAATTTTGAGATTTTTTTTTTTTTTAAACTTCTTGAACGCAGGAAAAACTTCAATTGTTTGCAAATTTCAAAAACCGTTCGAAGGATTTTTAAATTTTTTTTGATACATATTTTTATACCCTACACCACACTGTGGTACAGGGTATAATGAGTTTGTGCTGATGTTTGTAACTACCCGAAATATTGGTCCTAGACCCACCTTTAAGTATACCGATCGACTCAGAATCACTTTTTGAGTCGATTTAGCGATGTCCGTCCGTCCGTCCGTCCGTCCGTCCGTCTGTCCGTCCGTCTGTCCGTCCGTCCGTCTGTCTGTCTGTCCATGTAAACGGTGTAAACACGATACAGGTCGCAATTTTTGATCAATTGACTTGAAATTTGAAACTTAAGTCTCTCTTGGCTCAAGGACGAAGCCTATTGAAATTGGAAAAAATCGGTCCATATTTAACCCTAGCCTCCATACAAAGGTCCTCTTTAGTTTTGGCTCAAATGACTCTAATAACCGTATTATAGAAGGTATCGTTTTGAAATTTGGAAGGTAAACATGTTTTGTCTTCACAAATCATCATTCCGAATTTCAAAGAAATCGGACCAGTTCTTCTTGTAGCCCCCATACAAACCACCTTCCCGATTTTCGCATAAATGTTCAAAAGTCATGAAAATAGAAAATGTTTAATTAAAATTTTGTTTGTGTATGTTAAACGCGTACTTAAATAACCTTATCAAACCTGATAATCATCGGACCAGTTTTGGACTCAGGCCCCTTGTGAAAATTTCGCCCGATATTCAGTTAAAGCGGTTTATTGTCAACAAATAGAAGCCTATTTCACTCAAATTTGATTTGTGAGTGTTTTTTTACACTTATTAAAGATTTTACAACATATAGATCTAATCGGTCCATGAGATCCATTTTCCGGGAAACTCTGGTGTAGGGTATTATATGGTCGGTCTTGACCGACTATAACTTTCTTACTTGTTTTTTTTTTTTATTTTTGAAAATCTTAAACTGCAGACTAATACAGACTCGACATAAGTAACAGGTGTCAAAAAAGTAGTCCTTAACCATATGGTTAATTTTTTCAAAATATTCTTCGAATTAGTTTAGAAAGAGAATGCTAATACAACGCGCCATAAGAAAAATAGATGCCAGATCGGTTTTTATTGTTTCACTCACTCCTAATTCGTAGAAAGTGATGCCATGTTAGCTTAAAACTAGCTAAATACCGCTCTGTTTTCTCCTAAAATCACTCAGTTTTTCCCCATTTTTTGTTATAAAACTCTACTATCGAGTCTGTATATAGTATGTGCTCAAACTTTAATCGGTTAATATATTTAACAAGAACCTCTATTTAGTAGTAGCTGTTACAGCACACATAAACTCTAAAATCCAATGTGACACAAACCTTTTAAAATATGTTATATTTTTTTTTTATCAAGTTTTTAATAAAATGTTAACTTAACAGATGTTAAAATAAGTTTAACAGAACGCACGAAAAAATATTTTGTTTTCGTTAAAGGCTGACAGAGTGATTGATAAGATAAGAGTACGAGTTATAAGGATACGAGTACAAATATGATTATGATTTAAGTTATCTTTTTTTATTATTATGGATTGAAAATGTTACAATTTTGAATATGGTTCAGTAAATGGTAGGATGACAATTTTTTTTTTCTTTTTTTTTTATTTTTTTTTTTTTTTAATTTTTCTTTGGTATTCATAACGTTTAACATTTATATATATACAAGGTTAGTTTTGGTATGTTTTAATTTTTCCTGTTGAAATATGATTTTCTTTTTAATTTTTGTTTTATATAAATTTTCAAGAAACACTTAAAAAGGTGGTTAATATGTTTATGGATGTTTTCCAATATTTTTTTTTTTTTTTGCAGAACCTGATTTATTAACTTTGGTTATAATTTTGTTTTTTTTAGTTTAATACTTTTTTATATTTTATATTTTTTGCTATTAACAAAATAAATATACCAAAAACACCTATTCAAATGTTTATTATAATTTATTTTTTATATTAATTAGAAATTATTTTAAAGTAATTCCCAATTTTTTTGTAATATTTTTTTTATTTTAAATAATATAAGAAAAGCTTTATATTGTCCTTAATACATATGAATTATTATTTATTTTGTGATAAATGTTAAGCAGAACAAATTTTGTTAAAGCATTTTTTTTAAATTTATTTTAAATCCTTAAAATAGGCAACAAAAAATAAAAATATTTAACTAAAAAATTTTAAAAAAATTATTTTTATGGGAATTACATTATTTTGGACTACAACAAATAAAACTGTTACTTTTAAAATTTTTTTTGTAAATAAAAAATAAATAAAACATAATCAGCCTTACCACAGAAAAATAAAATAAATTTAAAATCGACTTTTAATTTTATTCACATACAAATTGTTTTTGTTTTTAAAATCGACTTTTAAATAATGTATTGAAAATTTGAAATTTAAAATAAAACTTTTGTTAAAATAGACTTTTTGTTTTTCTTTGGTACGGGCCAATATTTTTGAATAAAAAATTATTTAAAATTTTTTGTTGCCTATCTTAAGGATGTATTTTTAAATTTAAAAAAATGCTTAAAAATAACTTGCCCTTATGATAAGTGTTTTCTTTAATTTAATTAATATTTTCTAATTTATTTTTTTAATTTATTTAATTTTTTTGTTCTAATACCATTTGGTTTCAAAAAAATGATTTTTTCCTTTCTTTTCTTAATCATGTTAATGTATGTTTTGTCATGCTATTACTATGTTTTTATTTATGTAAATTTTTATAATAATTTATATTTTGTTTATGAAACTTTTATAACTTCCTAGAACGTTTTTTTTTTTTATTAAATACAATTCATATTTGCTTTTGTCTTAATTTTTTTTCTTCTATTGCAATTATAAATTTGTAATGTATTGTATGTTTTTCAATATTTAATACAGTTTTTTCATTTTATTTTATAAATTGTTACTAAACTTAATATGCTGGTGCAGCCATAACTTGTTATACATTTCCTGAAATTAACAAAAAAAATATTTATTTTATATTTTTTTAAATTGCAATATAGAAATTTTAAATTTTAAATTACACTCTATTGAAAATTTGTTGAATTTACCCAAAATATAGTAGAAAACTGGTCAATTAAAAAAAGAAAGGTGAATAAAAATAAATGAGGTGAATAAAAATAATAACCAAAAAA